>OZ024742.1:118048822-118156322 GCA_964016885.1 Eledone cirrhosa
ATATCTATATATATATATATATATATATATATATATATATATATATATATATATATATATATATATATGTATGTATATATATATGTATATATATATGTATGTATATATATATATATATATATATATATATATATATATATATATATATATATATATATATATATATATATATATATATATATATAGGCCGAAATATATATATAAATATATATATAAAAGTGGTTACACAACAGTTAGTTCACCATACCGAGAACAATTGTTTCACCTTAGCGGATCGTCAGCTGAGGATCCGCTAAGGCGAAACAATTGTTCTCGGTATGGTGAACTGACTGTTGTGTAACCACTTCTACCTAACTCGTCCCATGGACTGAGTGCTCTACCACTACGGATATTACCTTCCAGTGTTCTACCACTATATATATAGTAATAATAATAATGTTTAAGGGTGAAAGTACTGATTCATTGCTTAAACTTTAATCTGTTATTTTAATATGGCGACAAAGAAAGATATATATATATGTAAATGCCAAACTAACTATTTTCAATTCGGTATTTATAACAGACCGCAAGTAAGGTGGTTGGATAACATCCATAATCTTGGTTGGTTTCGCTTACGGATCCAGCAAGATCAATTAGAGACAGTTGCTTCTGACATAACCTGCTGGAAGGCGGAAAATGAGGGCTCTATCCAATGAGCTTCCCAGGAATAAGTGGCCGCCAGAGAAGAAGAAGAAGAAGAAGAAGAAGAAGAAGAAGAAGAAGAAGAAGAAGAAGGTATATATATATATATATATATACACCTGTGCTTGGCTGACTAAGATTACCTTTTTGTTAGAAGTACCTGGAGGCTGTCAGTTGATTAAGGTGTAGTAGATGTTTTCCGGGTCGTAGAATTACCGCGTCGGTTTCCCCGAAGCTGTGTTTCATCTACAACATCGTGTAGTAATGTACAACATAACTCTATTGATACTTGAATTATATCGATATCAAACTGAATGTGTTACATAAGTAACATCTAATCAGTCTGATCAATCGACAAGATTCCAGACCTCGTTCGATTGCCAAGTGGGGAGGGTCTCGTCAAATCCGACCAAGGAAACAATGTTTCCATAGGTCTTTCCATTGCTGATACTATCTACCGGTCGCAACTCCTGGCAAAAAGAGCAACGTGAAATAGAGTGTCTTGCCTAAGGACACAAAGCACCACCCACTACTAGAATTGAACTCGCAATCTCAGGATTGCGAATCCAACTCTCTAACCACTAAGCCTCGCACCTTCACTACCAGCAGCTGATACCCAACATTATTTATATGGAAGATATTCTGAGTTCAAATCCCGCCAAGGTTAACTTTGCCTTTCATCTTTACGGGGTCTATAAAATAAAAGTACCAGTAATGCACTGGGTAATTGCTGGCCTTGTGCCAAAAGTAGAAACAATTATTTATATATGAGATACCACTACTTTTTCTTCTTCTTCTTCTTCTTCTTCTTCTTCTTCTTCTTCTTCTTCTTCTTCTTCTTCTTCTTCTTCTTCTTCTTCTTCTCTGGGAAGCTCATTGGATAGAGTCTTCATTTTCCGCCTTCCAGCAGGTTATATCAGAAGCAACTGTCTCCAATTGATCTGGCTGGATCCCTAAGCGAAGCCAACCGAGCTTATGGATGTTATCCAACCACCTTACTCGCGATCTGACTCTGTGTTTCCTGCCGATTGGTTTTACCCATAAAATATATCCAGCGATTCTTTCCTTAGACATTCTAACCACATATCCCTAATACTGGATCTATGATCTCTCGATGCGAAGTATAGCGGCTCTATTTGGTGCAACTCACTAGCTTCTGAGCTACGCAACCTATCAAGTAATGTTACTCCAAAACTCTTAGGAGGAATCGTATTTCTGCCGCCTGTATTTGCGAATATTTTCCTTCGGTCATTACCCAAGATTGATGATCATAGGTAAGGATAGATATAAATACCGAACTGAAAATAGCTAGTTAGACATTTACACATACTCCACCTCATCTCATGACCGAGTGCTGAAATAGGCGCATAATTGCACCAACTCCAGTAATTCTTGTGTTTAATTCAGCCTCCTGCCTTTCTTCCCTCGTGGAAACGATCCCATGATACTTGAGGTTCTTCGCCTGATTCAGTGATAATCCATTCACATGTAAAACGCTCTGCATAGGTTTTCTCGGGCAGACGAATATCTCAATCTTCGCAGCACTCAGCAACGTTAAAACAACAACACGATGTGACACTGTTACTCGGTTAAACTACATTAGCGACAACACTTTCTGTACTGAACTCATATGCACCACCAGGAACCATTTTCACTGTGACATGAGTACAGCAGGAGTAGCAGCCTCTTCATATATATATTATACGCACACACACACACACACACACACACACACACACACACACACACACACACACACACACTCATATATATATATATATATATATATATATATATATATATGTGTGTATATATATATATATATAATTACATGCATATGCGCACACTCAGACATACGCATACATACACATCAAATAGTTTATCACGAAGAAAGTATAGAAATGAAAACTAATGAAAACATTGATGACATAAAAAAATGTTATCTATTTACAATATATTTCAGTTGGTTTGCGGTTCCCTTAGTAATAAAGCAGGTTGAAATATAAAGAAAAGAAAAAGAAAATTTGGTTTCCTGATGGCGTCAAACGTTATACACAGACTGCTCATGTTACCACGCAAGAAAATGAAAAATAAGCGACAAAGACAAAGCAATTACAAAAGAGAGAAGGAAATGAAAACAAAGAAATACTTCAGCAGCATCAAACAACTGTCGCTTATGTAACATAATACGACACACAATATTGATGAAGACAAGCAGAGACCCGTAAACATCTAAACAAAATTTGTGTATGTAGAAATACTCCCACATGAAAAACATGCATTAACACAGAAAATGAATATTGTTCCAATGTGGAGTGTGCTTTGGAGAAGTGCAGACGTACAGACGTGCGTGAAAAGAATAACTGAATAATTTTTTCTCTATTTTAATGTCGAAATTATAGATACCTCTTTCATATGTTCGTAGTAGTATGAACATATGAAAGATATTTGGAAAGTACACCGTTCTTTCGAAATAAAGTCTACAGACATAACAGAATGTGATCAAAACATATGTGCTGTTGATGTGGAGGGGAAACTATTTTCTACGAACTCGTTCACTGTCCATCAATTGCTTACTTGTGGCAGTATATCGAATGGCTTCTATCTTCCGTATGACAGTTATGACTGTCAAGCGAGTCCTTTGTCAAGATTGAATGTTGGCAAACAAGGAAAGCTCCTTTCTTATGTCAGCCATGTGATATATTATATACAACAGTAAGTTACCAACAGTGATTGAAATTGTATATGATTATGAGATTATATGAGGTTGTTAGAGACTCATAGTAGGTTGAAACTGAAGAGACCCTCTACCTCTCTGGTTTCTCTCATTTATATGGAAATCTCTGGTATGTCATCTTTATAGTAACCCCCCCCCCCCCCACACACACACACAAACACACACAAATACACATACATGAGGCATGTACATATAGACACATTCATAAATAGATCGACACACATATAAGGATATAGATACACCTTTAGGCAGACGGATGCACTCACACAATGCACCTCAACCACACACACACTAGCATCACTGATATACATAGACGCTAAACCACATTGAATTCATTTATGTACACACGCATACATCATAAACATGCTTACGCACACATACGTTGGTATATATATATATATATATATATATATATATATATATATATATATAGAAAGGATGAATATAAAATGAAAGTGCTTTTTTTAAAAAGGAATTTATTAGGTATTGACATATGTTTCTGTAACAGACGGAATACCTATGTATCGCTGCTTGCGTAATCATATAATGTTAGCAAGTATTCGATAGCAAATGTATAATCAGTTGTCACTTCTTCAGAGATTTTGGATAAATTGGATAAAATCAGAAAAATTGAAGTATTTATATTAGTAATAGAGGAAGAAAAAGAGGGAATAGTATATGACAGATGGTAAATTAATTTACTGCTAAACAAGTATATAATGGGTTTCTAATGAGAATACCATGAGTAAATCTAAATAAGAATTTTGGGAGTGCCAATTTTAATCTCTACTTGACCAATTGGACAGTGGACAGGGCTGGTCATTTGGTGCAGTAGTATTAATTATAAAGTGTCAATTGGGGAAGGGGGAGATTTCGATTGCTACTAAATAACATCAATGCTAGTAGCCAGCTGGTATATGCATTAGGGAATTGAATCAAGAAATCAAAAATCTCATTTTATCTATAGCAGTTTATATTAAAAGGTAAATAATAGAAGAGTTGATAGAATTAAGACTAATAAAGAATGTTAATATCTATTTTGACAATCAAACGGAGATAGAGACAGGCGTTCAATCCTGGTAGTATTTATAATATGAAAATATAGATTTTAAGCGATGGTTACAGTATAACGATCGCTCTATTTTGTTATTTAATAAAATGTTTTGGGATTTCATAATACAAAATAATTCTACATTACATAATTTACAAAATTCCTGTCCATGGGTAATGGGGGGGGGGGCAGCCGCTATTATATCCCATTTTAGGTGAAATTGTTGGTTATTTTCACGCAGCTGCCAAGCCTTGTCTGCGAGTGTTGTTACATAACGCTGGTTTTCATGTTTTATCGAGTAACGATGTCTATAAAGGCGTGATTTGAAGGAGGTGGCTGTAGATCCCACATAGTACCACTTCTGTCTATCCGATTCGATAGTACATTTGTATACGATGTTGCGTTCAAGACACTGATTGTTCAACGGACACATTCCTGGTTAGACACAGTTGCAATTAGAATTTTGCGTTGTTGTATTGCCATGGATGGGTTGATGAGGTTGCTTATGTAGGACAGGATGTTGTTTGTTGTTTTGTGATGTTATAGCTAATGTTTTACGTGTATTGTTATGTGTTGGAAGGCGTTTATACAACCGTTTTGCGTTAAGCTTTTTTATATGTTGTTCAATATTAGGGGCGGTTGAATATGAAAGTCGAATAGTGTTAGGGTTTAAGATTTTATTATATTTATGTGATGTTGGAAAGTGTTTTTTAACTAATCGAAAGAATTTTGAGGGTAGATTGATTTTAATAGAGTTGTTATAGACCGGGTTGTACCAAATATACTCCTTACATCGCCTTCTGTTTGGTGGTGTGCGACTATTATTGTGTCTATTGCGGTAGTGTATGTATGGTGGTGATTCTGTGCTATTTCTACTCCTATGGGATTTATTTTGGGTGTTTTGGTGATCTTCGACTATATACTCTATATTATCTAGGTGACCGACTTTCCTAAGTGCATCATCATAACATCCACCAAACAGAAGGCGATGTAAGGAGTATATTTGGTACAACCCGGTCTATAACAACTCTATTAAAACCAATCTACCCTCAAAATTCTTTCGATTAGTTAAAAAACACTTTCCAACATCACATAAATATAATAAAATCTTAAACCCTAACACTATTCGACTTTCATATTCAACCGCCCCTAATATTGAACAACATATAAAAAAGCTTAACGCAAAACGGTTGTATAAACGCCTTCCAACACATAACAATACACGTAAAACATTAGCTATAACATCACAAAACAACAAACAACATCCTGTCCTACATAAGCAACCTCATCAACCCATCCATGGCAATACAACAACGCAAAATTATAATTGCAACTGTGTCCAACCAGGAATGTGTCCGTTGAACAATCAGTGTCTTGAACGCAACATCGTATACAAATGTACTATCGAATCGGATAGACAGAAGTGGTACTATGTGGGATCTACAGCCACCTCCTTCAAATCACGCCTTTATAGACATCGTTACTCGATAAAACATGAAAACCAGCGTTATGTAACAACACTCGCAGACAAGGCTTGGCAGCTGCGTGAAAATAACCAACAATTTCACCTAAAATGGGATATAATAGCGGCTGCCCCCCCCCCCCCATTACCCATGGACAGGAATTTTGTAAATTATGTAATGTAGAATTATTTTGTATTATGAAATCCAAAACATTTTATTAAATAACAAAATAGAGCGATCGTTATACTGTAACCATCGCTTAAAATCTACATTTTCATATTATAAATACTACCAGGATTGAACGCCTGTCTCTATCTCTGTTTGATTGTCAAAATAGATATTAACATTCTTTATTAGTCTTAATTCTATCAACTCTTCTATTATTTACCTTTTAATATAAACTGCTATAGATAAAATGAGATTTCTGATTTCTTGATTCAATTCCCTAATGCATATACCAGCTGGCTACTAGCATTGATGTTATTTAGTAGCAATCGAAATCTCCCCCTTCCCCAATTGACACTTTATAATTAATACTACTGCACCAAATGACCAGCCCTGTCCACTGTCCAATTGGTCAAGTAGAGATTAAAATTGGCACTCCCAAAATTCTTATTTAGATTTACTCATGGTATTCTCATTAGAAACCCATTATATACTTGTTTAGCAGTAAATTAATTTACCATCTATCATATACTATCCCCTCTTTTTCTTCCTCTATTACTAATATAAATACTTCAATTTTTCTGATTTTATCCAATTTATCCAAAATCTCTGAAGAAGTGACAACTGATTATACATTTGCTATCGAATACTTGCTAACATTATATGATTACGCAAGCAGCGATACATAGGTATTCCGTCTGTTACAGAAACATATGTCAATACCTAATAAATTCCTTTTAAAAAAAAGCACTTTCATTTTATATTCATCCTTTCTACATTTTCTCCGGAATATAATTTATACTCGTTGAGCAAACCTGCACGTACGCTGTTCATCTCTAACGTAACGATATATTATCACTACATTACTGATAACCTGAAATTTTATATATATATATATATATATATATATATATATATATATATATATATATATATAGAAGTGGTTACACAACAGTTAGTTCACCATACCGAGAACAATTGTTTCACCTTAGCAGATCCTCAGCTCGTAATGGACATGGTTATACGGAACAGGAAGGACAACCGTACGAACGCGCATGCGCAGAAACGGTCACTTCACACACGCAATACTAAATTGCGTGCGAGAGGTGTAAGAGAGATAACTGCGAAAGTTCGAAAGTTTCTGGTTGATAAGAAAATTAGGATGATGTTGTAATTCAATCCGGAGCAACGTGTGAAGAATTCATTCCTCGTGTTTAGGCAATCACTATTGCGTAATCTCTTTAGAATATTTATTCGTTCATCAATACATAGTCCACACGACGGATTGCCCCTTCCGTATGGCTTGGACTTAGTGATGGCTTTCCATTCAATGGAGTAGTCTATACTTGAGTCCTTGAGGGACCATACCTGGCTCGAGAGTTTCGTGGATGAACGTCTGTCCGGGTACTTAAACGTCGATTGGTGGTTCAGGAAGCGTTCCTTAAATTGGCCCTCCGCCATACACACATAGGATTTGACCTCCTGTGGTAGATTTGGTCGTTTAGAAGTGACCACAGCTTCATAAACTACAGCGGGTGTGTTGCATTGCTGTTGAAGGGGACAAGCTTAGGGCTTACGACAAGAGCACCCTGGTGGGGTTCTGCTCTTAGAGCTGTTGGTGATGTGGGCCTTCATGTTCTTAGCACATGAGTATCCTAGTTTTACTTTGTGTCAGTTAAAGATGGAGCGGTATTTATGACCTATGGGAAAGTGTCTATCTAAGAGGGCTAGGCATTTTTTGCCTACATTGGTTTAACGTTGAGTGAGAAGGGAGGAGAGAACCAGATAGTTTGTCTATTGTTACGTTTTCTTTTCTTATTGCTGTTGTTGTTAACTACAAAGCTCCGGATTGAATTACAACAACATCCTAATTTTCTTATCAACCAGAAACTTTCGAACTTTCGCAGTTATCTCCCTTACACCTCTCGCACGCAACTTAGTATTACCTGTGTGAAGTGATCGTTTCTGCGCATGCGCGTTCGTACGGTTGTCCTTCCTGTTCCGTATAACCATGTCCATTACGAGCTGAGGATCCGCTAAGGTGAAACAATTGTTCTCGGTATGGTGAACTAACTGTTGTGTAACCACTTCTACCTAACTCGTCCCATGGACTGAGTGCTCTACCACTACGGATACTACCTTCCAGTGTTCTACCACTATATATATATATATATATATATATATATATATATATATATATATATATATATATATATATATATATATATATATATATATATATATATATATACTTGCATACTTACATGTTTACACTCACATTCATTTACATACATACACTCCTACAGATATATTTACGTACACACATATACGTCCTTATATGTACACACACATTGGTACATAGATATCCAGCCAGCCCCACAGGTGCGCTTGTTTCATGCGTATATTTAATCCTAACACATTTTCTTAACTTAATTTTTATTTACAATTCATATATATACTTATTTATCTATTTTTATTTATATAATGATTCAGGTATTTAAATTTGAATCTTGGGTAATGACCGAAAGGAAACGATCACGATTACAAGCGGCCGAAATGGAATTACTCCGAAGGGTATTTGGAGTAACATTACTCGATAAAGTGCGTCGCTCCGAGATCAGAGAGTCACTCCAGATAGAGTTGTTACTTTTCCGAATTGAGAGATCACAGCATGTAGTTAGAATGTCTTACGAGTACCTGGTTAAATCGCTGGACAGATTTTACGGGCAAAACCAGCCAGCAGGAGACCCGAGGATAGAGCCCCCGCAAGCAGCTTGGATAACATCTTTGAGCTTGGCTGGTCTCGCTTGAGGATCCAGCCTGATCAGTTGGAGACGGTTTCTTCTGACAGGACCCGCTGAAGGGATTGTTTGAGGACTCTGCCCCCACAACCCTCTCAGAAATATGAGGGCGAAGAAGAAAAAGGTAATTACATTTTATAGTGTTAATATTGTTCAATTGTAAAATTAAAACTTCTTTAAATCCCACGTTACCATATTATCGAAATATTACAAGATTATTTTTATTAATATGTATTTATTGCAAATATGCAAATATACAAATGAGAATTATTTTCATTTAAAAAAGATTTTTATGTTAATTATTTTCATTTTCAAAATTAGTGTTCATTTCATTATGTTCTATAAGTATCATTAAATAATAATTGTTTTACCTATGTACATTACCCAATGTTACCTACAAAAGTATCGCCTCAAAATGACCCAACATATGATGGGTCAAATATTTCATGATATTACGCAGGGTTGATAATCTGGGAATGTTAATATATTCAAATACTTATTCAATATGTCAGACAGATACATTCTAAATTGTTAATAGGAAAATGAGTTTGCAAATGCCAGAAATTTATAAGAGAGAATTACTTTTTATCCGTAGATGGAATAACTAGCTCCAACTGGGAATCAGAACCAACTCGTGGGCTTGTCTCAGTGGGATATTACTGATCCTTGAACATTGGAAGTCACAGTATGTTAATCTCGTAAAAAGCTGTGCCTATGAAATGGCATTTTGTTCTTTAACGATTTTACATTGCCATATGACATTAACTTTTGTTAAGAAAGATAATGTCAGCTATCTTATAAATAAACTGAGTTGTAAACGGAATTCCTTTAAATTACACCAGACAGCATACTTCTTTGTCTATAGCTGGAATGTCGGCCTAATCTATTTGATATTAACCCAAACAGTTAAGCCTAACTGGATGGTTCATCTTAAGTAGCAGAAAATATTTTATGTACTGTTAAATATACATCGATAAAGCAAACAACAATCAGTAGTTATGTCGTGAGACTTTAACGTACCATGAGGAGATAAAATAGGTTGTCAACTATATGTACGGTTGTATTCATCCGATTTATCTCGTGCGTATTGAGTCATCGTCTAATACATTTTAAATAGAACTGAATATAAATTCTATAGTAATTTCAGCAAAACTTAATCAAATTTGATATGTTACTATTTCAATTGTCCATTTTCATTTTGTCTACTATTTGCAGGAAATATTGTCAAGACGTGTGGACAACGTGTGAAGAATTCATTTCTTGAGTTTAGGCAATCGCTATTGCGTAATCTCTTTAGAATATTTATTCGTTCATCAATAATACATAGTCCACAGGACGGCTTTGACTTAGTGATGGCTTTCCATTGAATGGAGTAGTCTATACTTGAGTGCTTGAGGCACCATACGTGGCTCGCGAGTTTCGTGGATGAACGTCTGTCCGAGTACCTAAAGGTCGATTGGTAGTTCAGGAAGCGTTCCTTAAATTGGCCCTCCGCCAAACCCACATAGGATTTGACCTCCTGTGGTTGATTTTGTCGGTTGGAAGTGACTACAGCTTCATAAACTACAGCGGGTGTGTTGCATTGCTGTTGAAGGGGACAAGCTTAGGGCTTACGACAAGAGCACCCTGTTGGGGTGTTGCTCTTAGGGCTGTTGGTGATGTGGGCCTTCATGTTCTTAGCACAGGAGTATCCTAGTTTTACTTTGTGTCAGTTAAAGATGGAGCGGTATTTATGACCTATGGGAAAGTGTCTATCTAAGAGGGCTAAAAATTGTTTGCCTACATGGGTTTTAACGTTGAGTGAAAAGGGAGGAGAGAACCAGATAGTTTGTCTATTGTTACGCTTTGTTTTCTTATTGGTGTTGTTGTTAGTGGGAGAGTAAGTGATAGGTTGCGAGAAGCCGCATGCGCGTTCGTACGGTTGTCCTCCTGTTCCGTATAACCATGTCCATTACGAGCTGAAAATCCGCTAAGGTGAAACAATTGTTCTCGGTATGGTGAACTAACTGTTGTGTAACCACTTCTATATATATATGCAAATATACGTACGAGAAAGTATACGTACCTTCACAAAACATACAGGTAATATATACTTACCTATACAAATAAGTAATGGTATAAACATAACATATACTTAGCTACCACATCAAGACGTAAAATATTCGCATATAGTTCGTACTATCCGTTAGGGTATAATGTGGGACTGTAATACAGGAAAGTTTTGTGCAATTTATGTTTACAAGCCGTATGTTTTGTGAAGGTACGTATACTTTCTCGTACGTATATTTGCTTGTATATGTTATGACGTATATATTATATATACTGGTACATGTGCATATGGTTATGTGTATGCGTGAGTTCTGCGTCTGTGTGAGTATGCGGGTTCGTACGTATGTAGGGTGTGTGTATATGTGTACTTTGTGTTTTGGTTGACGTACGTATGTGTACATATGTGTATTTACATGTAGGTATGTGTGTGCGCGTTATATATATATTTATGTGTGTATATAATTATATGTATACACACACACACACACACACACGCACACACACACACACACATATATATATATATATATATATATATATATATATATATTATATATATTTTTATATATTTTTTATGTGTATTTGGTGTATACGTTCGTATGTGTGCGGGTACAGGCGTTGCGTGGGTTGTGTATGTGTGTGCGTGTTTTTTGTGTGCGTGCTTGTATTTGCATACCCATTGCGGGTGTTTTCGCGTATGCTTGTGTGTGTACGTATATGGATGTGTGTATGTATATATTTAATTTCAATTACCTCTGTAATTTATTTACTTTATTCTTAACTCTGAAGCCGAGAATCATCCGGTTTCCTAAATAGAATTTTACTCTACGACTTCAGTTATACCATATACGTGGTTTTGTCTTAGCGTGTAATTGTTCTCACCGCTCCACATAATGACGTATTATCTTCGTGTTTTCCGTTCATCGCCAGAGAACGTCTTCATGAACCACCTAAGAGAATATTAGTCTACGACTTCATTTATACCATAAACGTGGTTTTGTCTTTGCGTGTAATTGTTTTTCACCGCTCCAAATAATGACGTATTATCTTCGTTTTTTTCCGTTCTTTGCCAGGGAACGTTTCCACGAACCAAAGTATCGTCTTCCTGTCTTCCTTCGGTTGCAAAGTTTTTTTGAAATATTTACTTCTGCGTTCACAGATTGATTTTTTTAGTTTCAGAAGATCCCGTTAAGGGTGAAAGCAGCGATTATCTGCTTAAACTTTAATCTGTTATTTTAATAAATATATATATATATATGTATAAATATAAATATATATATATATATATATATATATATATATATATATATATATATATATATATATATATATATATATATATATATATATATATATATAACGTTGAATAATGCTGCTAATTTTAGTGGCAACTCGACATGTTTATAATATCCAGCTT
The DNA here is from genome assembly GCA_964016885.1 of Eledone cirrhosa. Lineage (NCBI taxonomy): Eukaryota > Metazoa > Mollusca > Cephalopoda > Octopoda > Eledonidae > Eledone > Eledone cirrhosa. Next base: position 118,061,187 of record OZ024742.1, read on the forward strand.
TTATCAGCGACCTGATTTGCGTGTGTGTCACTTTAACGGCTTGACCGCATGCGTTGGGCAGGGAGCATAATATTTACTTGCTATACCTTATAGCGTGGAAATAGGGCTGTCTGAAGATTCATTTCTTTCCATTGGAAATTCGTTGGATTTCCAATCTTTCGGAATGATGAAACCGTCGGTAACAGCATCTGAACAGGTGATTATTTAATCATTTTTTAATTTATTTAGAAAATTGTTTAATAACCGTTTGTTTCGCTACTTTTATATTGTTCTGGTATCTCGAATTAGTGCCATTGAACCACATGTATTATAAAGAACTTGAATATTTCTACAAGTACATTGTACCTGTTGAAGTATCCATCCACTTCTATAATTTATTCTCCTTACGTAGAGAACAAAACGTTGAATAATGCTGCTAATTTTAGTGGCAATTCGACATGTTTATAATATCCAGCTTTTATCAGCGACCTGATTTGCGTGTGTGTCACTTTAACGGCTTGACCGCATGCGTTGGGCAGGGAGCATAATATTTACTTGCTATACCTTATAGCGTGGAAATAGGGCTGTCTGAAGATTCATTTCTTTCCATTGGAAATTCGTTGGATTTCCAATCTTTCGGAATGATGAAACCGTCGGTAACAGCATCTGAACAGGTGATTATTTAATCATTTTTTAATTTATTTAGAAAATTGTTTAATAACCGTTTGTTTCGCTACTTTTATATATATATATATATATATATATATATATATATATATATATATATATATATATATATATATATATATATATATTCATTAGTTAAGCAAAACAAGACCACAAATTTCACAAGGAAGACATTATTAAAAGATTGTCAACATATTTAGTTTGATGTAAGGAATGTAGAGAATAATAATAATAATAATATAAATAATAATAATGCCCGTTTACAATTGTTTCGCTACTCTGTATAATATTTCTGGATCAGATGACTATGTATCATAATTGATCTGGTTCAGTTGAAAATAATTAACATATTTAAAAAAACTGAGTGGCTCATCGGAACTCAAAGGAATATAAATTAAAATAATGTTACATAATACAATGTTCCATATATTAGTTTTTACTATTGTGCCTTTGTTTCATCAGCTGTCAGCCATAATCAAGCAGTACTCATCTGTCGAGGCTGCATTGTGTGAGATCTGCCTATGGGTAACAAGATGGCTGCCAAAGGGCATATTTACCTTACCTATTAGAGGGTGGTTTCAGGGGAAGTAACTTCTCAAGAGATTAGAGATTGTGTGTATTTTATAGTTATGTGCTAGTATTTAAATTATTTAATTGAGAGACAATGTAGGGGAAGTAACTTATAATTATCGAGTTGTTCATAGCAATTTAACTTATTAGCTACAATTAGAGATGGGGCTACATGACTAAGTTGGGTCAAAAAAACTCTATTGGCGAAGGAATTAGCCCTTCGATGTTGACAGCTAATGGTTACCTCCGTTCTATCGTTAATTGGTAGAGGTTTTGATAGAGTTATGTAATATGCTTCCGTAACGCAGAGATCACAAGATTTCCTTCGTCCATTGAACGGTTGGGCCCTAGCTACGATATCCCATCTTAGTGAGTGTTGAACTTTGTTTAATTTAAGGTTTTTAATAAGCCTAGCTAGCGATGTCGAACATCTGTTGCTCGGGTCTCGGAAGGAAAAAGAGTGCGCGTTATAGCGTACCTTAAAAGGGTTAGAGGTAGATCCGATATAAGAGCTGGTATTCGAAGCAGTCTCAACTGTGCACCTATAGACTATGTTGGGTGTCAGGCAGTGTCCATTTAATGGGCATGCATTGGGGTACCGGCAGTTGCAGTTGCTTCTGCGGTTAGTTATAGTAGGGTTATTTAACCTAAGCAGTTGGTCCATGCTAGAAGGATTAGATGGAGGAGGTGTGCTACTAGAGTAATTATTAGTGTAGAGGCTGGGTGTATTTGATAGGGGTGGTGGTACCGCGGTGTGGGAGTTATAGTGTCTTAGCTTATGATGGTTACTGAACGCGATGTGGCTAGCTAGGTTAGGTGTAGTGGAGAATGAGATTTTAATGTTGTTTTTATTAAAGAGTTTGTAATATCTATGCTAAGGGGGGAAGTGTTTGGATAGGATAGAGAAGAAGCGATTGGGGATATTAATGGCTAGATTAGATGAGAATGGTAGGTTAAGCCAGGTGATATTTCTAGGCCTATTCCTTCTAGGGGTTCTAGTGGAGTTGGTAGGGGCCTTCCTAGGGTTATTATTACCTGGGGGTTTGTTATTTGTCATCCCATTTCTCATTCCTATTCTAGGGTTGATTCTAAGTTTGCTACTAGGAGTGGGGAGCAGGCCGCTTCCACCATTAAAGTTCCCTGTATAGGTGCTGTTACTGCTAAAATTCCGGCGAACCTGGTTATATGCTAAGGTATTTCTAGTTCTAGTGTTAAGTTTATTATGGTGAGTTGCTGTGTTATGGCATTTTGGTATGTAATAAATTGATTGTTTATAACCAGATTCAGAGAGAGCCTTATTATAATAATGTGCGTGGTTTATAAATATCTCTTCATTTGCTGATAGCATTGAGATCCTATAGGAGATAGATTTGATTACTGCTCTGATGACTGCCGGTGGGTGGTTAGAGTGTGGGCTAATATATGTGAGTATTTCGCCTGGTTTATGGTAAGGGTTATAAAGGTTATTGTTGAGATCAAGGGTGACGTCTAGGAAGTTTACTACTTTATGGTTCAGCTCGATGGTGATAGAGAGACTGTTATTTTTGAAGAATCTATGAAATTGTTTCTTAAGCAAATCGATTCCCCGATTAGTGCAATTGTGGACTGCAAATAGGGCGTCGTCCCTGTATATTCCACCTTGCATGGGTTGGATTTCGGCTCTGATGTTACGTAATAGGTAAATCCCAACTAAATCGGTGACTTGCGCGGAATCACTTGAACCCATCGTAATGTCAAAGTTATCTGTTCTATCTTTTCTAGTCCAGAGTGCTCCGTTGAATTCAATGATAGTCTGCCTAGCCATGAGTGTGATGTTAATCTCATTATTGGTTATGTCCGAGTTGGTGGTTGCTAGGGCTAGTGCTTTGTTGAGCAGTTCCGGGGTTATTGACGCATAATAGCTGTCTATATCAAATTGGATGAACCTCATAGATTGCTTGGACCTTAGATCGGAGAACCATCTGATGACTTGGCCGGTGTTGGACCACCTCTTGTAGGTGATATCATCCCGTAGCCCAGGGATTATCCTATCAAGGATGCTCTTACTGATTCGCCGGAATTTTAGCAGTAACAGCACCTATACAGGGAACTTTAATGGTGGCAGCGGCCTGCTCCCCACTCCTAGTAACAAACTTAGAATCAACCCTAGAATAGGAATGAGAAATGGGATGACAAATAACAAACCCCCAGGTAATAATAACACTAGGAAGGCCCCTACCAACTCCACTAGAACCCCTAGAAGGAATAGGCCTAGAAATATCACCTGGCTTAACCTATCGTTCTCATCTAATCTAGCCACTAATATCCCCAATCGCTTCTTCTCTATCCTATCCAAACACTTCCACCCTTAGCATAGATATTACAAACTCTTTAATAAAAACAACATTAAAATCTCATTCTCCACTACACCTAACCTAGCTAGCCACATCGCGTTCAGTAACCATCATAAGCTAAGACAATATAACTCCCACGCCGCGGTACCACCACCCCTATCAAATACACCACGCCACTACACCAATAATTACTCTAGTAGCACACCTCCCCCATCTAATCCTTCTAGCTTAGGTTAAATAACCCTACTATCACTAACCGCAGAAGCAACTGCAACTGCCGGTACCCCAATGCATGCCCATTAAATGGACACTGCCTGACACCCAACATAGTCTATAGGTGCACAGTTGAGACTGCTTCGAATACCAGCTCTTATATCGGATCTATCTCTAACCCTTTTAAGGTACGCTATAACGCGCAGTCTTTTTCCTTCCGAGACCCTAGCAACAGATGTTCGACATCGCTAGCTAGGCTTATTAAAAACCTTAAATTAAACAAAGTTCAACACTCACTAAAATGGGATATCGTAGCTAGGGCCCAACCGTTCAATGGACGAAGGAAATCTTGTGATCTCTGCGTTACGGAAGCATATTACATAACTCTATCAAAACCTCTACCAATTAACGATAGAACGGAGGTAACCATTAGCTGTCAACATCGAAGGGCTAATTCCTTCGCCAATAGAGTTTTTTTGACCCAACTTAGTCATGTAGCCCCATCTCTAATTGTAGCTAATAAGTTAAATTGCTATGAACAACTCGATAATTATAAGTTACTTCCCCTACATTGTCTCTCAATTAAATAATTTAAATACTAGCACATAACTATAAAATACACACAATCTCTAATCTCTTGAGAAGTTACTTCCCCTGAAACCACCCTCTAATAGGTAAGGTAAATATGCCCTTTGGCAGCCATCTTGTTACCCATAGGCAGATCTCACACAATGCAGCCTCGACAGATGAGTACTGCTTGATTATGGCTGACAGCTGATGGAACAAAGGCACAATAGTAAAAACTAATATATGGAACATTATATTATGTAACATTATTTTAATTTATATTCCTTTGAGTTCCGATGAGCCACTCTGTTTTTTTAAATATGTTAATTATTTTCAACTGAACCAGATCAATTATGATACATAGTCATCTGATCCAGAAATATTATACGGAGTAGCGAAACAATTGTAAACGGGCATTATTATTATTAATATTATTATTATTATTATTATTCTCTACATTCCTTACATCAAACTAAATATGTTGACAATCTTTTAATAATGTCTTCCTTGTGAAATTTGTGGTCTTGTTTTGCTTAACTAATGAATATTTCCAGCTCTGCGCACCTAACCTCTGCATGAACCCAGCCACCTAGCTGCTTTATACTGCATATTGCACATTGAGCACATGCCTTTACGCTTTGGCTTCTAACTAACTCACCAATCTTTCCTCTCATATCTCCTCTACTATTTCAATCTCTCTCTTTAAGATTGGTTACTCTTGAACTATGTATATATATATATATGTATGTATGTATATATATAATATAGAAATGGCTTCTACAGGACTAGACTGTTTCATTCGAAGGAAATCATCAGGAAAGCCATACAAGAAAGCTTTCCTGATGATTTCCTTCGAATGAAACAGTTCTAGTCCTGTAAAAGCCATCTCTATATTGAATATTTATACTCTGCTATGTATTTCGGACCTTACTGTGGTTACGCCCGATTGAACCCGGGATATACACAGACCCCCCCCCCCCCCCACACACACACACACACAAATATATATATATATTTATATATATATATGTATATATGTATATATTTATATATATATATGTATTTGAATATATATATATATATATAGATAGATATAGATAGATGTATGTATATGTATATATATTGTGTGTCTGTGTGTGTGTATGTATGTAGGTAAGTATGCATATGTATCCTTTTGTCAGGTTTTGTTTTTTGTCTTGCGGAAGAACTCATAAGAGTCAATAACGGCCATCCAAAAGTGTTTAAATATGTATATACACATGTACCGCGCGGTTAAACCACTGGGAGTGAAATACCCCTAGCCTTTGTCTGGGCATTCTTCTAGGAGAATTTAACTCAGGAAACGAGATAACTCCGATATAAAACCTGCGGCTCAGTAGTTACCGATGATGTTGATCGTTTCTTCTTTTCGGGTTATAGCTACTGTCGCTCAGAGAGTGGGATTGGCCTAGTGCACAGTCTTTCCTCACTTGAAAAAATATCTTCACGCACGGGCATTGAACGATAGAATTAATTAATAATTATTAATAAATGGTATATCGTGCAATGGCCATACTCGATAACGAGTGGGCAGCCATAATAATGCATATATGAATGTATAATCGACGGTTCTCACGGCTTCATCATCAATAGCATTGTTGGCTTACTGTTTCTATTATCGTAGGCATATGAATTTTATCAGGTTTCATGCATGAGCAGCGTACACGTCATAAACGCGTGGCCTACGACGTGTGGGATTAACAGTCAACCTTTAAGACTTAAATTCCGGCAAGAAAGCCATAGAATGCTGTTAAAGTATGAAGAACTGCATAAAACTTCATAGAATACATGTGTGTACAATTAAAGAGACAATAAAAATACGCCAACAATAGTCCTGAGCATGAGATTGTGGGGATCTGGAAACGTCGATTAAATTATGAATTTAGGCACTTTGTTGTAGAAGCCTTAGACAATAGAAGATAATAAAGAAATTAAAACATGGAAATAGTCGTCTTTAACAACCTACATATAGAGGAAAGGCTACTTTCGATATATATGAATACACACACACACACACAGACACACACACCCACACACATATATATATGTGTGTGTGTGTGTGTGTTTATATTCATGTAGCATGTATAATACACAACAAATAAGGTATTTGTTTTGCAAGGGTTCTTATATGAAATCGGGTGTTGAAACAGATATTGTTATATTTGGGGAGGGTTATGTTGTCCTAATATTGCCAAAAATAGTCACTGTTTGGTTTGGTTTTCACTTCAGTATATTTTTATATTTATATATAATTTAGCTGGCAATCAATGTTTCTCATTGATTGGCCAACAGCTGAAAATATAAATATACATATAATTTCTCAAATTTCTTTCATCACACAACTGGAGGAAACACAGTGATAATCATTGAAGGTGTCAGAAGCAACCGTCTCCAATTGATCTGGCTGGATCCGCAAGTGAGACCAACCGACCTCATGGATAGCTGTTTTGTTCGGGATCTATCCCTAGGTCTCCTGTCGGTTGATTTTGCCTGTAAAATCCGTTTAGCGATTTCTTCCTGAGACATTCTAACTACATCCCCATAGCAGAGGAGCTGTGATCTCTCAATTCGGAAATGTAGCGGCTATATTTGAAGTGACTCTTAGATTCTTAGATCTTCGAGCTACGCACCCTATTGAGTAAGGTTAGTCCAAAGACCCTTCGGGGGAACCCCATTTCGTGTTAAGTAATACCATGTCGTCTGGAAATTACAGCCGACCTATCCTACACCTGACAGTCGTGATACCACATCCAACCTGGCTACGAATAAAAATAATGAGCAGGAGAGGTGACAATACCACACTTGGTGGAGTCCGACTCCCGCATTGAATGGTTTCGATTTAGCATAATTTATCGGAACACAAATACTCGTATAGAGCCATCAGGGCAACAAGAAGCTGACAATCGGTCCCATACTCCTGCAGAACCTTCCACAGCAGGTCTCGTGGAATGTGGTCATATGCCTTTTCGAGGTCTACAAAGCAAGAATATACCTCTTAGCAATGCTCCCACGATTTCTGAAAATCCTGCTGCAGTGTGAATATTTGGTCAGCTGTGCTGTGTCCAATACGAAAACCACACTGCTCAACAGCTAGCTCGGACTCGACAATCTTCTAGATATCTTTGCTAGACACTTAGCTTAGACTTTAACGGGGGGGGGGGCTTAAAAATGAAATATCTCAATAAATGGAGCAATCTCTCTCGTCTCCCTTTTTGAAAAATGAGATTACCATTTCCGGTGAACATTGCATCGGTGCCTTTCCAGATACCCAAATCACCCGGCTCGCACGAGTCAGCCAGAGAATACCTCCTCTATCTAAAACTTTTAACATCTCCGAATTTCATCCGTTACAATGACCTTCCCACATTTGAGCTCTTTAATTGCTCTTGTGACCTCAACCTCCGAAAGATTAATCATCGCTCCCAGAAGCATCTCGTGTACATCAGAAGATGCTGCTGGGATCGGGTTTAGGAGATCCATCTCGTGAGGATGCACCTCCCCGAAGAGAGGAAAACCCTGACGAGTTACTGATAGTAGGAGAGGAGGAGGACTTATTGCGAAATCAGCAACTGGTCTGCCAGAACACTTTGTTTGCTTATCTGAAGTCGGATTACAGCTTAACCCCAAAGTTCTCCCATGTCTTAACTTTGGATGTCTTTACTGTCACTGCTTGTACAGCAATTGCAAGGAGGACTTATGTCCAAACCAAGCTTTGTAGGCTTCCTTCTTTGTTCGAATGGCAATTTTGACCTCTTCGCATGCGGCGCCACACCAGGCCACTTTCGCCCGCAACATTTAATAGCTGAAGAAGAAACAGCTTATGTATATATGTATGTATGTATGATGGTGATGGTGATGGCGGCGGTGGATAGAGGTGGCAGTAGTGGTGGCAGTTGATGTTGTTGTTGTGTTTTGTTGTGTGTTTTTTTTAATCGTTTGATGCCGCTGTTGTTGTTGTTGTTGTTGTAAATGTTCATTTCAATTCATTCTGAAGCTGTTGTTGCTGTAAACATTAGTGCCGGTGTTGTTGTTGTAGATGTTTGGGGTTGAAATCTGGTCGTTTGACTGAGTGATGTATATACATACATATACATACATATATATATATATACCTTTTGTGATTGCCCCACCGCTCAACTATATGAATGCACACCCGTGACTTTAGAGTGTGAACTTCTGTGACTGCCCAACCTGGGATGTCTCCATTGCATTGCAATGGTCAACTCAATCGAGTGTGGACATAGCACCTGTTAATTATAAATCTCATTTGAGCATTTGATTGTTGTGATATGGCTAACTGTAACACTTAAGGCGTTCGTGTGCCCCTGATATATTCAAAAAATATATATCTTATCTCACTTTACTTTATTTTATTTTATTTCATTGTATTTTATTTTATATAATTTTATTTTATTTTATTTTATTTTATTCTTTACCCTTTATCTTTATTATCTGTATATTTTATATATATTTTTTATATTTTTTATATATATTATTTGTCTATTTTTTATCTATTTTTTATCTATTTTTATCTACTCTTATCTATCTTATCTATTTTTGTCTATTCCTTATCTATTCTCTATCTCTTATCCATGGTTAATCTATTTTTTATCTATGGTTAATCTATTTTTATCCTTTGTTTATCTTACTTTTACCCATTGTATTTTTACCCATTGTATATCTACCATTTATCTCTTAGCTTTTGCATACTCGTCCATGATATGTTATTTGTATTAGTCTATACTATATGTGTTGCATATGGCTGCCTGTTGTGTGGTTGCATGCGGGTGCTCATGCTTATGCGTATGCTTGTATGTAACTGTATGTTAACAGCACCCTGCCCAACTGCGAGTGATAGCACCTCTTATTTTTCAATGCTTATTTTTCAATGTTTATTTTTTATTTCTTCAATGTTTATTTTTTACTTTTTACTATTCTTTATCCTCCAATTTTATTTTCTACACTATCTCACTCTATTCACTCTACTCTTTAAACTCCTCCCAACTTATGGCATCCCCATATATATTCTTCTGTCTTGGCTTTGTTAATGCTTGTGTAATATGTACTCACTCTTTATGCTCTGATGAGTCCCACTTATAGTGTGGACGAAACACTGTTAGCAATTAAAGATATACCTATGTTCTAAGCGTTCTTTGTTGTTAATTATATTACGGCTCTGTCCTCAGACATCGAGCTAACCTTATACTGCCTATTGGATAAGTGGAGTGTTACACACTCCTAATCCTCTCCCTTATATACTATATATACACATATACATTCAACACAGAGTAGAGAGTTTGACAACAGGTCGGTGATTTTAGTCTAGATAGGGTAATGACATCGGGCCTTAAGAAAACAACTTTAACAATAATAATTTTTCTGCTTTTAGCATGGAGCCAGCGATTGCTCCAGCGCATTACTGGTACTCTCTTTTGTTGACTCCGTGGGGATGAAAGGCAAGGCAAGGGCCATAGCTGTAAAGTAATTATAATAATACTGAACGGTAACACGAAAGGCTTCAACTATACGAACTCTTTTGAAAGTCAACAGTTGACATAATCTTGTAATCTTGTATCAGTAATGGCGGTAATATATATATATATATATGTGTGTGTGTGTGTGTGTGTGTGTGTGTGTGTGTGTGTGTGTGTGTGTGTGTGTGTGTGTGTGTGTGTGTGTGTGTGTGTGTGTGTAAGTGAGTAGCGTGTGTGTGCTTGTTTGTATGTATGAGTGTTGGTGTGTGCGCGCGTATGTATGTGTGTGTGTCGTACGTATAAGTGTCAACAAGTGAGTTTTTTTATGCGCGGGGACATAGAAATAGTCGGGCTGGATACCCGATCGCGCAGTTAAACCACTGGGAGTGAAGAACCCCTAGCCCTTGTCAGGGCATTCTTCTAGGAGAAGGCATCTCAGGAAACTGGGTTAACTCCGACATAAAACCTGCGGCTCAGTAGTTACCGATGATGTTGATCTTTTCTTCATTTCGGGTTATAGCTACTGTCGCTCAGAGAGAGGGATTGGCTCAGTGCACAGTCTTTCCTCACTTTAAAAATATTCTTCACGCACAGGCATTGCACGATTGCATTAATTAATAATTATTAATAGTGTATTATTATTATTATTATACCACACCTACAACAAACACAGACATACCCGAAACAACACCACCAAAACCATCACCACCACAGTCACCAAAACGAAAACAAATAAAACCACACCAACAAAATGTTAAAAACTTCGTGCTTGTCAGAAGGGCCAACGATAAACTGATGTCCCTCTTAGCACGAAGCAAGGACATTCAAACAGAGGGGGAGATTTTTGAAAGGAGCACATTTTGCATGCCAGAAGATTTGCTTCTGGTCCGAATATAATTCAATTCCTTCAAAGAAATTTGAGAGAGCTTTCCTCAAGACATGGGAACCCCGAATGTGAAACCCACATCGAGACTTTTAAAGGGGTTCCCAAAAGAAACCCCACCAACCATGGAGGTCGAACCACCCGACCTTCACAAGACCCCGGGAGGTAAGTAAACCTTCCCTCCCTCTCTTAGCTTACCAACATGGCCATATCAAGTTTAAATGTTCGCGGAAGTTTAAATGTTCGCGGCCTGGGGTCACCCTGGAAGCAGGGTCGCCTGCTCAACGACCTCAGGTCGCTGGAAATGGATGTGATTGCCGTCAGCGAGACCAGAACTTCCGACACGCGCACACTAGCTCCCATTTTCGACGACTATCAGATCTTGGCATCTGTTAGCAGGCCGGGAATGGGGGGTAGAGTGGCAGTGCTGTTTAGGAAAGGACTGGATCTCGAGGTAAGGTCGATCTTCCGGGACCCGGACGGTAAGTTGGTGGTCTTGGATGTGAGCAGTAGCGAAGGTGGTGCCTTTAGACTGCTGGCCGTCTACGCCCCTTCAGGGGCCGGACGACCGGACTTCTTTAGGCGCCTGGAGACCTTTCTGGGTACGTCTCGCCCTTTACTGTTAGCGGGGGACTGGAATGGCATCTTAGACGCACGCTGGGATTGTGTGGGAGTAGCCGATAGGAGCGGAGGGTGCAAAAGCCTCAAGCACCTACTCAGCCAGTTCCAACTGTCTGACAGGTATCGACTAGATTTTCCCAATGTGCCAGTATGGACATGGACCAACCGAATGGGGTCATCTAGATCGTATATAGACAGGATCTTCATTAGGAAAATAGATAGAAATAGTGTAGGCTGCTCACTTTTTAAAGCGGTCGCCTATTCAGATCACAAATTTGTGATCTGTACGGTCGACCTAGATAAAACGCATAGGTTAGGACCGGGTTACTGGAAGCTGAACATGTCATTTCCGGCACGTAAGACTTAGAGGGACTGAGTCAACAATTTACTTAAGCAAAAGTTGACAGGGGGATCATCAACAACAGATGTTGGGGAGCTCTCAAAAGAGAGATTTGAGTAACTTCGATAGAGTTCAGCAAAGAACTAGCGTTAGAGAAAAATAGAAAGGAGGGGGAGCTGGTAGATAAGTTAGACGAGGCTATTTGTAGTGGCATTGTAACCGACGTGCTAACGGCAAGAATGGCATTAGACCATTTCTTCAATGCGAAACACGAAGGTTGCATTGTCAGAGCTAAGGCGCGTGCGCTGAGAAACGAGGGAACCAAAGCTGTTCGATGGGCCCGCGTGGCGGAGGCGCAGCGTGGTAATAAAACCACAATTCGGTCTTTGTGAACCGAGACAGACACGAGATAAGCGATTCCAAGCGGATGTGTGAGGCCTTTCGCCGGCACTTTGCTCGGTTGTTCGGGGAAAGTGGCGAGTCAGAAAGAGTAGCGGATTTCAGTCCCTACCTTGACGGCTTGCCGCGCATCTCGACGCTCGACGCTGAGCGCTGCGAAAGGCCGATTACTTCAGCCGAAATTCAGGACGGCCTTGTCGGCTGCATGAGGCGCAAGTCACCCGGTTTGGATGGCCTGCCCTACGAGCTTTACGTAAATATGCCAGACTTGTTCTCCGATCTCCTCGAAGCACTCTACTGCAACTGGCAGCAGAATGGGAGTATTCCCAGTTCTGTGAGCAGGGGAGTGGTGACGCTGATAAGGAAAGACGAGAACAAGAGGGATACATTAGACAACTTCAGGCCCATAACTCTGCTCAACACAGAGTTTAAGATTTTGGCCAAGGTGCTAGCAAAGAGATTGGCGCTTGTCGTCGAGGATTTGGTTGAGGAGGCGCAAACTTGCGCAATCCCAGCCAGGTCCATACACGACAATCTCCACCTGATGCGATATATCATAGAGAGGGTAGGGTATAAACCTGGCTTCGGTGGGGCACTGATCAATTTAGATCAATCGAAAGCATTCGATAGGGTCGTCCATCGGTATCTGGAGTTTGTCCTCAAAGCAGCTGGCTTCCGCCCTGTCTTCAGAAGCTGGATCGCTGCAATGCACAGCGGCACACGCTCGGTGGTCAAGGTTAATGGCTACCTCTTGGAACCATTTCGGCTCTCCCGATCGGTCCGTCAAGGGTGCCCTCTCTCTTCCCTTCTGTACGTATTCACTCTCGAGCCTTTACTGCGGAAGCTGGGGCTGTTGTAGGGCATTCCGCTCCAACCGGGACGTGGAAAGGCGGTGTCGGCTTATGCGGACGACATCACCGTGATGGTGTCGAACACCTCAGAAATCGAGGTGGTTGGCACCTTATTGAAGGAATATGAAAGGTTGACAGGAGCCAAACTTAAACCGGAAAAGTCGGTGGGCTTGCAGCTCGGAACCTGGAGATACAAGCCCATGCCGTCCAACAGCGTTGTGGGGCGCTGGACGGACGGACCGGTAAAGTTGCTCGGGGTCTGGTTCGGACCAGACCTCCAGGTGGAAAATAATTGGGACGAGATAACGAGCAGAGTAGCCAGTCTCACCCAAAAATGGGCTGGGAGGAAGCTATCACTGAAAGGTCGCGCGGAGGTGGCGAATGCGTACATCGCGTCCGTCATCTACTACCGCTTGACCGTCGTGCCTTGCCCCCGTCCGCGCCTCATCAAGTTGGAACGGCTCCTCTTCAAATTCTTGTGGAGGGGACAAGTTCCGTTGGTGAGGCGGTCCATCTGCTGCCAGCACCCTCTACGCGGAGGGCTGGACATGCCGTGGCTAATGATGCGCAGACATGCGTTGAGACTGCGATATCTCCAGATATTCTGCCTCAACGGTGAACAGGTGTGGTCGCCGTTTATCAGACGGGCCTTTCCGCAGCTAATTTCTTTGACTGAGCTGCAGTCCTGGGTTAAGAAGAGACCGAGACTGGGTGACTGGCACCTGGAATGTTGCCAGGCACTCACTGCCCTCTACCAACTTCCACTCTCGAGTTCTATAGAGGATTAGTGGTGGGCAAGTGCGATGACGCACTCGGAGAGGCTTTGGGCCTCGACGAAGTCGAACTGACCAGTCCGTACCGGAGGACCTTTGAGCCGGGGACGATGAACAATCTCCAGAAATCCCTCGTTTGGCAGTGCTACCGGGGGGCACTGCCGGTTCGGGATAAACTCTACATGCACGGAAGTGCTGTCCGCCGGACCTGCCCAAGATGCGCACAGAACGACGAAACCGTTCTGCACGCACTTGTCCAATGTCCGTGCATTACTGTCTTGTGGAGTTATGTCGAACAGCTACTGTCGCGTGTGGAACTAATCCGGCTATCGGCCGAATCCATAGTGAAGATCGACCCACCGCCTTCCTTGGGTCAGGAAGAGCAGGACATTTTCCTGTCTGGTGGCAGTTGCGAAAGATGTTATATGGTGGACCAGGTTAAAAGGACTGAAAACAGACACTTTTCTCTTCGGCCAATCCCTCATCAACTTCTTCAAGTTTCACCTGGAAAGGAAGGTGATGGTGGAGAGGGAAGTGGTGCCCTCCAGTACATTTGCTAAAAGGTGGATGAATGTGGCGAGACTGGCTCGTGAAGGCATGGGTGGGAAAGTGTAATAACAATGGTATACTCCTGCTGCAGATGTGTGAGGAGCTGGATCTGTGTTACCAACACCATGTTCCAACAAAAGATCAAATTTAAGACCACATGGATACATCCTGCAACTAAGGAATGGCATCTTTTGGACTATGTCCTACTCAGGATGCGTGACAGACATGATGTGCAGTGTGTTTGTGCCCTTCGTGGAGCTGAGTGCTGGACTGACCACCACCTGGTACGCGCAAAAGTGAAAATAATCACTAAACGTAAAAACCGGGCTCCTGGTTTTGCCCTGCTCAGAAGATTGAATGCTGCTCGTCTTAGGGATAAAAATGTGAAGAGGACATAGCAAGAAGAGATGCAGGTTGCAGATGTTGGTGAGGATTGGCCGACCCTTAAAAAGTCAGTTTATGATGTAGGCAGGCGTGTTCTGGGATTGGTGCAGAGAAAACATCAAGCTGGTTTAATAAGAATGATAAACATATAGAAGACTTGTTAGCTGATTATAGGCGTGCTCTGTCACGCTACTTGACGGCAAAACCACAGGAGAAGAATATGTTGCATAAGGAACTCAAGAATGTGAAATCACGTGTTATGCGGAGTATTTCTCAGAAGAAGTATCAGTGGTAGAGTGAGAAGGCTGATGAGATACAAACTGCGTCAGATTCCAATAATACAAAGCTGTTGTATAGTCTCTTGCGTGAACTTTATGGACCGCCTTCTTCTCTGGTGACACCGCTTCGCAGCAAGGATAGCAAAGAACTTCCTCGTGACTCACAAGGAATTCTACGAAGGTGGCGAGAGCACTTTCATGAGCATTTGAAGATTTCCTCAATCTCATTCCAGAAAGTCCTGTGAAAGTAGCTCTCGCAGAACCTCCGACGCTTGTGGAGGTTGCAGTGGCTATCTCGAAGCTGAACAGTGGAAGGTCTCCAGGTATGGATGGCATACATGCAGAGCTCCTACAATATGGTGGTGAGAGACTCCTGCAACATCTTCACTCTTTGTTTGGCAGGATATGGGCAAGTGAATCCGTACCTGAGGACTGAAGAGATGCAGTAATGGTGGTCTTGTACAAGGGAAAGAGTAACAGGAATGATTGTGGGAACTACAGAGGTATATCATTGCTTTCTGTCATAGGGAAAGTTTTATGTAGGGTGCTTCTGGACCGTCTGCTGCCATACATTGCAGATTGTGTTCTTCCTGAAAGTCAATCTGGTTTTCGTGCTGGACGCGGCACTACTGATATGATCTTCTCAGCTAGACAGCTCCAGGAGAAGTGCATGGAACAAGGTTTGGATCTGTATCGGGTTTTTGTCGATCTGACAAAAACTTTCGATAGTGTTAACAGAAATTCATTATGGAAGGTTCTCCAGAAACCTGGTTGCACTGATAAGTTCCTTGCTTTAGTTAAGTCTTTCCATGACGACATGAAGGCTTGGGTTAATGTCGGAGGTAACATGTCTGAGCCTATCTCAGTAGAAAATGGAGTGAAACAGGGAGATATTCTAGCACCGACCCTGTTTGTCATATACTTTGCAATGGTTTTCTATATTGCATTCAGGAATTGCGAGCATGGTGTTTACATCCGATATCGAACCTCAGGCAGCATATTTAACATAAGGCGCTTTGCTGCAAAAACAAAAGTATTTACATCAATCATAAGAGACCTCTTGTATGCAAATGATTGCGATCTTGTAGCGCACACAGAGGGTGATATGCAGTACATTTTGAATGCATTTTCTGATGCTTGCACTGCCCTAGGATTAACTGTCAGTCCCAAGAAAACCGTCGTCACGACCAACCTGCCCCTGGTAAGCAGTACAGTGAACCAAATATATATGTGTATGGTAAACGACTTGGAGTGGTTGATCAGTTTGTCTACCTGGGAAGCACTGTCAATCGATACAGCAACCTTGATAATGAAATCCCACTCAGGATTAGGAAAGCAAATGATGCTTTCGGAAAGCTAGAAAGGCAACTCTGGTGTCTGCGAGACATATGCATGAAGACAAAGGTAAAGGTGTACAAAGCATGTGTGCTCTCTTCTCTTCTTTATGCCTGCGAGACCTGGGTCACATATCGACACCACCTTAAGCAATTGGAGCGTTTCCATCAGATGTGTCTCAGACTGATCCATGGCGTTCACTGGAGGGACCACATTAGTGATGCCGAGATCTTGGAAAGCTCTATGTGTGACAGTATAGAAGCTCTTGTGCTTAAGCAACGACTCCGTTGGAGTGATCACCTTGCCAGGATGAAGGATTCTAGAATACCAAAACAACTCTTTTATGGAGAGTTAGTTAAAGGAAAACGACAGCCACATAAACCAAAAAAGAGGTATAAGGATTCCTTGAAAGCCTCTTTGAAAGACGCTAACATCTCTGCTGATACATGGTATAATGTTGCTGCTGATCGTAATAAATGGAGAAAGACTGTATATGAGGGAAATGTTGCCTTTGAGGCATCTCGAATCACATACGAGAAAGTAAAGCGGGATATGAGGAAGGGCATTGCTGTTGCACTTCCAGACGGCGAAGGTCCTCCTATGGTGCTGACATGCAGCGTCTGTGCGAGACTGCCTAAGCAAAGCTAGACTCGAAAGTCATCTTCGCAGTCATAAAATAAGACCAGTGGTTGACTACCAGGCTACTGTTAGAGATGTTACTCATCATGCTTGCCAAACATGTGGTAGAGAATGTAAATCAGTAGGAGGGCTCAAACTACATGCAAAAGTAGATGAACTCCAACCACAGCCGGCTATTCCCAGTGAATGTTTTGGTTGTCAACTCTGTGTAAGACATTTTAGATCATTGGCTGGGCTAAACAGCCACATTCGATCGCATCGCTGTTAATTGCTATCGTGTGGGTGTGGGTGTATAGATATGTTTATGTGTGTGCGTGTGTGTGTATATATATATATGTATATTATCATTGTTGTTGTTGTCGTTATTATTATTGTGATTATTTATTATGGTTTCTTTTCTCGTGCAATGGCCATACTCGATAACGAGGAGGCAGCCATCATGTATATATGTATGGATGTATGGATGGATGGATAGATGGGTGGATGGTGATGTGTGCGTGTGTGTGTGTGTTTATGTATGGATTTATTGACTGCAGCGCTCACTTCGTACTTATTTTACTATCTCTGAACGATGAAAATCAAAGATAACAGTGACAGGTTTTGAACCAATAACCTAAAAATACTTAATTAAATAACATAGGGCTTACACTGCAGTACTCTAGTATTTACGTCTTTACTTTTTATTCACTCAGAAGAGAGATTGTACAACTGATTTTAATTGGATACCTCACTATGTTAGATTTAAGGTGAACAAATATTTTATAATGATGCGAATGTTTTCACATAGTTTCCAATGTAGCTTAGATTAAGTTTCATTTTGTAAATCTATAAGCTGTGATTGGTTATTCATCAGCCAGTCATATTGCTTTTTCCAAGAACTGTTAAATACTTTCTTGGTGATTTGATAAAAAGAGAGAGTCCTGTTTGAGTTGTTCGTTTTAAAATTTAAATTAATGTTATGATTGGTTGATTAAATATTGACACATTTACTCTGCTGTAATAAAGTTATATTTAAACAACATTCTATTTTTGCTTTACGCAATGTACGGCATCCGGATATGTTACCAGAAGAAACAAGATAATGCATAAAGAAATTCCCATCTGGCCTCTTTAGAATTTCTAATTTATCTTCAAAAATCTATCTTTAGTACGTAGATGTTGCTCAAACACACGCAAAAAATGTCTCACCATAATGGCTCACGAAATGAGAGCTGCCGTTGCGAAAGGTATAGAATATTTCCATATCATAAAATAACTAAATGATTGTAGAAAATGAATGATTATTGAAAATAGATCAGCCTGCGCTATTCAATGAACATTGTGTAGGTTCCTTTCCAGAAATCCAGGTCAGCTGGCACACATGAGTCAACCAGACAATACCTTCTTCACAGTGGCCTTGCTACATTTGAGCTTTAATTGCTCTTGTAACCTCAACCTCTGAACGATTAGTCATCGCTCTCAGAAGCACCTCGTGTACATCAGAAGATGCAGTTGGAATCGAGTTTAGGAGATCAGCAAGTATTCTCGCGATCTCGCGAAGATGCATCTCTCCGAAGGGACGAGAACCCAAGACACGTTCCTGATAATAGGTGTGGAGGAGGACTTCTTATTACGAAGTCGGCGGATGGTCTGCCAGACACTTTATTTGCTGATCTTAAGTTGGATTCCAACTCAAGCACTTTCGCCCTCAGTATTTAACACGTAGTTTCCAATATAGCTTGGATTAAATTTTATTTTGTAAATCTATAAGCTGTGATTGGTTATTTATCAACCAATCATATTGCTTTCTTCAAGAAATGTTAAATACTTCTTGAGGATTTGATAAAACGAGAGAGTCCTGTTTGAGGTTATTTATTCTATGGAATGTCAGCATGTTCGTGATGTTCGTTTTAAAAAATTATATTAATGCTATGATTGGTTGATTAATATTAACACATTTACTCTGCTGTAATAAAGTTATATTTAAACGACATTTTTTTTTCTTTACGAAATATACGATAGCCGGATATGTTACCAGCAGAAACGAGATAATGCATAAAGAAATTCCCAACTGGCCTCTTTAGAATTTATAATTTACCTTCAAAAATCTATCTTTCATCCGTAGCCGTTGCTCAGACACACTCAAAAAATGTCTAGATCGAATAACACGGATATGAATATTTATCTAAAGATCTGTCAATAACTTAGTTCCTAGAAACACGAAGTTTTCAACGAGATGATTTAAGAGAATAGACTCACCATAATGGCACTTAAAATGAGAGCTGCCTTTGCGAAACTTATAGAACATTTTTCCATATAATAAAATAACTAAATGATTATTGAAAATAGATCAGCTTAAGCTATTTGAAGAGCAAATAATATGCCCAGCTGGCCAAAACATAAACGTAAATCGTTGATTAAAGCAAAGGAAACTATGAAAAGTATATTTCAGAGAAACACCAAATTGAACAATATTATAGCGTTTCGTCCTTCAGCCTTTTTAGTTCCTATCCTGTAATTTGCGTTTCACTTAGATCAATCAAATGGGTATAAATAATACACTAATATTTACACACCTTCAATTCGGAGATTAAGAAAAACTTCACCTTCATCTATCGTATTTTATTTGAAGGTATCCGTCAGAGTATCGACGTCGAACGCCAACCTCTTTGTTAACATCTTGGCCCAAATCTTGAACTCCGCATTTCGTATAATTATGCTTCGAAAATTATCAATGTGACCTCAATTCTGATTCTCCAGTCCAGCTACCAGTTGCATTGAAGTCCATCCTGTGATCTGTATCACCACTCCTCCCGAATAATTGAGCAAAGTGCCGCAAGAAAACGACACACATCTGTTTAGAATCGAGTAGCTCGTAGTAGTCCGTCAAAGACTGGATTATAATCTTGTTGCTACGCTGCACCTCTACCACTAGGTTTCATCAAACAATCTTTGACTTTTTATATCTTAGACCACGTGCTTTAGTTCTGAGAACGCAACATTCGGTATTTAGATTTGACGAATTGTTGAAGGACCAATGTCCCAGCAAGTATGACGGTCTCGATGCCTTTCATAAAAGCCATTTTTTAAAGTTTATAATTAGTTCTCCCTCTAATGTAGTTTTTTCCATTACTAAAACTTGTCGATTCTACCCTTTTATGGGTGAACCACTATTTGTTATTGACAATCGCCCCGTCAATGTCCGCTTAACTAGCTTGATAATTCTGTCACGCTACGCTTTATGGAAATAACGCGTTCTACTTCAGTAACCGGGTCCTTGCCTACGAAGTCTTTCTAGATCGATCGAACAGTTTACAAATGAGTTGCCGGTGTAGTCGCTTACTTTAAATTGAAGATAACACATGCTATTCCTATATACTGACCAACAGAATATCCTATCTAAATAAGATCTGAATGATCCGATGCGGTTTGACCATGATCACATTAGCACATTCGGGAAGTCTACCTGACTGTTGGAAACATGTGAGCAAGTTTGCCAGGCATTTATGTTCTTCAGTCTTCTTTCAGTTCATAAATTATAACAAACTTACAGGATCGATGCGAACCACATCTCGAAAGACTCAACAACAAATATAATAATAATAATTTGGTAGTATTTAGCTGTTTTAACGGCGATTCTAGCAATGGGTTTTCCTCATTTTTATATGTATTCAAATACACTTTCACTTCGTCTCGATCAGAGAGAACATTATTTTTTTCATTTATTATTATTATTATTATAATTATTAGTATTATTATTATTATTGAGTCTGAACGGACGTCTTTTTGCTCGCTTCCGTAAGTTTATTTATTTACCTGTCAAAACTTATTTATTGAATTCTTTGTTATTGTGTAAGGCATACAAGCCCTTGGACTTTGCCCTGTGAAGGGGAAAGAATAATATTTGGGCCTTTTGGCACAAATATTTGAACTCTTTTACATTTTAGAAAAATTATCGAAAAAAAAAAAACATGGCTGAGCCACGCCCTCCAGCGATATGCCTGCTGTCGTGCGACAACGACGTAAAAGTTGAGAGGAGCGCTACGGCGAAATTAACAGAAATTGATACAACAACCACCACCACAAACAATGTGAACAAAGACAGCAATAAGAACTCTAATTTTGAAAAAAATGACAGTAACAGCGACAACGAAAATACAGATAACAGAAAAAATGACAAATGCAACAACAATATCAACACCACTAACATGAAAACAAATAGCGACAACACCAACAGCAACAATACCAACTGCACCGAGAACAACGGCGGCACCAAAGACAAAAATGATAACAGCGACAGTGATAACAGCAACACCAACAAGAACAACGACAACAACAACAACATCGACAACAAGAAGAACACTTTCGCTGCGGCAGCAGCAAAAAAGAGGCCATGCTTCAACATGGACCTCTCAAACAAAGATGAAAACTTGGCCCAGGCCTGGAAGCTCATCAAGCAAGAGCAAACCTGGACCAACTTAACTGTCTCGGTAGAAGCTATTGAGGCAGTGGAGGGCAGAACGGTGCATTATAGATGCATCTCAGCACAAACCAAAAGGGTAACTTTAATTCCACAAGCAAATGTCGAAGTCGCGCTGAGGTGCATCAGAGATCACACCGAATACATAGCGAGGGCAGACAGTACGGCCCCATTTCGGTGCTGCTCAAGTCAGAAGCCCTCGCTATGAAACATGCTATGACTCCTTGCAAAACCAGCAAGGTCATAATGTACCCCTCCCACATTGGAAAAAGAACGGCCCGTCTCCGCATTCCCAGAATCCCACCAGGACTTGACATGTGGTGGCTTCTGGGATGTGTGATTGTGGAGGGGACAGATACCGTCCCGATAGAAGTGACAAGAACGGCCAGAGAGGACTGGTCCGGGGTTGACCTGGAGATACTTATCCTAATCAGGCCCGAGAATGTGAAGTTAATCCCGACCACATCCGCCTTCAGAATGGGACGGTCATTCATATTATGACTGAGGGAAAAAGGCCGCATTGTTTTGTTTGTAGGGAAAAAACCCATTTGCAAGCCTTCTGCCCTCAACTGCTAAAAGATGCAAGGGGTCAAAGGGCTCCACTGCTGCCGACGCCGGGGCGAGGACCACAACCAACACCAGCACCGGAAAAACCACCAACAACAACACCAATAGAAAGACCACCCAGGGGGGAAACGAGGAAAGTTGTCAAATCCCCCCCCCCCCCCACAAAATACACACATCAATAAAAACATAAACACACACACAGACACACTTACAGAGACAGACCCCTCACCTACCAGTAGTGAAGATGAGGGAAAACCAAAAAAAAAAACCAAAAATACAAAAAAGGAAACACAACAAGAAGAAAAACTCAACAAAGCATAAAATCACCTACAATAAAAAATGCAGACACCCCCCGCAAACATCTCTCCAATAACATCAACATCAACACCACCATCACCATCACCAGAATCCTCCAAACGCAAACAACCTGAACAGACGCAAGAACAAATACACACACAACATCTGAAACCACAGACACCGCACTCACAACAAACACAGATACAACCGAAACAACACCACCAAAACCATCACCACCACAGCCACACAAACAAATAAAATCACACAAAAAAACATACAAAACTTCGTGCTCGTCAGGAGAGCCAACAAGGAACTGATGGCCCTCGTAGCACGAAGTGAAAATATACAAAAAGAGGGGGACATTTTTAAATCGAGCACGTTCCGGAAGATTTGTTTCTGGTGCGAATGTCGCTCGATTTATACAAAGAGATACGAGACAGCTTTCCTCGGGACGTTGGAACCCCGAACGTAAAACCCACTTCAAGACTTTTAAAGGAGTTCCCAAAAGAAACCCCACCAACTATGGAGGTCGAACCACCCGACCTTCACAAGAGCCCGGAAGGTAAGTAAACCTTTCCTCTCTCACTTTTAACCTGCCAACATGGCCGTATTAAGAGTAGGAAGTTTAAATGTTCGAAACCTGGGATCGTCCTGGAAGCAGGGTCACCTGCTCAACGACCTCAGGTCTCTAGACATGGATGTAATTGCCGTCAGCGAGACCAGAATTTCCGACACGCGCACACTAGCCCCTATTTTCGACGACTATCAGATCTTTGCATCTGTTAGTCGGTCGGGACTAGGAGGCGGGGTGGCATGGCTGTTTAGGAAAGGCCTGGATCACGAGGTTAGGTCGATCTTCCCGGACCCGGACGGGAATTTTGTGGTCCTGGACGTGAACATTAACGAAGATGGTGCCTTTAGACTGGTGGCCGTCTACGCCCCTACTAAGGCAGGACGGCCAGACTTCTTTAGACGCATGGAAGCCTTTCTGGGTACGTCTCGCCATTTACTGTTAGCGGGGGACTGGAACGGCATCTTTGACGCACGCTGGGACTATGTGGGAGTATCCGATAGGAGCGGGGGGTGCAAAAGCCTCAAGAACCTGATCAGCCAGTTCCAACTGTCTGACAGGTATCGACTAGATTTCCCCAATGTGCCAGTATGGACATGGACCAACCGAATGGGGTCATCTAGATAGTATATAGACAGAATATACATTAGGAAAATAGACAGAAATAGCGTAAGCTGTACACGTTTTAAAACGGTCGCCTATTCAGATCACTAGTTTGTGAGCTGTATGGTCGACCTAGATAAGACGCGTAGGTTAGAACCTGGTTACTGGAAGCTGAACATGTCATTTCCGGTAGGTTAGGCTGACAGGGACCAGGTCAACAATTTAGTTAAGAATAGGTTGACAGGGGGAGTCGTGAACAATAGAAGGTGGGGGACTCTCAAAAGAGAGATTAGAGTAATGTCGATAGAGTTTAGCAAAGAAGTAGCGTTAGAGAAAAATAGAAAGGAGGGGGAGCTGGTAGATAAGTTAGACGAGGCTATTTGTAGTGGCATTGCAACTAACGTGCTAGCGGTGAGAATGGCATTAGACCATTTCTTCAATGCAAAACACGAAGGTTGCATTGTCAGAGCTAAGGCGCGTGCTCTGAGAAACGAGGGAAACAAAGCTGTTCGATGGGCCCGCGTGGAAAAGGCGCAGCGTGGTAATAAAACCACGATTCGGTCCTTGACGGACCGAGACGGACGCGAGCGATTCCAAGCGGATGTGTGAGGCCTTTCGCCAACGTTTTGCTAGGTTGTTCGGGGGAATTGGTGGGTCAGAGACGGTGGCGGACTTCAGTCCCTACCTCGATGGCAACTCTCGACGGCCGACGCTAGGCGCTGCGAAAGGCCGATTACTTCAGTCGAGATTCAGGATGCCCTTGTCGGCTGCATGAGGCGCAAGCACCCGGTTTGGATGGTCTGCCCTACGAGCTTTACGTAAATATTCCAGACTTGTTCTCCAATCTCCTCGAAGCGCTTTACTGCAACTGGCAGCAGAACGGGAGCATTCCCATTCTGTGAGCCGGGGCGTAGTGACGCTGATAAGGAAAGACGAGAACAAGAGGGATACATTAGACAATTTCAGGCCCATAACTCTGCTCAACACAGAGTTTAAGATTTTGGCCAAGGTGTTAACGAAGAGATTGGCGCTTGTCGTCGGGGATTTGGTTGAGGAGGCGCAAACTTGCGCAATCCCAACCAGATCCATACACGACAATCTCCACCTGATGCGATACATCATAGAGAGGGTAGGGTGTAAACCTGGCTTCGGTGGGGCTCTGATCAATTTAGATCAATCGAAAGCATTCGATAGGATCAACCATCGGTACCTGTCGGCTGGCCTCAAGGCGGCTGGCTTCGGCCCTGTCTTCAGAAGCTGGATCGCTCCAATGCACAGCGGCACCTGCTCGGTGGTCAAAATTAATGGCCACCTCTCAGAACCGTTTCAGGTCTCCCGATCGGTCCGTCAAGGGTGAATAGCTGTTGTGTGTTAAACGGATCCGGCTATCGGCCGAGTCCATAGTGAAGATCGACCTGCCGCCTTCTTTTGGCCAGGAAGGGCAGGCAATTTTCCTTTGTCTGGTGGCAGTAGCGAAAGAGGTTGTATGGTGGACCAGGTTGAAAGGACTGAAGACAGACAATTTTCTCTTCGGCCAATCCATCATCAACTTTTTCAAGTTTCACCTGGAAAGGAAGGTGAGGGTGGAGAGAGAAGTGCTTCCCCCCAGTACATTTGCTGTAAGGTGGGTGAATGTGGTGAGAATGGCCCGTATGAGTGGGCCTACTCTGGTCATGCGCCTGTAGGTGGGTACATTTGAGGAGGAGAGGGGTGCCCTTCCAGGGGCTCTCGAAGCGTCGGGTCGTTCAGGTTTGGTGGGGTACCTGAGCGAACCCTGGGTGCTCACTCCCCCCCCCACCTATTGGGGAATTTTTCTTGTTGTATTTTTCTTGTTACTTTGTTATTGTTATTGTTATTCAAAATGTTTACTCGATTTTTCTGTAAAATCCCACTGTCCCAGTATTTTGTATTGTCCTCTATACGTCGGCCCTTGTGGCCAATAAATGAAATCATTATTATTATTACTGCACAAACTGGAGACCTTGACGGGGGTCCCGTCGAACATGGATGCGGAAGATCCGTGTCAGCATATGCGGACGATGTCACCGCAGTGGTGTCGAACGCCAAACACATCGAGGCGATCGGCATTACACTAAGAGAATACGAAGCGGTGACAGGAGCAATGATCAACCAGGAAAAGTCAGTGGGCCTTCAGCTCGGCACCTGGAGAGGCAGGTCCATGCCGTCCAACAGCGTCGTCGGGCACTGGACGGACGGACTGGTTAAATTACTAGGGGTCTGGTTCGGTCCGGACCTCCAGACGGAGAAAAACTGGGACGAGGTGACGAGCAGGGTGGCTTCTCTCACCCAGAAATGGGCGGAGAGGAAGCTATCCTGAAAGGTCGAGCGGAGGTGGCTAACGCGTACATCTCGTCCGTCATCTACTACCACTTGACCGTCGTACCTTGTCCTAAGCCCCGCCTGACTGCACTGGAGCGTTTGCTCTTTCGCTTTTTGTGGGAGGGACGCGCTCCGATGGTCAGCGGTCCATCTGCTGTCAACACCCTTCCTCGAAGGTGATCAGGTGTGGTCGCCGTTTGCTAGACACGCCTTTCCCCAGCTCGTCTCCTTGACGGAGCTGCAGTCCTGGGTCAAGCGAAGACCGAGAGGGAGCGCTTGGAGACTGGAATGTGTTCAGGCGCTCACAGCCCTCGACCAATCGGGGAATGTGATCGGTGGAAACTCCACCTTGGCGTTCTATAGAGGATTAGTGGAGGGGAAGAGCGACGACGTACTTGGAGAAACTCTAGGCGTTGACGAAAATCAACTAGCCAATCTCTTCGGAAGGACTTTCGGGCCGGGACCTATGGACAACTTTCAGAAATCCCTGGCCTGGCAGTGCTACCGAGGAGCTTTGCCAGTTCGGGATAAACTCTACAGCCATGGAGGTGCCGTCAGCCGGGCATGTCCGAGATGCGCGCAGGGCGACAAAACCGTCCTGCACGCACTCGTCCAGTGTCCGATCATTGCTGACTTGTGGGTTTATGTCGAACGCCTGCTGTCACGTGTAGGACGGATCCAGCTATCAGCTGAGTCCATCGTGAGGATTGCCCCGCCCTCTTCCTTTAGCCGGGAAGGGCAGGCAGTTTTTATCTGTCTGGTGGCCATGGCGAAAGAGATAGTATGGTGGACACGTTTGAAAGGGCTGAAGACGAGCACTTACCTCTTCGGTGATGCTCTGATTAACTTTTTCAAATTTCATTTGAAGTGGAAAATCAGGGTAGAGAGGGAAGTGCTCTCTTCCCAGCATTTTGTTGAAAGATGGGTGAGAGAGGCAAGAATGGCCCGAGTGAATGGGCCTACTCTGAGTATGTGTCTATAAATTAAAGGTGGAAAACTGGGAGAGGGCACTTGCCCTGGTGGTCAGGGTCACTGTGGCCTTTTAATGGGCTTTCTCCACGAATATCCCTCGGAAGTCTCCCCCCTATTGGGGAATTTTTTCATTGTTCTATTATTACATCCTCTGTTTCTTTTTTTTTACACGCAGAAATGCCCATTTGTACCGCCCTGTATCGTCCTGTACTGTCCTTAATGTCTACTTTATGTAAACCCTTGTGGTTAATAAAGAAAGCATTATTATTATTATTATTATTATTATTATTATTACAGTTGCATTTATCTTGCTTTATGTTCATACGAGTTAGCACCAAGTCACAACCAGTGACCTCAAGAGACAACAAGGTCCTCCATGTTCAAGAAAGAACATACATACTCACACATGCATCTTTAGTGTTTAGACTTGTGATGTACTTATATTGACAGAATCTTCCTTAGTATATGGGCAGTTCCCATTTCTCCTATACGCGGGTTTCCTGGGATCTGCGATAAGTAATCATTAGAGCCCTTAGGTATCATTCCCAGAGCGCCTACAACCACTGGTATTGTTTTAGTTCTCAATTTCCACACTTTTCCAATTTCTATCTCCAGGTCCTTATACTTGCTCAATTTTTCAAATGTTTTTATAGATACATTCTTGTCTATTGGAACAGACATATCAATTAGCAGGCATACCCTCTTTTTAAAGTCCTTCAATATTATATCAGGTCTATTTGCATCTATTTTTCGGTCTGTTTGGATGCTAAAGTTCCACAAGATTGAGATGTGATCTTTTTCAAGTATGGGAGGTGGTTGATGTTCCCACCAATTCTTTTGATGGGGCAGGTCAAAATGCTTACACATTATCCAATGTATGTATTGTGCAGCTCTGTCATGCCTGTTTAGGTATTCGGTTGGAGCTATAGGACTGCACATTGAAATTATATGGTCAATGGTCTCTGGTTGTTTTTTGCATACACGGCATAATGGGCTGCATCCATTTTTTATTATGTTGGCTTGGTAATTTTTTGTTGGCAGACACTGATTTTGTGCTGATATAATCAGTCCTTCAGTCTCCGATTTCAGTCCAGAGGATGCCAACCACTGTTGGGTTAAAGTTTTGTCAACATCAGGATTGTTAGCTCCATTACTGTATCTTTGTGCATCTTTTGTAATGGAATATGATCTTTTGATGCTTTCGTGTTTCAAAACGTGTTTGATCATCCAATCATGTGATTCCCTTAGATATGTAGATAATCCAATTGTTGCAGTTTTCAACGCAATGTCTAACTGGATTAACCCACGTCCTCCTTCTTTCCTAGGGAGATATATTCTATCTATATCTGCCTTAGGGTGATGCATTCTGTGCATGGTTAAGAGTTTTCGAATTTTTGTATCGAGCCTACGGATCTCTGTGCTTGACCAGTTGATGACATTGTAACTGTAGGTTACTACTGGTATGGCAAGCGTGTTTATGGCATCGATCCTATTCCTTGCATTCAATTCCGTTCTTAAGATTGCGGTAACATTCCTTCCTTATCCTTTCCCTCATTGTCGAGTGCTTGATTCCGTCTCCTTCACAAACACCTAGATATTTGTAAGTCTTTTCTTGATCAAGTTCTCTTATCACGTTCCCCCGATCAAGATTAATGTCTGAACTCTTCAGGAGCTTTCCTCTGGTGAACGTTGCTTTGGCGCATTTATCTAGTCCAAATTCCATTTTAATGTCATCACTGAACTGCTCCACAGTGGATAATAGCCCTTGCAATTGTTCATCATTTTTTGCAAATAGTTTCAGGTCATCCATGTAGAACAGGTGATTAATGGTTTTGTCGTAGACTTTATATCCATGTTTTGTTTCATTGAGCATTTTACTTAATGGTACAAGTGCGATGCAGAATAAAAGCGGTGATAAAGAGTCACCCTGAAAAATTCCACAATTAATATTAACTTCTCCAGCTTCCAGTGATTTTGTTTCACTATTCAAAAGGAGTGTCGTTTTCCATGTCTTCATACTGAATGACAAAAACCTCCTGACAACGGGGGATATTTTGAAAATCTCTAAACATTTTTCAATCCAACTGTGTGGCAAACTATCGAATGCTTTTTTATAATCTATCCAAGAAATCGATAGATTTTTGTGTCTATTATGACAATCTTCCAGTATCATTTTGTTAACCAGAAGCTGATCCTTACAGCCATATGAGCCTCGTTTACACCCTTTCTGCTCAATGGGAAATAGGTCATTTGTTATCAGGTGGTCATATGTGTATTCATTTAGGACTGATGTTAAAACTTTATACATTGTGGTAAAGCAAGTTATCGGTCTGTAATTTTTGGGATTGTTTGTCTCATCATTCTTCGGAAGCAGGAATGTAATGCCGTTAACTAGCCATGATGGTATATTTTCTGGCTCCTTACCTATTTCATTGTAAAGTTGGGCTAACAGCTCATGAGACTCTGTGAAGGCATTTATCCAAAAGTTCTGTATTATGTCTTTTCCTGGGGATTTCCATTTGCTGGTTTTTCTTAGAGCCAAGCGCAATTGTTCAACTGTTATATTTTCCCATATTTGTTCCTCAAGCTGAGCTGTATCTTTCATTTGTCTGTCTATCCATGGGGCATGTATGTTATGAACTTTTTCTTCGGCCCAGATCTTTTCCCAGAATTCTTGCACTTCCTCCTTGGGTGGTATTGATTTAGCAGTTATTGTTGACTTACCAATTTTTCTGTAGAAGTTTCTTTGGTTGTTTTTGAACATATTATTGTCCTTATAGAATCTAGATCGTTTTTCAAAGCGCCTTATACGAGCAGCTTTGGCCGACACTTTTTGCTTCATTATTTCTATCAGCATGTCTATGTCACATGTTGATTTTATACTGTACTTTTTTTTTAATTTTCTAAGTTTAGTTTGTTTAACATGTTCACCTACTTTATAGTTTGTTAAAATTTCTATGTCAGATCGTAGAGAATTCCTTTGTTTTTTCATCTTCACTCCACATAAGTGAGTGGTGACTTTAGCCGATGCATAACAGCGATGATTTAAATCAGTAATGTTTAGTTTGTTTGTGATGATAATGTTTTTGAGAATTATGTTAGTCTTGTGTATTATCTTTTGGTTCTGTTTGGAGTTTTGGATCTTAGGGAGGGTGTCTCGTTGCCCCATGTCAGATTCTTTCATTTTCATCCATTCGATCATAATTTCATCCTTCAAGTTGGTAAGTTCATTCTCATTCATTTCTTTATCATTTACGATCTCATTATTTTCATTTGGAGTTTCATCCTGAGCATCCACTTTTTCGATCCTTTTTTTAATTTGTTCTGTTGCCAGTGATTCCGCCCCAACCCTGGGGTTTGAAGTGTTACAGTTTACCTCGTTTTCACTGACACATGTTTCATTTTTATTATTATTATTATTATTATTATTATTATTATTATTATTATCATTATTATTATTATTCTGAGTTCAAATCCCGCCGAGGTTAACTTTGCCTTTCATCCTTATGGGGTGGATAAAATAAAGTACCAGTAATGCACTAGGAAAATTGCTGGTCTTGTGCCAACAGTAGGAACAATTATTATTATTCTTTGAGTCTCAGTCATTGATGTTATTTAACTAGAAAGTTTGTTGAAATGAATATCAAGCCACTACCTGCAGCCTCAGACATTCAGGACGTATCGGAGGGTTCTTGCTGTTCCCAAGCCTGCCTTTTGAACTGTTCCAAAAAGCGGGGCTAGACTAATATTCTTTAACCATCCTTGGAAACTCTTTGAGTTAGTACCTAGTGTGCCTATGACAATCGGGACGACCTTGATTTCATGGCAGTCTCAAATCCTTTTTACTTCCCACTTTAAGTGCTGGTATCGGTTAATTTCCACCTTCTCCTGCTCTTGCACTCTCGTGTCAAATGGGCAGGCTACATCCACCAATCAGGCACGATCTTTTTTCCTTGTCCAAAACCACCAGGTCAGGCCTATTGTGTTCTAATTTCTTGTCCGTCTGTATCCTAAAATCCCATAGCACCTTCACCTGATCGTTTTCATCAGCCACTCATACCTCGTCTCAGAATATGGTAAATTATTTACTTTGCATAGATGCCAGTGGATCACCCTGCCTGGGCTAGGTGTTTACACTCAGATACAATATGATCCATAGTCTCCTCTCTCTCTCCACATATACTATACAGTGAGCTAGCCTCCTCCATGTCAATATGGTGTTTCACCCACTTCGTTCTGAGGGCCTGTTCTTGCGCAGCCATTAGCATTCCTTCTGTAGCTTTTTTAGGTTTCCTCTTTTTAACCAGTTCCATGTCTGTGGATCTCTAAATTCCATTTCCTTAAAGAAGGTGCTATGAAGGGATTTTTCATGAAGGTTGCTCTTCTTCCTTGTTGTTATTTCCTCCTTGGACATGCCCTGGTCTATTGTCTTCTCCTTCAGTACAATTTTGAGCAATGGCTCCCACTGTCAGTCACATATTTGTGCATGTTGTTTTTCTCAATCTGAACAAGTCCTCTATGCTAAGACCTCTTCCACCTTCAGATCTCTTTAAGCAGAGGCTATCAACATCAGTCCTCTTGTGGAACATGTTGTAGATAGTCATTAGCTTCCTTGTCTTCCTATCCATTTCCTTTTGTTCAGCAACATTCCATTTCAGATTTCCCACACTGTACCTAATAATAGACACAGTTCGGGAATTGACTGCACTTATGACATTCCTACTATTTAGATGTGATTTTAATACGCTCCTTACTCTCCTTATGTACTAATATCTTATCAATTCTTTCATTTTTTTGTTCTTGATGTCATCTGCATCAAGAACACCCAAATATTTGTATCCTTCTTCAGTGTCAATTTCCTTTATCATCTCACCTGTTGGTACCTGGATTCCGTTACTTCTGTTCAATTTACCCCTCTTAATCACAAGGACTCCACACTTATTAATACCAAATTCCATACATATATCATTGCTAAAAATACGGACAGTGTCAACAAGTACATCCAACTCCTTCTCACTCTTCCCAAAGAGTTTAAGATTGTCCATGAAGAGGAGGTGATTGATGGTAAGCCCTCCCTTTCCCAACCTGTATCCTGCTCTCACTTTTCGCAGTACACTGGACAGGGGCATCAGGGCAAGGACAAACAAATCCCAAGGATTCTCCAGTTGATGTTAATTCTGTTTCCCAGGACTTCATACTTTTGCCCAACAACTGTCTGATGTTATTTGCCACCTTGAAGATCTCCAGGCTTTTGGTGATCCAAGAATGAGGCACCATGTCAAATGCCTTTTTGTAATCTATCCATCGCATGGCAAGACCAGTGTGCCTCCTCTTTCAATTCCTCATTACCGTCTTATCAATAAGTAACTGGTCTTTTGTAACACGGGACTTCTTTCGGCATCCTTTCTGTTCGTCCGGTAACAAGTTGTTTGTGTGGAGGTGATGGTAGATTACCTCAGACTCAATGCCTGTTAACAGTTTCCACATTATGGACAGACATGTGATAGGTCTATAGTTGGTAACATTATTACCCTTGATTCGCTCTTTCATTACCAGAACTGTGGTGCCTTTTGTCAACTACTCTGGTACTTCACCTGACATCAAGCAGTCATTGAACATGATTGCAAATTTAGGGTGGGGAGATTTTATATTTTTAATCCAATACCCTTGAACACCATCTGGGCCTGGTGATTTCCAGTTGGTTATTTGGCCTCCCCTTTAAAAGTTTCAACTGTGATACTCAAATCAGGTTGTTGGTGTGCTTGTTCACTTATCTCCTTTTGAACTGTCTCAATCCACACTGCCTGACTATTATGTTCAACACCTGCTCCCATATTCCTCTCCAGAATGTCTTAGTCTGTTCCGCCTCAGGGATCACGTCGTTGCCTCTTTCTTTCCCTCTAAGCTGTCCAAACAACATCTTCTGGTTGTTGTCAAACATGCGGTTCTGTCTATACTGACTAATTCTGTTCTCATACCGCCTAATCTTTGCACTTTTTGCTACAATGCGTTGCTTCAGTTCCTCTATGATAATATTTAGTTAGCTCTTTCCCCCTAGTTTTGTATTTTATTTTCAATCTATCGTTAGTGTCTATGTTTTGTAGTGACCCATTCAGTAAAGACTTAAGCTTTCCAATGTCTTTTCTCATTTCCTTGATTTGACCATTCAGTCGTTTCTTCCACCAATGTTCTGATCTTTCTTATTTGTTGTTTCCTCTCGTTTTTATGCCAAGTAATTTCCTCGCGGTTGCTTTCAGGATATTGTTGATTTGGTGAAGGTTCCTCGCCTCAAGGTATGGGATGACTTTGTTTACCTTATCTGTTGTTTCTCTTAACTTTTTTCTGTCTACAAATCTTAGGTTCATAGGTTTTCCACTATCATTGTTCATTTCATCTACCACTAAGTTCAGGATATCAACCAAATCTTGCCCTAGCCCGTCAGCATTCATTTCCTCGAAGGCCGTATCTTTGTTCCAGATGTTATTTATTTCAGCATTCAGATCCTTGTCTGCTTCGGATGCTTCCTCAGGTCTCTCAACCTCTTCACCTTCATTTCCCACTGGCTCGTTTGCCTGACATACTCCACTCTCCATTTCCAACTTAATCTCTCTGCTCAGTTCCTCCAGTTCCAACTCGCTTATCCATCCATTAGTTCTTATTACCCGAGCCTGTGCAGTCAATTTTTGTTCATCTAATTTAAATAGACCAATCTTGTTCCAGATGTCATACATCCGTTTCCTATAGCCTTTTTCCATGGGGTTACTCTTCAGGTAACATTTCATGACAGTTCTATTCAGTTGGTTCTTGTCCCTTTCCTTCTTCTTCTTCCTCCAGCACCAGCAGTATTTGCATGACAGCCAGGTCCCTGCTGCTGGGCCAGGGAGCACATGCTGGGTCTTTCACATGTCTTTCACATGGCGTTCTATTTTCCTTTTCACCGTTATTCGAACTGCTTAGGTTCGACATTTAAACACTCATATCGAGGATTATTATTATTATTATTGTTCTTTGAGTTTCAGTCATTAATCTTATTTAACTGGAAAGTTTTTTGAAATGAATATCAAGACACTACCTGCAGCCTCAGATATTCAGGACGTATCCTTGCTGTTCCCAGCAAGCATGCCTTTTGAAGTGTTCCAAAAAGCGGGGCTGGACTAATCTTCTTTAACCATCCTTGGAAACTCTTTGAGATAGTACCAAGTGCGCCTATGACAATGGGGACCACTTTGACTTCATGGCAGTTCCAAATCCTTTTTACCTCCCACCTTAAGTCCTGGTATCGGTTAATTTTCTCCCTCTCCTTCTCTTGCACTCTCGTGTCGAATGGGCAGGCTACATCCACAATCAGGCACGATCTTTTTCCCTTGTCCAAAATCACCAGGTCAGGTCTATTGTGTTCCAGTTTCTTGTCCGTCTGTATCCTAAAATCCCACAGCACCTTCACCTGATCGTTTTCCATCACCGACTCTGGCTTATGCTCATACCACTTCTCAGAATGTGGTAAATTGTTTACTTTGCATAGATGCCAGTGGATCACCCTGCCTATCACATCATGTCTCCAGCCTTTATAGTGAGCCTGGGCTAGGTGTTTACACTCGGATACAATGTGAGCCACAGTCTCCTCTCTCTCTCCACAGATCCTACACAGTGGTCTAGGCTCCTCCTTGTAAATATGGTGTTTCAGCCACTTCGTTTTGAGGGCCTGCTCTTGCGCAGCCATTAGCATTCCTTCTGTAGCCTTTTTAAGGTCTCCTCTTTTTAACCAGTTCCATGCCTGTGGATCTCTAAATTCAGTTTCTCAAAGAAGGCACTATGAAGGGATTTTTTATGAATTCATGAATTTTTCATGAATTCCTTATGTATGTAATTCCTTCAATTTTTGTTCTTGATGTCATCAGCCTCCAGAACACCTAAATATTTGTATCCCTCTTCAGCATCAATTTCCTTTATCATCTCACCTGTTGGTACCTGGATTCCGTTGTTTCTGCTCAATGTACCCCTATTCATCACAAGGACTCCACACTTACTAATACCAAATTGCATACATATATCATTGCAGTGTCAACAAGCACATTCAACTCCCTCTCACTCTTCTCGAAGAGCTTAAGATCTTCCATGAAGAGGAGGTGATTGATGGTAAGCTCTCCCTTTCCCAACTTGTATCCTGCTCTCCCTTTTCGCAGTATAATGGTCAGAGGGATCAAGGCAAGGACAAACAACAAAGGGGACAAACTATCTCCCTGGAAGATACCTCTCTTGATCCTCACGCCTTCCAAGGATTCTCCAGTTGATGTTAACTCCGTTTTCCAGAACTTCATACTTTTGCTCAACAACTGGTTGATGTTATCTGCCACCCTGAAGATCTGTAGGCTTTTGGTTATCCAAGAATGAGGCACCATGTCGAATTTATTATTATTATTATTATATTATTATTATTATTATTACAGTTGCATTTATCTTGCTTTATGTTCATACGAGTTATCACCAAGTCACAACCAGTGACCTCAAGATACAACAAGGTCCGCCATGTTCAAGAAAGAACATACATACTCACACATGCATCTTTAGTGTTTAGACTTGTGATGTACTTATATTGACAGAATCTTTCTTAGTATATGGGCAGTTCCCATTAGTACTATCTTCTGGTTGTTGTCAAACATGCGGTTCTGTCTATACGCGGGTTTCTTGGGATCTGCGATAAGTAATCATTAGACCCCTTAGGTATCATTCCCAGAGCGCCTACAACCACTGGTATTGTTTTAGTTCTCAATTTCCACACTTTTCCAATTTCTATCTCCAGGTCCTTATACTTGCTCAATTTTTCAAATGTTTTTATAGATACATTCTTGTCTATTGGAACAGACATATCAATTAGCAGGCATACCCTCTTTTGAAAGTCCTTCAATATTATATTAGGTCTATTTGCATCTATTTTTCGGTCTGTTTGGATGCTAAAGTTCCACAAGATTGAGATGTGATCTTTTTCAAGTATGGGAGGTGGTTGATGCTCCCACCAATTCTTTTGATGGGGCAGATCAAAATGCTTACACATTATCCAATGTATGTATTGTGCAGCTCTGTCATGCCTGTTTAGGTATTCGGTTGGAGCTATAGGACAGCACATTGAAATTATATGGTCAATGGTCTCTGGTTGTTTTTTGCATACACGGCATAATGGGCTGCATCCATTTTTTATTATGTTGGCTTGGTAATTTTTTGTTGGCTGACACTGATCTTGTGCTGATATAATCAGTCCTTCAGTCTCCGATTTCAGTCCAGAGGATGCCAACCACTGATGGGTTAAAGTTTTGTCAACATCAGGATTGTTAGCTCGCTCTGGGTATTTTCCATACAGAGGCTTTTCTTGCCATTTCTTAGCCAGTTTCTGTAGCAGTTCTTTCTTTGCAGTTACTTTTACCTGCTTTGCTTTTTCTGTGTTTTCCATTTCAGCAGTAAATGGGACTTCTGAAATTTGTAGTCCATTACTGTATCTTTGTGCATCTTTTGTAATGGAATATGATCTTTTGATGCTTTCGTGTTTCAAAACGAGTTTGATCATCCAATCATGTGATTCCCTTAGATATGTAGATAATCCAATTGTTGCAGTTTTCAACGCAATGTCTAACTGGATTAACCCACGTCCTCCTTCTTTCCTAGGGAGATATATTCTAACTATATCTGCCTTAGGGTGATGCATTCTGTGCATGGTTAAGAGTTTTCGAATTTTTGTATCGAGCCTACGGATCTCTGTGCTTGACCAGTTGATGACATTGTAACTGTAGGTTACTACTGGTATGGCAAGCGTGTTTATGGCATCGATCCTATTCCTTGCATTCAATTCCGTTGTTAAGATTGCTCTTACTCTGCGGTAACATTCCTTCCTTATCCTTTCCCTCATTGTCGAGTGCTTGATTCCGTCTCCTTCACAAACACCTAGATATTTGTAAGTTTTTTCTTGATCAAGTTCTCTTATCACGTTCCCCCGATCAAGATTAATGTCTGAACTCTTCAGGAGCTTTCCTCTGGTGAACGTTGCTTTGGCGCATTTATCTAGTCCAAACTCCATTTTAATGTCATCATTGAACTGCTCCACAGTGGATAATAGCCCTTGCAATTGTTCATCATTTTTTGCAAATAGTTTCAGGTCATCCATGTAGAACAAGTGATTAATGGTTTTGTCATAGACTTTATATCCATGTTTTGTTTCATTGAGCATTTTACTTAATGGTACAAGTGCGATGCAGAATAAAATCGGTGATAAAGAGTCACCCTGAAAAATTCCACAATTAATATTAACTTCTCCAGCTTCCAGTGATTTTGTTTCACTATTCAAAAGGAGTGTCGTTTTCCATGTCTTCATACTGAATGACAAAAACCTCCTGACAACGGGGGATATTTTGAAAATCTCTAAACATTTTTCAATCCAACTGTGTGGCAAACTATCGAATGCTTTTTTATAATCTATCCAAGCAATCGATAGATTTTTGTGTCTATTATGACAATCTTCCAGTATCATTTTGTTAACCAGAAGCTGATCCTTACAGCCATATGAGCCTCGTTTACACCCTTTCTGCTCAATGGGAAATAGGTCATTTATTATCAGGTGGTCATATGTGTATTCAGTTAGGACTGATGTTAATATTTTATACATTGTGGTAAAGCAAGTTATCGGTCTGTAATTTTTGGAATTGTTTGTCTCATCATTCTTCGGAAGCAGGAATGTAATGCCGTTAACTAGCCATGATGGTATCTTTTTTGGCTCCTTAACTATTTCATTGTAAAGTTGGGCTAACAGTGAAATGTGAAGGCATTTATCCAAAAGTTTTGTATTTTGTCTTTTCCTGGGGATTTCCATTTGCTGGTTTTTCTTAGAGCCAAGCGCAATTGTTCAACTGTTATATTTTCCCATATTTGTTCCTCAAGCTGAGCTGTATCTTTCATTTGTCTGTCTATCCATGGGGCATGTATGTTATGAACTTTTTCTTCGGCCCAGATCTTTTCCCAGAATTCTTGCACTTCCTCCTTGGGTGGTATTGATTTAGCAGTTATTGTTGACTTACCAATTTTTCTGTAGAAGTTTCTTTGGTTGTTTTTTAACATATTATTGTCCTTATAGAATCTAGATCGTTTTTCAAAGCGCCTTATACGAGCAGCTTTGGCCGACACTTTTTGCTTGATTATTATTATTATTATTATTATTATTATTATTATTATTATTATTATTATTATTATTACTCTTTGAGTCTCAGTCATTGATGTTAGTTAACTGGAAAGGACGTAACGGAGGGTTCTTGCTGTTCCCAGCAATCATGCCTTTTGAAGCGTTCCAAAAAGCGTGAAGGGGCCAATTTTCTTTAACCATCCCTGGAAACTTTTTGAGATAGTCCCTAGTGCGCCTATGACAATCGGGATCACTTTGACTTCATGGCAGTTCCAAATCCTTTTTACCTCCCACTTTAAGTCCTGGTATCGGTTAATTTTCTCCCTCTCCTTCTCTTGCACTTTCGTGTCGAATGGGCAGGCCACATCCACAATCAGGCACGATCTTTTTTCTTTGTTCAAAACCACCAGGTTAGGTCTATTGTGTTCCAGTTTCTTGTCCGTCTGTATCCTAAAATCCCACAGCACCTTCACCTGATCGTTTTCTATCACCGCTTCTGACTTATCCTCATACCACTTCTCAGAATGTGGTAAATTTTTTACTTTGCATAGGTGCCAGTAGATAACCCTGCCCATCACATCATGTCTCCAGTCCTTATAGTGAGTCTGGGCTAGGTGTTTACACTCGGATACAATGTGAACCACAGTCTCCTCTCTCTCTCTCCACAGATCCAGCACAGTGGACTAGCCTCCTCCTTGTAAATGTGGTGTTTCAACCACTTCGTTTTGAAGGCCTGCTCCTGCGCAGCCATTAACATTCCTTCTGTAGCCTTTTTAAGGTCTCCTCTTTTCAACCAGTTCCATGTCTGTGGATCTCTAAATTCAGTTTTCTCAAAGAAGGTACTATGAAGGGATTTTTCCTGAAGGCTGCTCTTTCTCCTTGATGTTATTTCCTCCTTGGACATCCCCTGGCCTATTGTCCCCTCCTTCAGTACAGTTCTGAGCATTGGCTCTTTACTATCAGTCACGTATTTGTGTAGCTTGTTTTTCTCCATCTGAACACAGTCCTCTATGCTGATAAGACCTCTTCCACCTTCAGATCTCCTTAAGTAGAATCTATCGGCATCACTCCTCTTGTGGAACATATTGTAGATAGTCAATAGCTTCCTAGTCTTCCTATCCATTTATTTTTGTTCAGAAACATTCCATCTCAGAATTCCCGCACTGTACCTAATAATAGACACAGCTCGGGAATTTACTGCACTTATGGCATTCCTACTGTTCAGATGTGACTTTAATACGCTCCTTACTCTCCGAAGTATTCAGTTCTTATCAATTCCTTCATTTATTTGTTCTTGATGTCATCAGCCTCCAGAACGCCCAAATACTTGTATCCTTCCTCAGAGTCAATTTCCTTTATCATCTCACCTGTTGGTATCTGGATTCCGTTACTTCTGCTCAATTTACCCTTCCTCATCACAATGACTCCGCACTTACTAATACCAAATTGCATACATATATCATTGCTAAAAATACGGACAGTGTCAACAAGCACATCCAACTCCTTCTCACTCTTCCCGAAGAGCTTAAGATCGTCCATAAAGAGGAGGT
Source organism: Eledone cirrhosa (assembly GCA_964016885.1). Classification (NCBI taxonomy): domain Eukaryota; kingdom Metazoa; phylum Mollusca; class Cephalopoda; order Octopoda; family Eledonidae; genus Eledone; species Eledone cirrhosa. The sequence continues at coordinate 118,100,621 of OZ024742.1, forward strand.
GATTGATGGTAAGCCCTCCCTTTCCCAACCTGTATCCTGCTCTCACATTTCGCAGTACACTAGTTAGGGGCATCAGGGCAAGGACAAACAACAGAGGGGACAGACCATCTCCCTGGAAGATACCTCTCTTGATCTTCACGCTTCCCAATGATTCTCCAGTTGATGTTAACTCTGTTTCCCAGGACTTCATACTTTTGTCCAACAACTGTCTGATGTTATTTGCCACCTTGAAGATCTCCATGCTTTTGGTGATCCAAGAATGAGGCACCATGTCAAATGCCTTTTTGTAGTCTATCCATCCCATGGCAAGACCAGTGTGTCTCCTCTTGCAATTCCTCATTACCATCTTATCAATAAGTAACTGTCCTTTGTACCACGTGACTTCTTTCGGCATCCTTTCTGTTCGTCCGGTAACAAGTTGTTTGTGTGGAGGTGATGGTAGATTTCCTCAGACATAATGCTTGTCAACAGTTTCCACATTACGGACAGACATGTGATAGGTCTATAGTTGGTAGCATCATTACCCTTGATTCGGTCTTTCATTATCAGAACTGTGGTACCTTTTGTCAACCACTCTGGTACCTCACCTGACATCAAGCAGTCATTGAACATGGTTGTCAGTTTCGGGTGGAGGGATGTTATGTTTTTAATCCAATACCCCTGCACACCATCTGGGCCAGGTGATTTCCAGTTGGTTAGTTTTTTGGCCTGCCCCTTAAGAGTTTCAACTGTGATACTCAAATCAGTTTGTTGGTGTGCCTGTTCACTGATCTCCCTCTGTACTGTCTCAATCCACACTGCCTGGTCATTATGTTTAACATCCCGCTCCCATATTCCTCTCCAGAATGTTTTAGTTTGTTCCACCTCAGGGATCAAGTCGTTGCCTCTTTCTTTCCCTTCAAGCTGTCCAAACGGCATCTTCTGGTTGTTGTCGAACATGCGGTTCTGTCTATACTGACTGACTCTGTTCTCGTATCGCCTGATTTTTGCACTCTTTGCTACAATGCGTTGCTTCAGTTCCTCTATGATAATATTTAGCTTTTTCCTCCTAGTTTTGTACTTTATTTCCAGCCTATTTTTAGTGTCTATGTTTTTTAATGTCTCATTCAGTAGGGACTCAAGCTTTCCAATGTCATTTCTCATTTCCCTGATTTTACCACTCAGTCGTTTCTTCCACCAAGGCTCTGCTCTTTCTTGTCTGTTGTTTCCTCTCGCTTTTATACCAAGTAGTTTCCTCACCGTACTTGCTGTTGCTTTGAGGATATTGTTGCACTGGTGAAGGCTCCTCGCCTCAAGGTATGGGATGACTTTGTTTACCTTAGCTGTTGTTTCTTTTAACTTTTTCCTGTCTACAAATCTTAGGTTCATAGGTCTCCCACTATCATTGTTCAATTCATCTACCACTAAGTTTAGGATATCAACCAAATCTTGTCCTAGCCCGTCAGCATTCATCTCCTCAGTGGCCGTATCTCTGTTCCAGGTATTATTTATGTCAGCATTCAGATCATTGTCTTCTTCGGGTGGTTCCTCCGTTCTCTCGACCTCTTCACCTTCATTTCCCACTGGTTCGTTTGCCTGGCATACTCCGCTCTCCATCTCCAAGCTAATCTCTCTGCTCAGTTCCTCCAGTTCCAGCTCGCTTATCCACCCATTAGTTCTTATTACCCGAGCCTGCTCGGCCAGTTTTTGTTCATCTAATTTAAATGGACCAATCTCGTTCCAGATGTTATGCATCCTTTTCCTATAGCCTTTCTCCTTGGGGTTACTCTTCAAGTAACATTGCATAACAGTTCTATTCAATTCTTTCGTCCAGTTGGTTCTGGTCCCTTTCCTTCTTCTTCTTCCTCCGACACCAGCAGTATTTGGTTGACAGCCAGGTCCCTGCTGCTGAGCCAGGGAGCACCCGTTGAGTGAGAGTCTGTCACATGACATTCTAGTCTCCATTTCACCGTTATTCGAACTGTTTAGGTTCGACATTTAAACACTCTTATCGAGGATTGGCGAATGTATGGTTACATAACCACCGGTGAATTACTCGTCTCCGGTGGTTTCGTCACTCCACGTGACTTTTGTGTGGCATTATCACGCTGTAGACGAATCCAAATAAACAAACAAACAAACAGGCAGAAAAAACCCCAAAAATGAATAAGCATAAGTTTCATTGTACTGTAGTGTTTGAATGTCTGACTTAATTTTTCCCTTCCCTTCTCTGTCCGTCCGTTTGTTTTTCTCTTCATTTTTATTTCCTTTACGTTTTTCGTTGTTGCTGTGCTGCTTTGATTTTTATTTTTATTTTTTTTATTTTTGACCGGGTCATCAATTCAGTCTATTTATATATTTTGATGCCTTCCTCTTTTAGTGAGAATTCTACAATGTAGCAGGGGCTAGCGGGAGAGAATAGCGGCGGTAGTGATAATGAGGCAGTGGTGGTGGTGGTGGTGGTGGCGGTGCTGTGCTAGCAGCAACTAGCAGGAGGTAGTGGGAGAGAAGAGCGGCGTTAGCGATAATGAGGCAGTGGTGGTGGTGATGTGGTCGTACTACTGTAGTGATGGTGTTGAAGTTGGAGTAGAAATTTGAGTCGACTTGACCAGAGTTTTCATCGTGGTAGTGGTGGTGGTATTGGTGGTGAAATTATCTTTAGTGAAATTATCGTTAGTCGCGTATATGTGTTGACATATTGCCTTAATATTGGAATTAAACATTTTGTTAAAACTAAAACTTGAGGCAATAATTATAGTAATTATTATTATTATGCTGAGATTGGTGGTGGTGGTGGTGAAATTGCCGTTATCTGGCTGTTGTGTTTAGTGTACACAGAGGGGTGATGGTGTAGGTGGTGTATCTAGTTTCTGATGTTGGTGAAATTGCTGTTATTTGGCTGTTCTATATAGTGTAGACAGAGGGGGTTTTCTTCCATTTATAACCATTTTCTTTTTTGAATATAAAATGTATAGTACAAAATTAAATATTTGAGCGATATAACAATATATTATGGATCCGAATTTTTTAGGACTCAAGCCGAATGTTTTATGCAACATTTGTACTAAGAATTGTTATTTCACGATTGATTTAAATATGTTAAAAAATCAAAACTTACGGGAGCGATTTCTCGACCTTCTATCCACCATGTGTGTCTTCTTCCCTATATTATTATTATTATTATTATTATTATTATTATTATTATTATTATTATTATTATTGAAGGAGAAGCCACGCTTCTTATTGGCTCCAGTTTTTTTCAACAGTATACATCTATTTCAACCGTTCCTAACCTTTTATTCTTTATTACCTTTAAAGTTTTAAACTTGATAAGAGTTGCGAGGAAGTGATCCACTTAATACAGGGGGTTCCCTCGTAAATAATTCGACAACCCTTTATGGGGTCTCGTATTCTGTTGAATTTATTTGAAAAATTTTTCGTTCAAACATGGATGCCACAAAAGAGAGAGAACGCTGTCAGACAACAGAGAGAGGAGGACTTTGTCAACATGTCAACAAGACAGCGTTTGAGCAAAGATGAATATGAAAGAAAATATTACGAAAGAAAAGAGAAACAATGTCCTTTTTAATGATAATAATAATAACAAGGACAAAGTTGAAGAGATGTTTGGTAACCCACGGGAACGAAGGAGAGATGGTCTGTCTGATGAGAGAAATGTGGATGGCATGGAACACAATGTACGAGAGAAATAAAGGCAAGGTTACAGGAGGACAACAGGAGTCTTATTTGTAACCTAAGGAAGGTTGACCAATGCAAGCTGAACCAAGAAACATATACGGTAAATGAAGTTCTGAAATACATCAAAACAAATAACATCACAGAAAGAAATGACCTGATAAAGTCAGCAAGCATTGTTATAGCAGAAAATATGGATGTAGTTGTCAAGGCGAAGAAAAACAATAAGGGAGCCAAAAAAAATAGCCATGGTGGAAAAGGAGAATACAGGCCATCTAGAAAGACATTTCTGTCTTAGTTCAAAAAGAGGAGAGAGAGCTTAGATATGAAAACATACAAGACGCTAGAAGGAAAGTATGGCATTGAAAGAAAAGGCCAAAAAGTAAAAATGGAGGAACTCAAGCAACGTCTACAAAAAAAGCAAAGATAGTAAGATACGAACAAAGAATAAAGCAATATCGGCAAAATAAACTATTTAGGGTAGACCAAAAGAGATTTTACCGAAAATTAAATGGAGTGTGTGACTATACCGGATAATGTTGAAAGTTAAATGTTTTGGAGTGACATTTGGAGTAAAGAGATATGAAGGAAGCCAGAAAAAATATGAGCAACTCAATGTCTCCGAAACTTGAGTTCAAGGCTAATGGATCAAAAGATTTAGCCAATGCCATGAACGAATAACAGAACAACTCAACACATTGCTAAATGCTGATCAAATGATATAGAAGTGGCTGACAAAGGGGAGGACAGGTTTGTGCTTAAAAACTAAAGGGAATGCGATAACATGCCTACCACTTATGTGGAAATTATTGATTGGAATAATCGCAGAATCGATCTACAGATAGTTTGAAGAAAATGGAGTTCTACCAGATGAGCAGAAAGGTTTCAAGCGTAAATGTAGAAGAAGTACAAAGGTCCAGCTTTTGATAGATAAAACAAACTTAATGATATCAATAGGAGGAAAACTAACCTGACCTTAGCGTGGATCGATTACTGCAAAGCTATGACATGATTACGCACTCTTGGATTATGGAATGTGTTAACTTATTTGGTATTATATCAAATGTTGAGCGATTCTTAAGGAAAAGTATGAAAGACTGAAAGACTGAACTGACAGCATATGAAAGAAATTTAGGAACAATAGAAATCAAGAGAGGTATATTCCAAGGGAACAGCCTGTCATCTCTCATGTGTGTACTGTGTATAATATCACTGACAATTATCTTGAGAAAAGCTAAGGCTGGGTATGAATTCAAAGGTCCCCAGAAAAACACCAACGACTTCAAGATTTATGGTAAGAATGATTCCCAGCTTAGTTCCCTTGTTGATACGATGTATACTTTTAGTGCTGACATCAGATTGGAGTTTAGATTAAAAAAGTGCGATGTATTAATTTTGAACAAAGGCAAAATTAAAAGCATTGGCGTGGGGGAGGGGTGCTTCCACCAGGAAAGGTTATGAAGTAAATAGAAGAGGAAGGTTAAAAATACTTAGGGATATTGGAAGTTGATAAGATAATGCAGGAGGAAATGAAAGAAAAGTTTAAGGTGGAATACATGCAAAGACCGAGACTTATTCTCAAGTCGAAACTGAATGGAAAGAATAAGATGGAAACTATCAATACATGGGTAGTATCACTCCTTAGATACGGGGTGTGGGGGTGTTCACGTGGACAGCAGATGAGCTAAATAGTTTAGACGGAAAACGAAGAGAGATATTGACTAGATATGGGGTATTTCACCCAAAGAGCGACACAGACAGATTATATATACCAATAAAAGGAGGCGGAAGAAGACTTATGGGGTGCGAAGACAGCATTAGAACAGAAGAAACAATATGGCGTGGTACATGAAAGATTCAACAGAACCACTGTTGGTGGAAGTAAGAAGGTCGGGGATGTGCAAAATAGAAGATTGCAAAGAAAAAATGCAGTACAAGCATTTGAAGATGGATGAAACTGAAAATAGATGGACAGAAAAAAGAATGTATAAACAATTCCAAAGAGATGTTGAAGATGGGACAGACAGAGAAAATAGGTGGGTAGGGATGACTAAAAGTGATCTAAAACCAGAAAGAGAATCCTTAATTTGTGCTGCTCAAGAACAAAGCGCCAAAAAACAACTTCATAAAACAGAGTAGACCAAACAGCGGAAAGTGATAAGTGTAGAATTTGTGGCATGAATGGGGAAACTGTATGGCATATTACCAGTCAATGTACACCACTAACTCAGAAAGAGTATAAGAGACATCACGAAAACATAACAGGGATAGTCCATTGGGCACTTTGTGGCAAATATGCACTTGACAGAGCAGAAAGTGGTATGAACATAACCCTGAGGGCGTTATCGAAACGATAATGCAAAGATCCTGTGGGATTGTGTGGTACAGTGTAACCATGATATTAAGCATAGCAGACCATGATATTGTAGTAACTGAGAAATAAAGCAATCTGGGCTCGATCATAGGAACAGTGAGTAAAGATCTTGAAAAATACATTAAACAAATAGGGATAGCAATACGGATGGAAGACTTAGAAAAAACAGCATTGCTTGGAACAGCTCGAATACTCCGGGTACTCGAAAAATAAGGGATGTTACCTCAGTCCACTGGTAGCGAACAGCTAACACTGTATTATATATCAAGTGTTCGAAGCTGTGAGAAGAAACAATAATAACAATAACGGCTTCTGGTTTAGACACAAGGCCAGCAACTTTGGGGGAAGGGAAATTCGATTAAATAGACCCTAGTGCGTGACTGGTACTTTATTTTATAGACCCCCCCCCCAACCGTAAGATTGAAATGCAAAGCTAACCTCAGCAGGATTTGAACGCAAAACGTAAAGCGCCGTAACTATGCTGCAACGCTTGGTGTTCGACGCTCTACCGATACTGCCAATTCACCGATATTGTCATTAATAATATATAGAACTATTTCTCTTTACCTCTATTTCCGTGGCTTCATTAAGATATAGATATATAAAGTACATCTCTTTAACCTTCAAGATTGAATGTTTATGTCTTTTCCTTGGAATTCTTCTTTTAATACAAGAATAAAACAACTTTTGGATATTCCATTATCATATAAACTCGCCAAAAGAATGTTAAGAATTCTTCTTGGATGTGTGTAAATGTGTGAAGGAGGAGAAGGAAGGTGGGGAGTCAGTCAGCAAAACGGAAGTAATGCTTTCATCCACATGTAAACGGGTGCAGAAATAGTATTGGGAAGGAATGCTATAGTTTCTTTATACAAGTCTTTAATCGTATTATTAGCAAGAATTGAATCATTAGGTGCTCGTGGCGTCTTCCCTCTGTATTCTAAGATATACAGTAGGATCTCTTATACGTAACACAACTTTACACTGCCTGATTTTGTCATTAAGATAGCTACACCCGTGTAGCTTCCAGTGTGTATCCAATGTTAATAATTTTCCCAGAAAGAACAGCACATATGATTATATATATATATATATATATATATATATATATATATATATATATATATATATATATATATATATATATATATATATATATATATATATATATATAAATATATATATATAAATATATATATATATATAAACATAATCATATGTTCTGGATGTATGTATGCATTTAAGTTTGGGGTACGTATGTGTCCATGTATCGATGTATATATATATATATATATATACATATATATATATATATATATATATATATATATATATATATATATATATATATATATATATATATATGTTTATATATATACACACACATATATATATATATATATATATGTGTGTGTATGTATATGTTTATATATATATATACATATATATATATATATATATATATATATATATATATATATATATACATGTATATATATATATGTATATATATATATATATATATATATATATATATATATATATATATATATATATATATATATATATACATATATATATATATATATATACACACATATATATATATATATATATATATATATATATATGTTTCTGTATCAGGGAAGAGCGGACGTAAAATGATGATGATGAATGAATGAATATATATATATATATATATATATACGACAAATATGGATTCAAGCACTCGACGTTATGTTACTTCTTCAAAGCAAGAATGACGGACTATGATTAGAATGAGGAAAATGCGAAACTGTGATACCTATTTCAATGACAATCATGGTACTTGATTAATTAACCATTCTTGTGATATCAACAGACAATGACATTGAGTAAAAGGTTACGTTTCCAAGAATGGTTAAATAATCAAGTGACCATGATCGTCCTTGAAATATGTATCACGGCTTAATTAATAAACAACTCTTTAGCATCTACAGCTTCGGCTTATTCTCATTCTAATTATACTCCGTCATTTTTGCTTTGAAGAAGTTACATGACGTCGAGTACTTGAATCGAATTGCAGAATTCCAGCTATGCCTACCGTATGTATTTAGCTCCGCCTGTTGAGCGCTTTTTGATACAATCCGATAAATTTGATGAAGTGAGGCATCGGCTAACTACTACACCCGGAAACTCCCTCTACTGCTTGGACCAAGTTTACTTATTGGATTTCCCTAACAGTTGACGGAAATGTAATTATAAACCAACTTTTGACCGCATTAATAAGAGAACAAAAAGCAACGATAACCTCTTACTTTCCCGCAACACCTTTTATTTCTCATTAAAACCTGGAAACGTAGTCCCCTGCTAAGTACAATCCTGCCTCATCTAACCAAGAACGACCGGAGAACTCTATCTGCACCCGGTATGAACTGAACTGACCAAAACACCCAAAGCACTGTGAATATAACTGGACTCTATATTTCGTCACTTCTACCTTATTCGCAATCAAACATTTGTCACATATGTTTTCCTTTATTTTTTCTTTATAACTCCTTTTTCTTCTTTATACTTTTTCTTACATTTTCCTACTTGATTGACTGGGATATCAACTATATGATTATTTAATTATTACGTTCTACAATTTAAATTCACCTGCTATTTTTCATGATGCCAGTTTTTTTCTAGTCTGGCTTCATAGCAAATCAATAGGCTATCTATCCCATGGATACTTCATATAAAATTCAATTGTTAATCACTATCAACATTTAGTATCCAATTCTAAACTCAATTTCTATCACTATGATAGAATTTATATATATGTGTGTATGTGTGCCTTTGCGCGCGTGTGTGTGTATGAATATTTAAGAATGCATCCGTTTTCAAGACGAGGAGTTATCTTACTTTTATTTTTTAGTTAGGATTAGCTTCAGGCTCTATCCACCCACTCCTAAGACCATAACATATAGATGCTTTAACAACGCATAATTTCTGAGTTTTAGTATGTGTGTATTTTACCTTACTGTTACTTTACCATGTGTTTATGCTAACACACACATATTTGACTTTGAAAATTTTTTACTAAATGTTTCGTATCACGTGTATATTCTACCATGTGAATATTAAAACATAATTGTATCTTATCATGTAACTATTTAAACATATGGGAATATAATAAACTTGGCACATAGATTACTGAATCACGCTACATATTTTACGGTATTTAGTTAGGTATCTTACTGTTTTTATTCCAATTGTTGCCGACTTCGACATTGAATTCTATATTTAGAAATCGTTTAAAGTCATTACAGTTATATATGTGATTCGGTGATATATTGATTCGGTCGACTCTGTTTAATCAGCTGTATATAGTACTTAATGATTATTTTGCCTCGGAGTATGTTTACAGGAGCTCTTACGAAGTGAACATAACAGTTTATTCATATATTGTTATATAGTATCATTATCTTGAATATATTGAAGTATAAAAAATGTACTTTCATGTGATCAGATATTTTACAAATAGTACACTGGTTTTATTTGTTTTTTGAATAATTTGAAATATATATATGGATGGATGCTTATCTTCCAGTGAAAGATTAGTGAGAGAGAGAAAGACAGAGAGAGAAAGAGAGAGAATGATGGATAGATTGATGGATTTCTTCCAGACAAGAAGGAGTGAGAGAGAGAATGATAGAGAGGAATTGAAAAAGAAAAAAATCTAGAGGAAAAATGGCGATTAGTGGTGTGGAGAGGGGAGACTGGTATGTCGAGGCAACTGCTTGTCTTCAACAAAAGGACCTTTCTAGGCACAAACCCGTGGTCATTTGTAATCATAGGAGCATCTCAATATTTTATTACACACACACACACACACACACACACACACACACACACACACACACACACACACACACACACACACACACACACACACACACGTGTGTATATATATATATATATATATATATATAATATATATATAGAAATGGCTTCTACAAGAATAGAACTGTTTCATTCGAAGGAAATCATCACGGCTTTCCTGATGATTTCCTTCGAATGAAATAGTTCTAGTCCTGTAGAAGCCATTTCTATATTAAATATCTATACACTGCTATGTATTGAGTACTTTACTTACTGTGGTTACCCCCGATTGAACCCGGGATACACACACACACAAATATGTATATATCATCGCGATGTTGGTATATTGTTGTTGTTCAACCCCAGGTCATTCCAAATTCGGTAGACCTATAGTAAAGTACAACCCAGCCTTGATTATCTCGTCTTATATTGTACCGAGAACTATGTACTGAGAACTATATTATTCAACGTGTCATTTAAAAAAACTGTGGAACGTGATATACTGCTATTTCTAGTAGGTCAATCCCTTACGTTATTTCGATATTTGTTCAATCCCTTACGTTATTTCGGTATTTGTTCAATCCCTTACGTTATTTCGATATTTGTTCAATCCCTTACGTTATTTCGGTATTTGTTCAATCCCTTACGTTATTTCGGTATTTGTTCAATCCCTTACGTTATTTCGGTATTTGTTCAATCCCTTACGTTATTTCGATATTTGTTCAATCCCTTACGTTATTTCGGTATTTGTTCAATCCTTTACGTTATTCCGGTATTTGTTCAATCCCGTACGTTATTTCGATATTTGTTCAATCCCTTACGTTATTTCGGTATTTGTTCAATCCCTTACGTTATTTCGGTATTTGTTCAATCCCGTACGTTATTTCGATATTTGTTCAATCCCTTACGTTATTTCGGTATTTGTTCAATCCCGTACGTTATTTCGATATTTGTTCAATCCCTTACGTTATTTCGGTATTTGTTCAATCCCTTACGTTATTTCGGTATTTGTTCAATCCCTTACGTTATTTCGGTATTTGTTCAATCCCTTACGTTATTTCGGTATTTGTTCAATCCCTTACGTTATTTCGGTATTTGTAATCGTATTTCGTTTGTCATTGAATTAAATTTCTCCCGAAGTGAAATTCATCGTCGTTTTGCAATGTAAGGCACAACTGGTTAAATATACAGTATTTGCTATGCAATGACCTGCAGAGATACTGCGATAAAATATTGGTTTCTGATTTAGGCACAAGGCCAATATTTTGGGAGGAAGGGAAAGTTAATTAAATCGACCCAAGTGCATTACTAGTACTTTATTTTATCGACCACCCCCCTCCCCCAGCCTCCGTAAGGATGAAAGGCAAAGCTAACCTCGGCGGTACTTGAACTCAGAACGTAAAGGACCTTCATTATATGCCACGCCACAGGGTGTCTGATGCTATAGCGATACTACCAATCCCCCGCCCTTACAATAATCGCTTCGTATATAGGCACAAGGAGAGCAATTTAGGGGGAGGGGAAAGTCGATTAAATAGACCCAGTGCGTGACTGGTACTTTATTTTATCGACCCCGTAAGGATGAAAGGCAAAGTTAACCTCGGCCGGATTTAAACTCAGATCATAAAGGGCCGTAACTCTATGCTGCAAAGCATGGTGTCCGACGCTCTACCGATACTACCACTCCCCTGACATGCTTCTATGTTTTTACGATAAAATATATTCATGAAAAATCTGAAATATAAATTATACCTTTATTAAGAAATATGAATACAATTTTAACCTAGTTGTTCATCTCTCCGTGAAGAGAAAACATGTTATCGATCTGATCGACTTTTGTGTAGTTGGAGCTCTGATCAGGGAAAGAATAGCTTCCATGTGGATATTAGTAGTTTATAGCTAATTATAGTACATATAAACTAGGACTTGGGATACGTGCTATGCTTACGATCGTAAGGTCGTGTGTTCGATTACCACACCGAGTAGCTGCTGTGTCCTTGAGCAAGTCCTTTTATTCCGCGTTGCTCTAATCTTCATTATAATCCCATTTACATCTAAAATCTCAGATTAAAGTGATCTCAGTACTTGACTAGTACTTATTTTATCAACTGGAATAAATGAAAGGCAAAATTGACCACGGGGATATTTGAGATCCAGATATAAAGGGCTAACTAAATACTCCAAAGTACACTATGTTCGATACTCTAACGATTCTGCCAAGTCATTGTCTGTAGAATTCTGACTTAATTATACTGAGAACTTTGAGACTGGAAGGCATATATTTACGAAATCTACTATTCTCCAAAACTTGCTGTACCAAAGAAACTTAAATATTGAATTTTTAATAAAGCTTAACAAATTTTCAGTGGATGAACAAAATATCAACGACAGTTATATTACAGAAAGTAGGGAATCGAAAATAAATACTTCAATAAATTTACTGTCAGTTTACTGGCAAATCAGCTGCCTTGTCAGCGGCCTTACATTCAAAATAGGTTTTGTTCAGTGTATTGCTCGTTGACGTAGGATTGATTGCATACATGTTTACACTTTAAAGCCAACCCCAAACACTTAACTGATGGAAAAGCATCTATGGCGATCAGCTAGACTTGTCTTGGAAAGGGATGGGAATACTGGATAATTTAATCATATGTTAATCATATTAAAAGACAGAATGGTCACAGTTTTTGATTGATATCTCGGATTAAAACAACAGATTTCACATGAAAAATAATAGAAATGTGAAAATGCGGCGGAACTGGGATCTACGCATTTCTAGTGCATTGTTGTAATGGCTATCACATCACTTGATTACAAAATAGAATTGAATTTTGAGATCTCTTAAAATCCGAGTACATGTACACTTCATGACTTATCTCTGTTATAGTTTGACTTAGATTAGACCGCAGAATCTTTTCTTTACTATATAACAACTTAAAAGATGACCCTAAGTTACTCAGATTGATGTAAAAGAATATTTTCAGTTTACCCTGTAAATAAAGAATGTTCTATTATAAAAGATGCAAGTGTCTTTTATGGTTATGGAAACGGAAAAGGATGGGAAAGGCAAGGGCACTAGGGTCACAGAAGAATGAGGGGGAAAGGGGATGGGTGATGTGCTCTCGGTCTACGGCGCGGTAGTGTTGGGGCTGCGCCCCGCGGACAATGACCAGCGACACCCGATGCAAGAGCCACCCCACCCTGTAAGTTGGACTATTAAATATTATAGTGATCGTTGCAACACACCAATTAAGGGTTTCGCGTCCCACCAGTCGTTATATATATTTTAAAAGTTCTTTATGCTTCCATACGCTTTGTATTAGCGTGTTTCTTTTTGTTTTTAGAAATATAAACATATAATTTCTTTCGTTTTGCCTTTATGTGTAAGCAGCTTGATAACAATTAAGATTGGCATTTAATAATTCGTTTTAAGCTGACTGGGCATATTGAAGGAGTTATCTTTAGAAGTGTGTCTTCATTTGAATCATGAAACGTGCATTCATTATTCAAAGAAATCTATCAAGAGAAATCTTCTAATGTGGTTTCGTTGCTTCTTTAATAAGTTAACATTATATATATATATTATTGTCTATGTATGCATATACAAATGTTTGATGTGAATGCATCCTAATATGTACGCATGCATATAGTTGCGAGTTTGAAGAAGTATGGGTTCAATATTATACGCAGTGGATTGGCGCGATTTGAAGAATGTCGGATAAAATGCCACTGCTAAACTTATTTTGGCATTTTACATTCTGTGTTCAAATCCAACGTAAGTCAACTTTGTCTTTCACCTTTCCGGGGGGTCGATAATATAAAGTACCTGTCAAATACAGGGGTTCATTTATTAAACTTCTCCTTTCCCCAAATGTGCTGCCATTGCACTTATATTAGAAATCAATATTTACATATACAAGTTTGTGCATACATGTCAATTTTTATATGTAAACATTTATTTGTTTATGATGCGTGTGTTTGTGTATTAGAATATATTAATCTCTGTGTTGGTAATATGTATACAATGACGCAATGGGTGGTAGTTACGTATGCCTATTGTAACTGAATGTTCATGACTGTATGTATATTTTTAGAGTACAGTCAATGGTTCATGTGACTCACACACACACCCTCACACTCTCTCTCCTCCACCTCTCTCCCCTCTCTCTCCTCCACCTCTCCCCCCTCTCTCTCCTCCACCTCTCTTCTCCACCTCACTCCTCTCTCCTCCTGTACATCTCTCTCACCCTCCACCTCTCTCTTCTCCACCTCTCTCCTCCACCTCACTCCTCTCTCTCCTCCACCTCTCCACCTCTCTCTCCTCATTCTCCACCTCTCTCCTCCACCCCTCTCTCCTCTATCTCCTCTACCTCTCCACCTCCCTCCCCTCTCTCTCCACCTCTCTCCTCCACGTCTCTCCCCTCTCTCTCCTCCACATCTCCTCCTCTCTCCCCACCTCTCCCTCCCCTCCCTTCCACGTCTCTCCGCCTCCTCCTCTCTCCTCTCTCTCTCTCATATGTGGTGATCCGATGACACTGTCGTTACAGTGTCAGGATCTGTTGCAATATTTGCTCCAGCTCTCCATGTATTGTTCACTACCCGTCAAGCTCAACTCTATCTTGCGTTCTTCCATATTCGATAAATAAGGAATCAACACAGTTCAGGTGCAGGCCTCATCCACCAGAAGCTGGAAGTCCGGCTGGTGAAGGGTATAGGACTTATAAAGGGGCCTGTGGCATCACGCGATTATACGGTCAAATAAATTCATTAATTGTTTCTACTTTTGGCACAAGGCCATCAATTAACCAGTACATTACTGGTACTTTATTTTATCGACAAAGTAAGGATGATAGGCAAAGTTAACCTCGGCGGGATTTGAACTCAGATCATATTCATTACTGAATGCATTTTACATGATGGTAGTAAACCATAGTCGATTGCAAGTGTCGGTCATAATTATATATATATACACACACACACACACACACACACACACACACACACACACACACACATATATATATATATATATATATATATATAAGTTAAAACAATGAAATAAAAAATCAAGTCATTAGAAATATACTTCACTGCTTTACGATCGTTTCTAGGTGATGATAATACATCGTAACTATACTTCGATATCGATCTATGTAAGTTAGTTACAAAATATCATATAAAGAGAATATTTACTTACATGCATTACTGGTGATATGCATGTAAGTAAATATTCTCTTTATATGATATTTTGTAACTAACTTACATAGATCGATATCGAAGTATTGTTACGATGTATTATCATCACCTAGAAACGATCGTAAAGCAGTGAAGTATATTTCTAATGACTTGATTTTTTATTTCATTGTTTTAACTTATATATATATATATATACATATATATATATATATATATATATATATGTGTGTGTGTGTGTGTGTGGTTGCGTTTGTGTGTGTGTATGTGCATGTGTGTATATATATATATAATTACGACCGACACTTGCAATCGACTATGGTTTGCTACCAGCATGTAATGCTTTCATTAATGAATATGATCTGATTTCAAATCCCGCCGAGGTTAACTTTGCCTTTCATCCTTACGGGGTCGATAAAATAAAGTACCAGTAATGTACTGGTTAATTGCTGGCCTTGTGCCAGCAATTACCCAGTACATAGATCGATATCGAAGTATAGTTACGATGTATTATCATCACCTAGAAACGCTCGTAAAGCAGTTAAGTATATTTCTAATGACTTGATTTTTTATTTCATTGTTTTAACTTATATCATGACTCTGTTTTCCTTTGAATGTTTTATTGTTTTCCGGGATTTATTTTAACCTACAACATTTTCAACAGATGGATTACATTGAGTTCTTCATGCAGACTAGACCCCACAACTTACCGTGGATATCTCTGTGTATATATATATATATATATATATATACATATATATATATATATATATATACATATACATATATATATATATATATATATATATATATATATATATATATATATATATATATATATATATATATATATATATTATATGTTAATAAAAACAATGAATAAAAACAAAGAACAAGTTCCTTATATTTAAAAAATCATCATTTTACGATCGTTTCTAGGATATATATGTGTGTTGGTATGTATATCATCTATGTGAAAATTTTACAAACTATCAGAGGAAATATACATACCCTCACATATATATGCTGTTTTCAGAAATAATGATATTTGTTTATTGAAAAAAACCAACAAAGATTTAATATAATGGGTCTGTTTGGGAACAGGTTTTGAATTGGCCAATAGAAAAGTAGTAAGAGGTCAAGTTGATAGAATAGTAGTAGTAGAAATTTAATTTAGGAGTAGAGGAATGCAGACTTAAGATTTCAATGGAAAGAATACTTTGAATGAAAAGAATATTTTGGGGATGAAAAGAGGTCAAGCCTGTGAAAGGTACACGGTAAGTTGATGTTATTAAAGAATAATGCTAATGTTAAATCCGAAGGAGAATACAATTTTAGGGTAAAGGTGTTAGTGAGAATACCAATCTTATTTAAAACACAAGGAATTTAGATCTATAGCAAGAAATGAAATTGATTGATAGGTATACTTATAGGGATAAATTTATATTAATTCATATGGATGTGATAAATAAGAATTAGATGTTATTAAAGAATGTTGTTAAAAACGAAGGAAAATAAAATTTTGGGATAAATGTATTAGTGAGAAATACCAATCTTATATAGACTACAAGGAATTTAGATTCATAACAGGAAATTAAAATAGCTTATATGTATACTTTTAGGTATTAATTTTAGGAAAAGAGAGCTGTAAGAGGGAAATAAAATTATGAAGTTCTTTGTAGTAAAGTACTAATTATAGGTTAACTAAATTAAAAAAACTAATTATAATAATATGTAAAATATAAGTGTAAGGTGTATATTAATTAGGTTTATAATATTTGAAAGTTCTCCTAATTCTATGATTGCAAGATATAATTAATTCTTGTCGCTTATTTAATAGGATATCCTTAGATTTCATTATTTCAAATATTTCATTATTTCTAATATTAGAATTAAATCATCTGCTTCATTTCTACAATTTGATATAGATGCTTATTATCCCTCTATATCACCCATACTGCTGAACAAAGCCTTGATATTTGCCAAAAATAGATCAAAATTAACTATGGATGACATTAATATTATCACACAAGCTAGACAAACACTACTGGAATTTCAGAAGGAATACTGGACCAGAAATACATATAGTAATCTATTCGACATTACTATGGGCTCTAGTGATTCTGCCCAAATTACCGATCTTGTGGGCCTCTTTCTTCTATTTAACATAAATTCTTCTTTTCCCCACCTTAAAGGTGGTTTATATCGTGATGACTGTCTTCTTCTTTCCACTAACCTTAGCCTATCAGAAATATAAAAAAAAAAAAAATAACTTATTAGAACTTTCCTCAAAGACTATTATAGTCCCACTATTACATTTGAAAACACTAGTAAAGTAGTTAATTTCCTAGATATAACTTTAGACTTATCTACGGGTGTCTACCAACCTTACCATAAATCTAACCAAAACTTACATTACATACATTCACAATCCAATCACCCTAGATCTATCCTTACAAACCTAGCATAAAATATCTCACTCAGAATCTCTAACCTTTCATCTAACCAGGATGTATTCGATAAAAATGCGCCATTTTATAACGAAGCTTTAGCTAAAAGTGGCCACAAAAACAAATTAGTCTATATATCTTGCACCAATAATACTTCAAACATACAACCCAATATTACCAACAAACACCAAATGAAAAACACACACCTAAATGCCACTCACACTACACCCAAAAATACCAACTTAAAACTTAATTTCTCTACCTCTTCTCACATAAAATATAACTTTCAAAAAACCATTCATCCTAATACTCCAATATACGTTAATAACATTACTAACAAAATTCATAATAATCAGACTAAAACACCTAAATCAGTTAATCTAACTAAACCTATATATAATAAATTCACTAATACTAACTCTTT
Organism: Eledone cirrhosa; assembly: GCA_964016885.1. NCBI lineage: Eukaryota > Metazoa > Mollusca > Cephalopoda > Octopoda > Eledonidae > Eledone > Eledone cirrhosa. Next base: position 118,118,583 of record OZ024742.1, read on the forward strand.
TAGTAAACATCCTGATACATCGTATAAATATAAAAAATAACATCGAAACCGTAATAGACGAGTTACTTGGTATAATGCTCCATTTAATCTACAAATCAAAAATAATATCCCTAAAAAATCTTTTTACTATCCTAGAGAAAAACTTCCCGCCAAACCATAAATACCATCAAATTTTAAATAGATCAACTGTCAAATTTTCCTACTCCACTACCAAAAATATACAACAAAATATAAGTGCGTACAATGCATATAAATGTAAAAAAAAAACAAGAATATACCACCAATACATCAAACCAACCATAATACTAAAATAAACCGCAACAAACCACCATCTCCTTCACATATAACAAGTCGAGTAAATTCCACACCAAATTTGTCTAATTCCCCTGATATAATATTCACAAATGGTTGTAACTGTAGAAACAAAAGAAATTGCCCATTAAAGGGAAATTGTCTTATTAATAACATAGGACTCAACTTATTCATATATAGGAGCTACTTCTAACCAATTTAAAGTAAGATTTAATACCCACAAACATAGTTTTAAAAATGCCGCATTAGCTAATCCTTGGCTGAAACAATTAATAATTATAGAAAAAAGAATATCGATTACAACCTGAGTGTGCTCAAAAGGGCCACACCTTATCAAAATAACAGATATGAGTGTAAATTATGCTCCCAGGAACTTTTTGAAATAATGAAATCTAAGGATATCCTATTAAATAAGCGACAAGAATTAATTATGTCTTGCAATCATAGAATTAGGAGAACAGACCTATTATATTAAATCCTTGTTGGTTTTTTTCAATAAACAAATATCATTATTTCTGAAGACAGCATATATATGTGAGGGTATGTATATTTCTTCTGATAGTTTGTAAAGTTTTTACATAGATCTATATGATATACATACCAACACACATATATATCCTAGAAACGATCGTAAAATGATGAATTTTTTAATATAAGGAACTTGTTCTTTGTTTTTATTCATTGTTTTTATTAATTTATCTTGACTCTGTTTTCCTGTCATCTTCATCGAAAATTTTTGAATGCATCTTCTCTTTTCATGATATTTGGATTACATTGAGTTCTTCATACGGATTGGACACTACCGTATATTTTGTTAGATTTATCTACATATATATATATATATATATAATAAAGTTAAATAAAAAGTTAAATGATTAAAATTTAGCTTCGTTTATTACTGCCAGTAATAAACGAAGCTAAATTTTAATCATTTGACTTTTTATTTAACTTTATTTTACACTACTCCGGAGTAACCAAACCAACCTGCGCACTTCGTCGAGTGCTCCAGCCTGCATACTGAGGTGTTGGTATACAACCAACATAAACTCAATATATATATATATATATATATAAAATTAGAATTGGCGCTCTGAAATAGCGATAAATATATGAATGTATATATAGTGTATTTTGCAATACACTGTATGCTATGCTTAATTAAAAGCATTTCGAAGACCTTATGCTTTAGAGTAGAGACAGTCTCACTTACTTTAAATTTTCAGCCTGTTTGCTGAAAATTTAAAGTAAGTGAGACTGTCACTATTCTAAAACAATTGCATAAGGTCTTCGAAATGCTTTTAATTAAGCATACAATGTATTGCAAAATACACTATATATACATTCATATATTTATATACATATATAAATATATATATATATATATATATACATACATACATAACTATATACATACATACATACATACATACATACATACATACATACATACATACATACATACACACACACATACATACATACATACATACATACATACATACATACATACATACATACATACATACATACATACATACATAAATATGTTCTCACAACTGAAGGAGAGGGTGTCCTTTGACGCTGAAATTTGTTTGTTCGAATTCATATGATTCCAGTTCCTCAGAGAAATAACAACCCAACCAGGAACTGGGCTTATCGGAGTATTGACGGAATTAAACACCTCAACAACATGTGTACCTGTCTCTACCACACCAATTCGGACTGCCTGAAGAGGTCACAGCCAAAGATGGCTGTCACCGAAATATATATAGCAGTAATAAACGAAGCCAAATTTTAAATATTTTACTTATTTATTTTATTTCATATATATATATATATATATATATATATATATATATATATATATATATATATATATATATATATATATATATAAATGAAATCTGCAAATACTCCACCCTATACCTTCAGATTTATGCCTTTGATTATTGGAGCACTGGGGTATGTTAGTAACTGAACCCCCCCCCCCCCTACAAATCTTGAGAATCTAGGCTTCACAGGATCAGAAAGAACACAACTAGTTAGGAAATTACAAGTACAGTCCATTAATGGAACAATAAAAATATGTAAAAGATTCCAAAATATTTGCATCTAATAACTGCATATACACGTGTACAGAAACAATAACGTCCATATCTACACATAACTGCATATCCACATCCACACATACAATAACATCCATATCTACACATGCATGCAGATATATCTACCTAGTTGATGTTGTGTAAATTCCAATGAAAGAGTCTTGTGTCTATGTTAGAAACCGACTCTCTCTCTATTGGCAAAAATTTGTGAAATTATAAAACCAGAAGAACGTACATACATACATACATACATACATACATACATACATACATACATACATACACATACATATACATACATACATATACATACTTATTATACTGTAGATGCGAGTGTGCCAAAGCCCTTCTTAAGTAAGACTGTACTTAAATAGAGAGTTTTCTCTCTCTCTCACACGTTTCTCACGCTCTCTCTCTCACCCTCTCACTTTCTCTCTCTCTCTCTCTCTCTCTCTCTCTCTCTCTCTCTCTCAACCCCCTCTCCCCCTCATTCATGCTTCCTGTACTTTCTCCAAGAGATATCTCCAACATATCTATCTTACCACCCGCTTGCATTTGGATTGAAGTATCCAGGGGGACATTAATTAAAGGTACGGTTATTTAAGTGAATACCTACACAAGAAACAAGAAGGAAATATATTCACACGATTCCTTGGAGAATATGATAATTCTAAGGTCTTTGACATCTCATTCCGACTCTATAAGCTTTCTATTTTTCCTTCTTTTTATTATTATTTCGTTTGCAGAGGCTCCTCGTATAGTTATCTATTTCTCTTCCTTGCAATGTTTCTTTTATTTTCTTTATGTATTCAGTTTAATGGAGGGGAGTTTATGTTAGCCTTAGAATACCTTGATAAAAAGAATACCTTGAGAAGCAACCAATTTGCTAAATATATAAAACAGCTGTGCACATTTTTTTCTTACAGACGTGGGAATAATAATTTCTCATTACTTCTTTCTTTCTCTCTATGTATGTATGTCTGTATCTGCTGCATACTCGAAAGATATACAAGGAGTGATTCTGATGGAAGGAACACGGAATAAAGATGCACACACACACACACACACACACATACACACACACGCACCCACGCACGCACACACGCAGGCACACACACACACACACACACTCACATACACACACACACACACACACACACACACACACACACACACACACACTTACAGATATTCTCACAAAAGCAGGCACAGATACACCCACAAATACACACTCACAGACACACATAATCACCTATACACACGTGTGTGTGTTGGACCTTCGTCAGTTACAACAATGATTATATCAGTTGTTCTTATAACGAATCAGGCTGCTCTGGGAACTAACATAGAAGTGGCTGAGCATTCCACAGACACGTTTACCCTTAATGTTTTTTTTTTTTCAGGGAGTTTCAGCATGATACACTGTATGACAACGTTAGCCCTATAGATTACAAGTACAGCTCATTTTAACCAGCTGAGTAGACTGGAGCAATGTGAAATAAAGCGCTTTACTCAAAGACACAATACACCGTGATTCGAACTCACGACGTTACAATCCGCGTGTGACTTAGTGGTTACATACTAACTACTAAGTCACACGCTCTCTTTCTCTCTTTCTCTCTCTCTCTCTCTTTCTCTCTCTTTCTCTCTCATACACAAGCACACGCCAGACATAAATAACTCCCCTCTTCTTGTATCTCGCTCCTACGAAGAATGTGAGGAATAGGTAAAGAAATACGATTAAAAGGTTGAATGAAATATTAAGAGAAAGATATGAGGGCAGACGGAGAGAAGAATTTTATAAACCAGGGTTGTCGTAACTATTCGAGCTGCAAGATATCTAGAATTATTGCATATATATATAGTCATATATACAAGCACATAATGATTCCTTCTACCATTAGCACAAAGCCAGTAATATGGCTGAAGGGCAAACTAGAATATACTGTCTCAGTACTTGACTGGTACTTTAATTTTTGATCTCGGAATGATTTAAGTTAAAGACACGGTACATATGCTGGAAAGCATTTGTCCGACGCACTTAAAGCTTTGTCAATCCACTGCCCTCATACAAGCACATAATAATACACGTTTCACGTTTATATGTATATAAGTGAATTACGAATAAAATATACTTGCACACTCACAGACACATCACATATACGCATACACATACAAATATACACACATTCATGCACATCTATGTGTTTCACAGGATGAGGCCTTGTGTTTAGGATGTCGGGCTCTCGATCATAGGAACGTGAGTTCGGTTGCATGACCGAGCTTTATCCTTGAACAAGGCACTTTATTTCACATTTCTTTAGTTCACTCAACTGAAAATGGGTACAAGCGGCAGTTGAGGATTAACCTTGTGACCAACTGGCGTCCTGTCTAGGATTCTCATTGGTTCAACGCCCATGAAAACGGAGTAAAATCTGGACTTCGTCCAAACCGTGAAAGCATGGAAAAACTCACATATGCATTACCTTGTTTTATTGTATATACTGGATTACAGTGTCCAATATGTTCCTTTTGGTATTGTAGTAGGTTGAGTAACGACACAACAACCTTCCCTCGTTGGCTCGATGTGAATCTGGTGGTTATTATTACCAGTAATGCACTGGGTAATTTGCTGGCCTTGTGCCTAACGTAGAAACAATTATTTAGCGCTATCCGTGATTGAAATGGCTGAAGATCAAAGATATTCTAGCCGGGACGATCTCGTCTGTTATATAGTATAGAAACTACATTGTTCAAAAGATCCTGTATTAAGGGTGTTATTTAAACGAAATTTGGCTACTATTTCCAGCAGGTCAACTGACCCTGGATAATCTCCTTTCTACAACAGTGTTCAGCCAACATATATTAAAGTCACAGCAAGCAAACCGCAATACAAACTTTTTTATTTTTCAGTTTTCATTTCAATCGTTCAGAGAGACGTTAATGTAAGCGGCAATGTAGGGTAAGAGTCACTCAGAGAGGATGTGATAAGTCAAATGGCTGACGAACGGCTTTTTAAGCTCTAAGTTCAAATCTCTCAAACGCCAACTTTGTCTTTCGTCATTATGAGGTCGATAAAATTAAGTACATGTCAAATACTGGCCGATATAATCCACTTCCCCAAACTGCTGTCCTCGTGCCTAAATTAGATAACATTATACGCGAGGTTAACTTTGCCTTTCATCCTTACGGGATCGATAAAATAAAGTACCAGTAATACACTGAATAATTGCTGACCTTGTGCCAAAAGAAAGTAGAAATAATTATATGCATATATGTATATATATATTTATATATATATATACATATATATATATATATATATATATATATATATATATATATATATATATATATATATATATATATATATATATATATATATTTGTGTGTGTGTGTGTGTGCATATATATATATATGTGTGTGTGTGTGTGCATATATATATATATATGTGTGTGTGTGTGTATGTATATAGTTAATAAATAAAAACCAAACAAACACAGGGATAATGCAAAAAGTGACTGGGTTTTTATTTTGTGTCTTTCCTTTGTTCTGTCCTACACTATCTTGTTTTTGTGTGTTATGTGTTGTGTGCTTAGTCTGTGCTTGCGTCACATCAGGATGTGTGTGTGTTTTTATTTATTTATATGTTTAGAAAACATGAGTGGAATAGCAACATCACAACTAGTAATTAAGGACAAAACAACGATATGCAGACATACACAAAAACTAAACTAACAAAACAAATCAGACACACACAGATAGAACAAACAACCAGCTACTGACAAGTAAATAAAAACATAAATAAATAAATAAAAACACACACACACCCGGATGTAACGCCTGCACAAACTAAGCACACAACACAACACACAAAACAAGATGTTGTAGGACAGAACAAAGGAGAGACAGAAAATAAAGAGCCAGTCACTGAGGAGGTCATAGAATGTGTGCCGAAAGAGCTTTGACAATATATAAACCATCCGGTTATAGAACCAACCAACCAACTGGAGATTTATAATAAATTGAAGTGAAAACCAACAGGTGCGTGTGTTATTATTGGCAGCATGACCCTCCCAAAGTATAACAATATATATACACACACGCACACACACACACACACACACACATATATATATGTATATATATATATATATATATATATATATATATATATATGAGTGGAAGCTTAGTAAAATCGAAGCTTTGGCTGTAGCCAAGCAATGTCGGCCTACAATAAGGAATGAGTAGCAAAGCACTCAATAAGGGTAGATCCTTAGAGTAGTAACATACGTTTAAATATCTTGACAAATTAAAAATTGCGGTAGGCAAAACCCAACCATACAATACCAAAACAACGAAAGAACTGATCAGGTTATATATATATATATATATATATATATATATATATATATATATATATATATATATATTAGTACAGCATAGACGAAGCTCTAGTATATGGCTAAGCTAGCGTGTATGCTTATTTGGTTTGTAACTTTAGCACTCTTATGAGGTAAGACCCCAGAGTATAACATTATGTTCAGACAGCTTAGCAAATTAGATATAGCAGTCGGCAGTCCGACCGCATCACTAGAGCAACGAAAATACAGGACCCAGGTAAAGATTTTTTACTGACCTGGACATAACGCTGAGGCTGGGTGTAATATATATATATATATATATATATATATAAAATATTTGTTTCTACTTTTGGCACAAGGCCAGCAATTATCCCAGTGTATTACTGGTACTTTATTTTATCGACCCCGTAAGGATGAAAGGCAAAGTTAACCTCAGCGGGATTTGAACTCAGACTATAAAGGGCCGTAACTCTTTAATGCAAAGCATGGCGTCCGATCTTCTACCGATACTGCCAATCCACTATTGCTGGTTAAAAATACGCGCGCCTTCCACGTGTAAAACATTTTTCATTCTTCCTTTCTTACACTCGTCTATCCTGTTATTTATTTTTCTATTTCTCATTCTATCTTCCGATGAAGGACTAACGACATAGCGAACGTTAAACTAATACATATCATGATTGTACTCCATTGTTGTATTGTATTGTTCGTCTGTGTTGATGTCCTCGAGACTTTCAGCACACACACACTCACACGTGCCGGCATGCGCATTGAGTTAGATAGACATAACTATTTTGTAATAGATTCAATAAGGAAAACCTTCTCGCATCCATGCATACACACACATACATACACACACATGTGGAAGAAATCTGAACACCTTCATCCTCTCTACATAATATTGGCCTTGTTTTTTTTTGTGATAAAATAGTTGGTTATGTGTTTCGATAACACTCGAATATAAGTACACACACACTAACCTGAAGCTTGATACGTAATAACTTCTTGTGGCAGTGTTGTTGGGGTGGACATGTGTCTGGGCGTTTGGAGATAATTGGGACTGATTTAGAAGGTTAGTGTGCTGATGTATCTTAACTCTGCTCTTTATTAGATTGGGCAGTTTTATATTTGTATTCATTTTTTTCATTGCATAACCTTTTATAATTGTTGTATAACCTCAGGTCTCCCGTAATTGAGTAGATCTATGATCAATAGTATTCTAGTTCACATGGCTAAATGTTCCAGGAGTTTTTGCCTGGCTATAATTAAATACCTGGTTCGATTCTACTGAATTACATATTGAGTAAGTGTTACCACAGCCTCGGTTGGATCTATGCCTTGTGAATGAAAATTGGTAGGCAGAAACTCTTCGAAACCACATCAGAGAGACTATATCTATAATTTAAAGGGAGAACCTTTCCAAACATTGAGTACATAGGTCTGTGAAGTGCATGGACGAAAGTCTATTCCATCCCAGAGTTCTATTCATACCTAAGGCTAACAAGTCCAATATATCCTTCCTGTTATTTGGCCGTTATATCCAGCAGGTCGGTTTGTGTTGTTTTGAGGAGATATAGGACGCCCAGACATCTTCATAGGAGTTGATGTACAAGAGGTGACACAAAATGTTGGGTAATTGAAGATTAGGGGACACCAGAGTTAGTAGAATATCAAATAGAAGGGATGATTTTGACCAACACCTGCTGCGATGATGAGATCTGACTGAAAAACCTGTTTAAGCGACCAGAAACGAATTGGCGGACAGATTAATCAGAAGCTTCTCGTGCCAACAATGTCAAAGGTTATGCTCTTGTCAACTGCCACAGCATTGTTTTCACCGAATTTCTCAAGGCTAGGTGACAACAACCTACAGGCATCAGACTGGAGGAGTGATATAGGATATAGGATAAAATAGTGGTCAATATAGTTGGCTCCACTGAAATCTAGCTTTAATAACTAAAGATGGAGAGAAATTAAATGTTTTGGAGAATGTGGCTGCTCATGATTGTTTCCATCATATTTGAGATAATGAAAGAGAAAGTGATATCTAGATAGTTGGCAGAATCACAAGGATAGTCTGTCTTGGGAATAAGATAAATTGTAGCATCTTATATATATATATATATATATATATATATATATATATATATATATATATATATAGCATCTTATATATATATATATATATATATATAGCATCTTATATATATATATATATATATATATATATATATATATATATATATATATATATATATATATATATAGCATCTTATATATATATATATATATTAATATATAGCATCTTATATATATATATATATATATATATATATATAGCATCATATATATATATATATATATATATATATATATATATATATATCATCTTATATATATATATATATATATATATATATATATATATATATATATATATATATATATATATATATATATATATATATATATATATATATATATATATAAGATGCTATATATATATATATACATATATATAATATATATATATATATATATATATATATATATATATATATATATATATATATATATATAGAGAGAGAGAGAGAGAGAGAGAGAGAGAGAGAGAGAGAGAGAGAGAGAGAGAGAGAGAGAGAGAGAAGGTGGTGCTAATATGATTCACTATTAAGTTTGATATATATATATATAGGTGGCGCTATTAAGTTTGACATGGCCTGGGCCGATACAAGCCGAAACCTACCAAATTTATATATATATATATATATATATATGGGTGTGCGCGCGCGCCTGTGTGTGTACATATATTGAAGTGAGAAGTGTTTGTAGAAGAGAGAAGCCAACTCAGGTCTTATTTGAATGTAAGGGATTGGATGTCTTTTCGCTTTTGGCCTTCTTGTTTTCGGTTGGTGAGACAGGCTGAGTCGAGTAGATGTCTCGTTTGACTCTTTCCAAGTGTGTTCAGTATGAAATATTTCTCCCAGGAAGTGGTCTTTGTGGGGCTATTAAATATTTCGCAAATTTAGTTGAGGTACTTTTTAACAAGGAACCAAAATGGCCGGCTACATTTATAGAGAAGATTGTATTTGCAAGCTATGAGATGCACGAAAGCATGTCTTTCTTTGTGGATTTGAGTCTTGAAGGGGGTGTGGTAGTGGGTAAAAAATACACAATTCCTAAGAGTATGTAAACTTTTCCGTGCATGTGTATTGCAACAATGTTTTGCAACAATGGAGCTAAGTATAAAAAGCATGTTGATTTGTGTTTATAGATTTAGATCTATAAGAAATATGAAAGTCATGCGTAAGTGGGTAGCTTCATTCATATACTTAGCTATTCTGGATGGGTAAACGATGAAACAGATGCATGCACACATGATCCCGTAACTTGTGAGGGAGTCGTAGGAGTGCCCTATTGATATACGGCGCTTCTATGATATTTTAAAACCTGGCGGAACCCAATCCTTTCCAGGTCTGAATGCAGCAGATTTCCTCAAGGAAAGGAAGTAAGAAAGAGATATAGAGGAAGAATCGACCCCAGTAATAGACTGGTACTTTTTTATCGACCTCGAATGGATGAAAGGCAAAGTTGACCTCGGCGGGATTTGAACTCAGAGAGAAGAGAGTCGAAACAAATACCGCAAAGCATTCTATCCGATTCGACCAATTTGCCGTCTGATAAAGCAGATAATGTAAAAGTATAAAAGTGGCAGAGTTTCAGAGAGTCAGCTATCTTGTCATAGATTTTGGAAGATGAGGAGTGTTGCGCAATATGTTGATGTGTAGCTGTTGGTCATGGTTATGCAATAATAACTGTTTTGATATCAAGTATGGGTTTTCATGATTGGAAAGTATTCGACTTCTGCATCAGCAATACTTGTATGGAAAAACTATCAAGAAGAAATGTAAACATTGAAGGCTTTAAGCAGGATGTATAAAAGCTGAGTGAATTAAATTGATGTCTTTGATGTAGGGTGACATTTTGTCAAACACTTATTGGTGGCTATAGGAGTTTGGTTAGCAATATAGGCAGCAGATAAATATAGCGAACGGAATAAATTCAAGTCCTTGTTTCTGATATCCAAATAAAAAGACACAAGTATTAGGGGAAAGGGTATTTTATATATAATCAGACTCAGCCTTTCAGATTGATGTTTGACTATAGAATATAACCCAAACAGCAGAAATTTGCTAAATAAGGTGAGAGAGAGAATCGGAATATGTGGTTTGAATGTTAACCCAAAGTGATGGTGGAACTTAAATTTAACATAAAACCACTTTAATATTATGGTCTTCTTTTGTGTTAACTGTATTGCATTTGCACTAAGATGTCTTATGTGAATTGAAATATCCACCAATGTTGACACTCAAGAGTATGTCGCATTTGGAATATGTAACATGGTGGATGAAGGTAAAGTTAGAGGTACTGTGTATATGCTTTTATATTATTGTTTCCTGGTGCTATTTTTATTTTGAATACTTGCATCTCTAGTATGTTTTCTTGCACTATTAGTGCTCATGTATTGTTTCTCATATCTATGCATTGGATGCAAGCTTTTATGTATTTTATAAAGCTACTAGCACAACAGATTGGCCTGTTTTTAATTTTCTATATATAAAATTAAAATTGAGGGGCTCTGTGTCAGAATTGTATCATTGTCTCTTGTATTACAATGTGAATTCGTGAGGGGTGAAGTTACAAAATGATCGTTTTCAGGCTGTAAGTCTGACAAAGAATATACAGCAGTAACCAAATAACTAGTGTATATCACGTAACTATAATAAATGGAAAGCTAAACATACTGTATGGTTACGCTGTGCAATTTTTGTGTTGGGTGCTTGGAGTTTCGTATGCTTGCTTTTGTAAATATTATATTACCATCTAAAGTAACATCGTTTTTAGAGCTGAAGATTTTTTATAGATAGATAAAGGCTTTTATCAGCATATAAAAACTGTTTTCGATTTTCTGGGTAATGTTTTATTTCAATGTATTTATGTTGCTTTGTATTTTATGATGTTATGTTAGAATTTTGTACTGAGATGCTCCAACACACACACACACACACACACACACATAATCACACCCACATGCACACACAAATACACACAAAAACACACATACATACATGCATGCATACATACATACGTACATACATACATACATGCATACATACATACATATATGGTGGCTGCCAACTCGTTTTCGAGTGCGGCCACTACTTTATATCCATGTAGGAGAACCCCTACCAATGCGCTGAACGAGTGTGACATTTTAGTCCAGCCAGCGACTTGAAAACTCTGGTACAAACACTACACTTGTGACAATTATTGACACATAGTGCTGGGCCCATGGTACCATGTGACAAGTGCAGAGTGATCTCCAGATATAAAGCAATACCTGTGCCGTGAAGCTTTTATAGTGAGCAAAGGCACTGCACAAAGCCAGTCCCACTCTCTTAACCAAGATGATATTTACCAAAAAGAAGAACAAGTCAACATCATTGGATACCATCAGGGTTGCAGGTGTTATATCAGAGTTTTCCTTCTCTTAGAATTCTGCCTTGACAAAGGCTAAGGGGTCATCTCTCCCGGTGATTTTGGATGGCCATTGACTCTTAGGAGCTCCTTTGCCTTTTGACATACATATATACATACATATATACATACATGATGGCTGCAACTCGATTTCGAGTAATGCCATCGCTTGATACTTAATCATGAGCATCACGGGCGTGGCTTTTTAATCCTGCTAGGGGCTTGCCTATGGCCAGCCATGTCATGCATCACAAAAACATCACATATCAAGCAATGCTTGTGCTTGAAACTTTTTGGGGTTAGGAAAGGCTTTGCACAGGGCTAACCCCACTCTCTGAACATCGAATGCATTTGCCCGAAAAGAAGAATTGGTCTACATCATTAGATGCACGTTTTGTATCAGAGTAACCTTCCCCTAGAGAGATGTCTTAATGAAGACTTGAAGTCTCTCGCTCAACAACAAAATCTTTGTTCAATGGCCATTGATTCTCCTAAGTTTCTCTGCCTTTTGACGCTGTTTTTCATCCCGCAGGGTGTCCAAATTCACCCTCCTTGGTGTGTGTGTGTGTGTGTTTATATGTGTGTATGTTGGTGGGGTTGCCGTTTTAGTTGCTGACGAACCGACCATGCACAGATTGTACTGTTACATGTTCCCAGTAGCACTGAAGAGCGACATGACATACATACATAATACATACATACATACATACATACATACATACATACATACATACATACATACATACATACATACATACATACATACATACATACACGACAGGCGTCTGCAGTTTCCGTCCACGAAATTCCACTCACACGCCATTGGTCAACCCCGAGGTTATAGTAGAAGAGACTTGCTCAAGGATGCGGCCGTTCATTTCGGTCACTGCCTTCGTAGCCTCCTCGGGGATGAGATGCAAACGAAACCAAACCCTCCACTGTTGGTCATAACTCTAGCACTAGTGATGGTACAGTGACAGAACCAGAGCTTTCGAAGAGAAATCCTTAACCATACAGTCATGCTCGGGTCAATAATGTATCATCAATTATTAAAACTTAAAGAACAAGTTTTTTATTTATATTGAAGAGAAAATTTGAAATTGAAGCTTATTAAATTACATTAGCAATAGCTGTAACACTAACACTTGTTGATTCTGTTAACACTATAATTATTATTGTTGTTATTGCCATAGGGCGGTGGATTGGCATAATCGGTAGAGCGTCGGACAGCATGCTTCGTGACATAAAGTTACGGCTCTTAACGTTCTGAGTTCAAATCCCGCCGAGGTCAGTTTTTCCTTTCATCCTTATGGGTTCGATATATAAAGTACCAGTAATGCACTGAAGTCGATTTAATCTACTTTCCCCTCCCCTTCAAATTCCTGGCCTTGTGCGTGAAGTAGAAAGAATTTTTGTTGTTATTGTTAGAAAGTCTATTCAAATATTTTGGCACAAGGCCATCAATTACCCAGTACATTACTGGTACTTTATTTTATCGACCCCGTAAGGATGAAAGGCAAAGTTAACCTCGGTGGGATTGAAATATTGCTACCCGATGATGTGGGAGAGCGTTCTCATTGTGCAGAACTCCAGGAGCAAACCGTCTCGACTCCACCACTCACCGAAAGTCTCCACCACTACAAGTTCAATATTTTGTGCCATTGCGATTATTTTGAAACGATTAGATAGGACTTTTTATCGTGTCTGGACCCATTCTTATTCATTCCTTAAATTTAATTCAATAATTTCTCTTTCTTCGGTTATTTGAAAGAGCCTACATTGTCTTCGTGTGGAAACCATTTATCATATATTATCCATATTTTCCTAGGCATTTAATCAATGAATTAGAAATTAATTGTATGGTAATCCCCATTGGTATCCAGTAATGAATCTATCGTAACTACCTGTCAATTTTCTGTTTCAGTCACTGTTCTAATTACCTTAATTTTATTGTGAAGTTAATTGCATTTGAATTATTGGACTCTTTGGTTGATATTCCGTATCAAAGAATGTTCCATATCAAAGTAAATTGATTTTAGAACAATTTAAGTCTGTTGTTAATTTCCTTCTAAATTTTCGCTATAATTATATATTCGATGTTAACTATTTCTTTGTCTTCATAAAACATAGATGAGCTGACATAATATTTTGTATAGAATTTTAAAATTATAATTTGTATTTTATATTAATTTACATTTTTATCTCGAACTTTTACATGGAAGCATAAATCTGTAAAATATGTGTGCATAAATTTAAAGGGTTATTGGTTATTATGTTTTGCTAGCAAATGTATACAGCTGTCCATAGAAACGTAGGCGTAAGAGGCATTTAAGTATAGATTTGTAATCATAGTTCACACACTCACAGTCACACATTTGTACATTATAAAAAAATATAAATATATACTATCGGTATTTTTGCACACACACACACACACACACACACACACACACACATACATACACACACACACACTCACACTCACACACACACGTATATATATATATATATGTGTGTGTGTGTGTGTGTGTGTGTGTGTGTGTCTGTGTGCAAAAATATGGATAGTATATATATATTTTTTTTTTTTTTTTTTTTTTTTAATATATATCTATTAATATGCTGTCTGAAACCAATGTGTACGTACGCATATACATACATATATATATATATATATATATATATATATATATATATATATATATATGGAGAAAAAATGGAGAAAAAATTTACAAAATGGAAATGCGGGTATATAGAATTTATTAGGTAACAATTGTTTCTATAGTGTATGAGTTACCTATACCTCGCTATTTGAATAATACACAAATATTATCAAAAACCGAAAGTACACTGTAAGTCAACACACCATGTCATCAGACCTTTGTATTAGAATGATATGAAAATATTTTATACACTAGATAAAAGATAAAGAAGGAGGTAGGAAGAGAAGGGGAAGAGGGAAGTGAGTAAGGTGGAGGGAGTCTTAGGGTTTAAGACTGTCAGACTAGTAGAGATTGTGAAGAGAGAATGTTTTGGCAGCAGTTAGCTTAATGAGGCGTGCTAAGGTTGGCTGGGAAGTAGATACTTCTAGTGGTGTTGTTCGGACAAAATTTAGTTAGAGGGGTCAAAGTGGTACAATGTCACAGACAAGTTATTAGGGCTATTATAGTAGCAGGTTATTTCTAAAGGGGTCCAGAAAAACAGTGTTTAGTACTATTATTATAGAAAGCCATATCTAGTGTATAAACATATAAGACAGAAATTTGCAAACGTTGGTGTAAAAAGGTAACATTATATGTATTTAAAAAAAGAAAAAGTCGTTTTCAAACGATGGTTACAGTATAGAGAACGTTCAATTTTGCTGTTCAAAAGTTTGTTTACCGACGTTAAAATGCAGTATATCTCTAAATTGCATAACTTGCAGAATCGATGATTTTGCTGATATGCAGGCGCAGCTGCAATAATTTGCCAATCAAGGGAGAACGCTTGATTGTTCTTCCGAAGCTGCCAGGCTTTATCGGAGAGGGTTGTTACGGAGCGCATTTTCTCGTGCCTGATCGAAGATCGATGTTGGTATAGGCGAGCCTTGAAAGAAGTTGCGGTACATCCGACGTAATACCATTTGTTGGTCCCGGAATTAATTGTACACCGGTAGACAATATTGCGTGCTAGGCACTGGTTATTCAGTGGGCACGTACCTGGTTTGGTGCAGTTACAACTATTTTTATGTTTTGCAGTAGAATCCTGGATAGTTTGGTGGGGTTGTGGTTGCGTGTTAGTGCGTTGCATGTTGCTATGCTGGTGCGCTGAGTCATTAGGGATGTACTTATTCAGTATTGCTGAGTTGAGTTTTCTAATTAGTTGTTCTATGTTAGGTATTGTCTACCGGTGTACAATTAATTCCGGGACCAACAAATGGTATTACGTCGGATGTACCGCAACTTCTTTCAAGGCTCGCCTATACCAACATCGATCTTCGATCAGGCACGAGAAAATGCGCTCCGTAACAACCCTCGCCGATAAAGCCTGGCAGCTTCGGAAGAACAATCAAGCGTTCTCCCTTGATTGGCAAATTATTGCAGCTGCGCCTGCATATCAGCAAAATCATCGATTCTGCAAGTTATGCAATTTAGAGATATACTGCATTTTAACGTCGGTAAACAAACTTTTGAACAGCAAAATTGAACGTTCTCTATACTGTAACCATCGTTTGAAAACGACTTTTTCTTTTTTTAAATGCATATAATGTTACCTTTTTACACCAACGTTTGCAAATTTCTGTCTTATATGTTTATACACTAGATATGGCTTTCTATAATAATAGTACTAAACACTGTTTTTCTGGACCCCTTTAGAAATAACCTGCTACTATAATAGCCCTAATAACTTGTCTGTGACATTGTACCACTTTGACCCCTCTAACTAAATTTTGTCCGAACAACACCACTAGAAGTATCTACTTCCCAGCCAATCTTAGCACGCCTCATTAAGCTAACTGCTGCCAAAACATTCTCTCTTCACAATCTCTACTAGTCTGACAGTCTTAAACCCTAAGACTCCCTCCACCTTATTCACTTCCCTCTTCCTCTTCTCTTCCTACCTCCTTCTTTATCTTTTATCTAGTGTATAAAATATTTTCATATCATTCTAATACAAAGGTCTGATGACATGGTGTGTTGACTTACAGTGTACTTTCGGTTTTTGATAATATTTGTGTATTATTCAAATAGCGAGGTATAGGTAACTCATACACTATAGAAACAATTGTTACCTAATAAATTCTATATACCCGCATTTCCATTTCGTAAACTTTTTCTCCATATTTTCTCCGGATTTTAAAACACACTTTATTATACGTTGAGCAATCTCTGACGTCAGTTGACTCCATCCAATGCAACTACTTAGTAACATTGGAATACAAATTATCTAATTTTATATATATATATATATATGTGTGTGTGTGTGTGTGTGTGTGTGTGTGTGTGTGTGTGTGTGGGTGTGTGTGTGTGTGTGTGTGTGTGTGTGTGTGTGTGTGTGTGTGTGTGTGTGTGTGTGTGTGTTTGTGTGTGTGTGTGTGTGTGTGTTGTGGGTGTGCGTGTATGATTGGAGTTGTATATTGAATCATATACGGAATGTTCTTGTAAATAAACATTTTTGCAGTGCTGGATTTCACCAATGGTCTATATCCACAGATCTTTCATTGTGTAGCTTTGTGTGTGTGTGTATATGCATTTAATGGATTGCCAAATAAAGGTTGATCAAATATCTGATGATATTGCTTATATAGCACCAAGTGGGTGTATTTTTATATCCCAAAGGTATGTGCTTCTCTCTCTAATTTGCTTGCTTCCAATCTTCCCTTAATTATATATATTTACTTTAAATACGCCTTCTAATATTAAAGGTTCTTCTATATTACTTCAAAATTAAATTCAATATTCAGAGATTTCAGTGTACCGGAATTGATTGTATTTTTTCTTTTAAAAATCTAAAGAGAAAATGCGACAAAAACTGTACAAAATAAATGGCAATAAAGAAACAAAGAAGGAAAAGAAGAAAAAGAAAAAAAGAAATTAAACAACGAAAGATAGGGAAAATGGGAACCATAGACTTTATACCCTAATCTGAGTGATATGTTTCAGTTGTGTCCCTCGGACAAAAATGGCAAAGGCATTGCCACGGAGAATGGCCAGCGATACCCACTGTAGCAGCTACTCCAAGCCAGGGTTGCTATCTTTCCAATTTTACGGAGCAAAACAGTAGTTCCGGGACCGAGGGCACCTGAGGTCTCCACGGTGACCGCCGCGAAAGGGAAATGGTCGGTTGAACATTTGCTACATATGAACAGCCACAAACAAAATGTCAATCACTTTGTAAAATGTATCTAATGTTCTAATCGAGCCAACTTGCCATTTATGTCTAACCATATTTTTTAAATGTTTAGTCAAGTGGAAAGGAAGTTCCTATGAATCTTTTCAGAGCATCCAATACTGGTGGCGGGGATCATCCTTAAACCAGAAATCTGACTCGAATGCTTACACTAGATAGACACCACAAACGGTACCCAAGGCCCAGATGATAGTGTGGATTGAATCTACCATCTAAGTAGGCCAGGACAGAATTTGAACTCAGTGTAAGAATGAATGCTGCAAAACTTTCTAGCGATTCCGCTAGTTCACCAGCCTAAATGGAAACTTTATTTATTGTCCTCGGATGGATAAAAGCTAAAGTTGATCTGGGTGAGATTTGAACTCAGAAAGTAAGGGATCTGAATAAATACAGGTATAGTGACTTTAGGATGGTAGAGCTACTGTGCCTACCAGGACGGGCGATTGCGTAGAAGTTACTTTGTAGACTCGTAAATATTTCAGTCACTCTGATTTATGAGGTTCATATCACTATATCTTATATGAAAGTAAACAGCACTCCACTCTAGGTCTTGGTTTTCTTGTTTTGAGGAAATTAAAGTAAAATATTCTTTGTCTTATACATGCGTCTATAAATATATATAATATATATAACATTATAACCAATAATTTCTAACACGTTCCAAACCATGTTACGTTTGAGCCACCTTCTTGTCTTAATTTATGCAATAAATGTTTTACTAGCAGAAGTATCACATTTCCTTTCTTCAGATAATTCGTGCTTCAGCAAAACACGGAGAGATAACCGTTCCAAGTGTCTATAATATCTTCTATCATTTAATAATTCTTTCTAACATTGGCAGAAGGCCAGCAATTTGGAGAAAGGAGCAAGTCGGTTATATCGACCCTAGTACCTAGCTGGTATTTTATTTTGGGGATATTAGGGTGGAGTTTAAATCCTTGGAGATTTACGTGATGAATCCAGCATGTTCTCATTGCGCTATTGTGTTGTAGTTGTTGTAGTAGCATCAGCGTATTATTATTGAGTCAATTGTGCTTTAAAGAGGAGGAAGGGCAAGCAGTTTTCATCTGCTTGGTGGCTATGGCGAAAAAGATTGTATGGTGGACATGGTTGAAAGGATTGAAGACGGACACTTTGCACTTCGGCGAATCTCTGATTAACTTTTTCAAATTTCATTTGAAGAGGAAAATCAAGGTGGAGAGGCAAGTGCTGTCTTCTAGGAAGTTTGTTGAAAAGTGGGTGAAAGTGGCGAGTCTGATCAGAGTGAACGGGCCCGTTCTGAGTATGCGCCTGCAGACTGAGGAGTGGGAGAACTGAGAGAGGGCGCTTGTCCTGGTGGTCAGGGTGTCCGTGGTCGTTTGTGTGGTTTTCGCCACGAGTGACCCTTGGAGGTTTCTCCCCTAGTGGGGAATTTTTGTTATTTGAAATTTGTTTATTTGTTTTACAAATATCTATCTTCTTATAATCTTTTTGTATTGTCTTGTACTGTTCTGTGCCGTCTCTAATGTTTTTCTTCATGTTAGCCCTTGTGGCCAATAAAGAAACCATTATTATTATTAGGGCGGTGGATTGGCAGTATCGGTAGAGCGTTAAACACTATGCTATGCAGAAGAGTTACGCCCCCTTATGTTCTGAGTTCAAATCCCGCCGAGGCTAACTTTGCCTTTCATCCTTACGAGGTCGATAAAATAAGGTACCAGTCACGAACTGAAGTCGATTTACTCGACTTTCCCTTCTCCCTAAAATTGCTGGCCTTGTGCTTATATAAGAAACCAATATTTTAAGGGCGGTAGATTGGCAGTATCGGTAGAGGGTCGGACGCCATGCTTTGCAGCAAAGAGTTACGGTCCTTTATGGTCTGAGTTCAAATCCCGCCGAGGTTAACTTTGCCTTTCATCCTTACAGGGTCGATAAAATAAAGTACCAGTAATACACTGGGTATTTGCTGGCCTTGTGCCAAAAGTAGAAACAATTATTATTATTGGTCTGTTCTGACGTCTTTTTGCTCGCTCCCAGTAAGTCGCTTTATTTACCTGTTATAATTATTTGTTGTTTAATTTTTATTGTTGTGTAAGGGATATAAGCCATTGGACTTTGCCCTGTGAAGGGGAAAGTATAATATTTGGGCCTTTTGGTCCAAATATTTGAATAATATTTGAATATTTTATTTAAAAATTTTTTTTTTTAAATCATGGCTGAGCCACGCACCCCCAAGCAATATGTCTGCTGTCGTGTGACAACAGCGTAAAAGTTGAGAGGAGGGTTACAGGAATTGATACAACAAACACCACCACAAACAACGTGAACAAAAACAACACTGAAAAGACTAATTTTAAAAAAATGACCACACCAACTACAACAATAATAGTGACAACCAAAATACAGACAACAGAAAAAAATGACAACAAATGCAACAACGATATTAACACCACTAACAAGAAAATAAACAACGACAACACCAACAGCAACAATACAAATTGCACCGAAAACAACAACAACGGTGGCACCAAAAACACAACCAACTACAACAGTGATAACAGCAACAACACCAACAACACCGTTTGTAGCAGTAGCAACAGCAACAGCACCAACAACAAGACGAGTAGCAGCAGTAGCGGCAGCAATCATGGTGCCGCTGAAAAAGGGGCCATATCTTTTGCAGGTGTGGCCCGAACTATAGAGACAGTGCTAGTCATGGAGGAGGAGATGGCAGTCGCAAGAGCCATGGTGACAAGAAATGACAATAGAGTTTCCCTGAAACCTCCACCCGATTTCTTCAAAACCAGCAGCTGCGCCCGGTAACTTACCGCACCGTAAACAAAATGTCACAACGGATGGAGAGAGCCACGGAGGCTCAAATTCAAAAGGCCTTTGGGTTCGTCTGGGAGCGCAAAACCCACATCACCCGAGGCCACAGTAGACGTACTTTTCGCCACCCACCAAGAGGCGAAGTCTCACTTTTTGGAAACCTTAAAGAGTGAGGAGATAGTCTTGGTGCCCTCCTACTGCGGGCAGAAAATTGTGAGGGTCAAAGTGACCAGGTCCCGCCCGAAGTGCCCATACCTTGGCTGGCCGCGTCTGTACTTGCTGGGGTCGAGGAGAAGACTACCATACTGCAAATACAGAGAATGGGAAGAGAGAATGGTCAGAAATAGGCATGCAAATGCTAATAAAAACTGACCAGGGGTGTATCGAGGCCATCCCAGATATCATAGACCTCGAGGAAGGACTCCAACTCCCTATAAGTGTGGAAGGAAGGCACCCGAAGTGCTATCTCTGTGGGCAGAAGGGTCACCTCAGTGCCTTCTGCCCGCAGAAGACAGCCAAGAAGAGGGCCCTCTCCTCCCGACGCCTGATCCGCTGCTACCAAGAGCAGGGAAGACAACAGAGGCAGAAGACCTTTCCATGGTGAGTAGGAGGGCAACGTCCGTGGCACCCATACCAAGGCCACGGACAACTAAAACAGCGGCAACAGTGGCGGCAACACCAACAGTCGCAGTAGCTACACCGGCTGCAAAATCGCCGGAGCGGGCTCCACTACCACCACCAACAGCAGTGGAGCTCATACCCCTCCCAGACGCCACGGAATGCGACATGGAGTATGATGCGGGAGGGAAGTGGCAAACGGTGTGCCACAAAAAAAAAAAAAGACCCCTTAACTTCACCCTCCAAAAGCGAAGGCAAACAAAGACGGGCAAAGGCTGCAAGGAGACTTGCAGCAACACCACCACCATCACCTCCACAAGCATCACCACCAACAACAACCACACCACCACCAGCATCACCAAAAATACCAACATCGCAAACACAACAAAGCACACACCCAACAGCAACAACAAGAAAACAGCAATAAAACCACCCCTCTCGCCAAAAGGTACACAGCCATAAAGATTTTGACCAAGGTGTTAACGAAAAGGTTGGAGCTTGTCGTCGACGATTTGGTTGGGGAGGCGCAAACTTGTGCAATCCCAACCAGGTCCATATATGACACCCTCCACCTCATGCGATACATCATAGAGAGGGTTGGGTGTAAACCTGGATTCGGTGGAGCTCTGATCAATTTGGAACAATCGAAAGCATTCAATAGAATCGACCATCGGTACCTGGAGGCTGTCCTCAAGGCAGCTGGCTTCCGCCGCGTCTTCAGAAGCTGGATCGCTGCAATGCACAGCGGCATCTGCTCGGTGGTCAAAGTTAACGGTCACCTCTCAGAACCGTTTCAGATCCCCTGATCGTAGAGGGGATAGGTTCCGTTAGTAAGGCGGTCCACCTGCGTTCTCTCTACGTGGAGGGGTGGGCATGCCATGGCTAATGATGCACCGACACAACATCTCCAGATGTTCTGCCTAAATGGTGAACAGGTGTGGTCACCGTTTTTCCCACGGGCCTTTCCACAGCTCGTCTCTTTGACTGAGCTGCAGTCCTGGGTTGAAGAGACCGAGACTGGCTGACTGGCATCTGAAATGTTACCATGCACTCGCTGCCCTCTACCAGGCGAGCAATGTGATCAGTGGAACTTCTACTCACGTGTTCTTTAGAAGATTAGTGTTGGGCAAGTGCGATGAGGCTCTGGGTGTCGACGATGTCGAACTGACCAGTCTGTTCCGGAGTACTTTCGAGTCGGTGTCGATGGATAACTTCCAGAAATCCCTCGCTTGGCAGTGCTACCGGGGGAGCACTGCCGGTTCAAGATAAACTCTACAGGCACGGAAGTGCTGTCACACGGGCCTGCCCGAGAAGTTCACAGAGCGACAGAACAGTTCTACGCGCACTCGTCCAGTGTCCGTGCAGTTATATCGAACAGCTGAAGTTACGTGTAGAACGGATCCAGCTATCTACCGAGTCCATAGTGAAGAACGACCTGCCGCTTTCTTTTGGCCCGGAAGGGCAGGCAATTTTCCTCTGTCTAGTGGCAATAGTGAAAGAGGTTGTATGGTGATAGGACTGAAGACAGACACTTTTCTCTTCGGCCAATCCCTCATCAACCTTTTCAAGTTTCACTTAGGAAGTTAAGGGTGGAGAGGGAAGTGCTGCCACCCCACACCTCCAGTACATTTGATAAACGGTGGGTGAATGTGGCGAGAATGGCCCGTGTGAGTGGGCCTACTCTGATCATGGGCCTGTAGGCTGGTGAATTTGAGGAGGAGAGGGGTGCCCTTCCCGGGTACCCTCCAAGCGTCGGGTGGTTCGTGATTGGTGTGGTACCTGAGTCAACCCTGGGTGGTTATCCCCCTTATTGGGGTAGTTCTGTTGTTTTTAATTTTCTTGTTTATTGTTACTGTTTTCATTTTTTTCCTCGTATTTTGTGTAAAACCCCCACTGTCGCTGTCTATTGTATTGTCCCTTATATGTAGGCCCATGTGGCCAATAAATGAGACAAGTAGTAGTAATAGTAGTAGTTGTTGTTGTTGTTGTAGTAATATGTTAGAGTGATCCCGGTACTTGATTGATAATCCATTATCGACAAGATTTTCATTTTCCAAAATTTTCTCCCGGTCGATATTCCTGGCTTCTTATTTCTAGATTGAAGCACCTCTAGATCATCTAATAATTGGAAAAATACTCTCAGTTACTGAAATACAATATAGAAAGCCTACCTTTAGTGTATTTAATATGCAGAATGCACTCCTGCGGTACTTTCTCTCAGCTTTGTTGTAGATATTCATAATGAGTATCATTCCATTGCCTTTTTTTTCTCTATGTATACTAATCCTTTGTACGTCTTGCCAACTGAGAAAACTAGACTTCGCTGAGGAAATCTAATAAGATCGAAACGTGTGCGTTGCTTTTGCTCACCAGTTTATTTTAAGAACAAGATCGAATTTTTACTGCATCATTTTTATTTCCCCAAAATATCGCTTGGCTGACATGACTGGAGTTATCTCCTTCACTGTTTGGTTTTAAACATCTATATAAATTTTGTCTACCAATATCAAAAATAATCTTAGTTAAACAAGGTTTTTTAACCCACTATATTACACATGAGATCTTAACGTGTGTGTATTTAGTATACAGAACGTTCCACTAAGACATTTACCCTCAGTCTTACTATTTCATAACCCCGGACAGTTAAAAATTTGCTTGAACTCAGGGTGTAAAATAATAATTGTTTCTACTTTTGGCACAAGGCCAGCAATTCACCAGTACATTACTGGTACTTTATTTTATCGACCCCGTAACGATGAAAGGCAAAGTTAACTTCGGCGGGATTTGAACTCAGAATGGCAAGGGCCGTAACTCTATGCGTCAAAGCATGACGTCCGACCTTCTACCGATACTGCCAATCGACCGCCAGGGTGTAAAATAATAATTGTTTCTATTTTAGGCACAAGGCCAGCAATTACCCAGTACATTACTGGTACTTTATTTTATCGACCCCATAATAATGGTCTCAAATTTGGGTACAAAGCCACCAATTTTAGGGAGAAGGGAATGTGATTAAACTCAACCAATTCTTGACTGGTACTTTATTTTATCACCCAAGCTAAATTTGACCTCAATGGAATTTGAAAACAGGATGTAAAGAGCCAAAAGAAATACTTCAAAGAATTTCTTTCAGTGTTATAACAATTCTGCCATTCTACCACACTAGGACGTAATTTAACAACAAACTTTAAGGTTTAAATGACACCTCTCCTGGCTATTACTTTAGCTTACGTTGCGGTCAATGACTCAAATTTAGCAACACAATAAGCAAATTGTGGCTTATATATCGAAATATTCTTGTTTTATATTCCAAGTAACAGTGTGTCACTTGATATGAGGTTTATTTACAACTGTATTCATACTGAAATTTACATCTAATCTCTCACTTTTCAGAAAAAAACACTAACAGGTTATCAACTTTGCTCAAATAATTTTAGGCGATATAAATGCAGTCCTCTACGCATTCAACGATTGAATAAAATTATTCTTTTGAGGACTGATATAAGATGGAATGCAGAA
Organism: Eledone cirrhosa; assembly: GCA_964016885.1. Lineage (NCBI taxonomy): Eukaryota > Metazoa > Mollusca > Cephalopoda > Octopoda > Eledonidae > Eledone > Eledone cirrhosa. The sequence goes on from OZ024742.1 coordinate 118,143,733, forward strand.
CACACCAGTCACTCTATTCTGAATAATGCTTGTATGTCATGTTTTGTACACACGTTTCAAAAATACAAAAATATTTAAAAGTGCATGCACGTGTGGTTAAGATGTTTGTTGCTACACGGACGTGCGTTCGTGTATATATATATATATATATATATATACACACACATATATATATACATACATACACACACACACACCCATATATATATATATATATATATATATATACATACACATATATGTACATATGTGTGAATGTGTGTGGTTCAGTGTGTCTGTATATATGTATATATGTCTTACTTCCTAGACCACATACCAAATTAAACCGCACAGGAAATCCTTTTGCCTATGTTTTATTTTTATTATTATCAAGTATTAACCTTTAACAATTAAAATGTAATCTCATCTTTACATTTCCTACAACGAGCTTGACAAAGTATTACCGTCACCGACCGCCACTAAGTAAACAAAATATTGTTTGTATCAGAAACTTTATATTATCAAGCTCGTGGTAAGTGTATAGTTACGTCCCTTTACGATCTGAGTTCAAATCCGGGCGAGGTTTTATCGACCCCGTAAGGATGAAAGGCAAAGTTAACCTCGGCGGGATTTGAACTCAGAATGGCAAGGGCCGTAACTCTATGCGTCAAAGCATGGCGTCCGACCCTCTACCGATACTGCCAATCCAAATGATAACGAATTATTCGATAAGTAATTCCTTAAAAAATTTGTAAAACCAGTTTAAATTATATAGTTTTATATATATATATCCTCGCCCTCCTTGTCACCACCCTCCCCTCCCACATCTCCGACACCAACCACGCCCTGCGCCTTTTCGACTCCTTCACCTACCCACCCGGCCCACAGCCCTTCTTCTTCACCCCAGACATCAAGTCCCTCTATACCGTCATCCCCCACGCCTACGGCCTACGTGCCCTCAAGCACTACCTCGACCTTCGCCCCTCCCCCATCTCCTCCACCCCACCCCCTTCGCCTCGCCGAGCTGGTCCTCACCCTCAAATTTTCTCCTTCTCGGGTGAGTTTTACCAACAGGTCACGGGGGTAGCCATGGGTACAAGAATGGGCCCAAACTATGCCAATCTTTTTGTTGGCCATGTTGAGGCCCAAATCTTTGCCCAATATACCGGCCCCACGCCCGAACTGTACGGTCGTTACATCGACGACTGTATCGGAGCCACGACCCTCACCCGAGAACAGCTCGACTCCTTTCTCTCTTTCTTCTGCTCCTTCCACCCCTCCCTCCACTTTACCACCTATATCTCCACCACCCACGTCCACTTCTTAGACATCTCCGTCGCCTTCGACCCCTCCCACCACTCCCTCGTCACCTCCGCCTTCTTCAAACCCACCGACTCCCACTTCTACCTCGACTTCACCTCTTCCCACTCCACACACACTAAACACTCTATTCCCTACTCCCAACTCCTCAGGATCCGCCGCCTCTGTAGCCGAGATGCTGACTTTGAGTCCCTGGCCCTTTCCCTAGTTAGCCATTTCATCCGCAGAGGTTACCTCCCCTCTCTCGTCCACACCGCTCTCACCCGCGCCCGTGCTGTCCACCGCTCCACCACCCTCACCCCACGCCACCGCACACCCACCCACCGTCTCCCCTTCCCCATCACCTACCACCCCTCCACCATACCCCTCCACCGCACCATCCTCCGCCTCTTCCGACGCCTCCAGTCCGACCCCTCCACCACCCACATCTTCCCAGCCCCACCACTCCCCTCCTTCAAACGCGCACGCAATCTCCGCACCCTCCTCGTCCACATCTCCCCCCCCCCGGTTCCCTTCCCTGTTCCAGGCCCCGCTGCAACACCTGTCCCCACATCACCAACACCACCACTTTCCAGGGTCCCAACGGCCACTCTCTCTCTGTCCGGCATGCCTTCCGCTGCACCTCCTCCAACCTAGTCTACGGACTTCGCTGCATGGAGTGCAGCGCGACCTACGTCGGACAGACTGGACGTCGCCTGGCGGACAGGTTTACTGAACACCTCCGAGATATTCGTCTCGGTGGTAGTTCCCCCATCGCCCACCACTTTGGTGCCCCTGGACATTCCGCACACCACCTCAGTCTGTGGCCTACTCCAATGCCACGGAACACCCACCACTCTCCTCAGGGTCGAACAACGAACCATCTTCACTCTACAGACCCACACTCCCCCCGGCCTGAACTCCCCACCCTTATTCCTTTAGCCTTCGACCGCCCCTCCCCCACACATATCCCCCACTAACACCACTAACACACCCCTCCTTTTCAACGCCCACCCCACAACTAACAATACTAGCACCTCCACCCCACACGCCCGACCACCCTTCCCCAACTAACATACTAACATCCCTCCCTTCTTCCCCCCCTCCTTATCACACGCACACACCCACCGGTACATATATACACGCGCTCACACTAAACACACACCCTACTACCACCACTAACCCTCACCCCCACACATCCACCCCACCACCCGCAACTAACATCACTAACACCCCCCGACCCCAAGCACACGAACACAGACACCCACTTACACCACCCACTCTACACGCAACTAACATCACTAACACCCCCCAACCTTACGCACACGAACACACACACCCTCTTACACCACCCACTCTACACACCCTACCACCACTGACCCCCATTCACACCCGTATTCAACCCTTTCTCCACCTCCAGTATACTAACACCCACTAACACCTCCTTCACCACATACACACTCATCCAAACACGCACACACACACCAGTACACTACACCCCCTCCATCGGCTCCCACACCCTTCTCTCTCCGCTCCACCCACACCCTTTCACACACACACACACATCCCACTAACACCACTACTAATACATACACACACCCTCCCCACTCCAACTTTCACACCTACCCATCCTCTTCCCTGTCCACCGCACCTCCGCACAAACTGACACACCGACTTTCTTCACTTACCATTCTACCCTACTGCTGTTATGCCCTTATCTCTGACCACCTCCCCGCACACACAGACACACAACCCTCCTCCTGCCTTGACCCTCTGACCACTTCCTGTTGCGCGCGCACCCCACACCTCCCCTCTTCCGACCAATCTCTTCACGGATTACACATATGTGAACATCGATCCCTAGAATCCACCACATCCCAAGGATATTACTCAGCATCCACAACGTCGTCCATGGAACTACCTTAAGGACTCATCCACTGACATACACCCCCAAAAAATGTGTTGCCCCACACGCCACCTACATCCACAACATCATAAACACCACACACACACGTGCGTACCACCACATATTTACACATTCAGCCTCCGGAATCCTCTCCCCCCACCCTTCTATCCACACACGCACACACACTCCGACCTACACCCCACCCCATTCACACCTCTTCCTGAACATGCAACCCCGTTCTTCCCACAACCCTTGCTTTCACATACACACACACACACACGTACACCTACACACACACACCACCTTCTACCCTCCCCGCTAGGACACCCCGCCTCCCTCTCCCCACTCCACCCTTCCACCACCTGTTTTACTTCATGTGTATTTTTATTTTTATTTTTATCATGCTTTTATATTTAATTTCATTTGTACCGTTTCCTCTCACCCCCTTTTATCTATATGTCTCTCCACCACTCCCCGACACACCCTTGGAACTCTCTTCCCACACACTTTTCACCTGAAGAAGGGCTTATGCCCGAAACGTCGTTCCCCACCACCACACCACCACTCCACTCTCAAGAGCGTGAAACTAATAAACCTTTGTTCGTACTGCCTCTCTGTTTTGTTCCCGTTCAATTTTTTACTATATATATATATATATATATATATATATCATATAAAAATGGCTTCTACAGGACTAGAACCGTCTCAATAGAAGGAAATCATCAAATATTAAGTATTTATACTCTGCAATGTATTGAGTACCTTACTTACTGTGGTTACACTCGATTGAACCCGGGATACACATATCTATCTCTCTCTCTCTCTCTCTCTATCTATCTATCTATCTATCTATCTATCTATCTCTCTCTCTCTCCCTCTCTCTCGCTCTCTCTCTCTCTCTCTCTCTCTCTCTGTATATATATATATATATATATATATATATATATATATATATATATATATAACGAAGGAAATGTGTCCAGAATTAGCCGTCGAAACGGCTTGAGCTCAGCCGTCGGGGTCTTACTTGTTCCTATATATATATATATATATATATATATATATATATATATATATATATATATAAGTATTGAAGTTTCCGTTGAAAATTGAAAAAGTCAGAGGAATAAAGAGTGCTCTATGTAAGTTACACAGCTAAATATTTAATGTATAATAGACAATACAGTATAATTACCTCATTACCAGAGGTTTCCCGAACAAGACGAATACAAGACACGTCCTCATTCGTTCGTCAGACAATTGCCTTGTCTGACGAACGAATGAGGACATGTCTTGTATTCGTCTTGTTCGGGAAACCTCTGCTAATGAGGTAATTATACTGTATTGTTTATTATACATTAAATATATATATATATACATACATATATACATGACATGATAGCAGCCCCCTCCTTTTCGAGTATGGCCATTGCACGATAAAAAAAACATAATAATAACAATAATAATAATAACAACAATAATAATAACGAGAACAACAACAATAATAATATACATACATATATATACACACACACGCGCACACACATAAACATATCTACACACACACGATAGCAATTAACAGCGCTGCGATCGAATGTGGCTTTTTAGCCCAGCTAATGATCTAAAATGTCTTGCACAGAGTTGGCAACCAAAACATTCACTGGGAATAGCCGGCTGAGGTTGGAGTTCATGTACTTTTGCATGTCGTTTGAGCCTTCCTGCTGATTTACATTCTCTACCACATGCTTGGCAAGCATGATGAGTAGCATCTTCAACAGAAGCCTGGTAGTCAACTACTTGTCTTACTTTATGACTGCGAAGATGACTTTCGAGTCCAGCTTTGCTTAGGCAGTCTCGCACAGACGCTGCATGTCAGCACCATAGGAGGACCCTCTCCGTCTGGAAGTGCAACAGCAATGCCCTTCCTCACATCCCGCTTTACTTTCTCGTATGCGATTCGAGATGCCACAAAGACAACTTTTCTCTCATATACAGTCTTTCTCCATTTATTACGATCAGCAGCAATATTTTCCCATGTATCAGCAGAGATGTTAGCGTCTCTCAAAGAGGCTTTCAAGGAATCCTTATACCTATTTTTTGGTTTATGAGGCGGTCGTTTTCCTTTAACTAACTCTCCATAAAAGAGTTGTTTTGGTATTCTAGAATCCTTCATCCTGGCAAGGTGACCACTCCAACGGAGTCGTTGCTTAAGCACAAGAGATTCTATACTGTCACACATAGAGCTTTCCAAAATCTCGACATCACTGATGTGGTCCTTCCAGTAAACGCCATGGATCCGTCTGAGACACATCTGATGGAAACGCTCCAATTGCTTAAGGTGGTGTCGATATGTGACCCAGGTCTCGCAGGCATAAAGAAGAGACGGGAGCACACATGCCTTGTACACCTTTACCTTTGTCTTCTTGCATATGTCTCGCCAACCCCAGAGTCGCCTTTCTAGCTCTCCGAAAGCATCACTTACTTTCCTAATCCTGAGTGGGATTTCATTATCAAGGTTGCTGTATCTATTGACAGTGCTTCCCAGGTAGACAAACTGATCAACCACTCCAAGTCGTTTACCATACACATAGATATTTGGTTCACAGTACTGCCTACCAGGGGCAGGTTGGTACATGACGGTTTTCTTGAGACTGACAGTCAATTCTAGGGCAGTGCAAACATCAGAAAATGCATTCAAAATGTGCTGCATATCACTCTCTGCGTGCGCTACAAGATCGCAATCATCTGCATACAAGAGGTCTCTTATGATTGATGTAAATACTTTTGTTTTTGCAGCAAAGCGCCTGATGTTAAATATGCTGCCTGAGGTTCGATATCGGATGTAAACATACATACATACATACATACATACATACATACATACATACATACATACATACATACATACATACATGGTGGCTGCCAACTCGTTTTCGAGTACGGCCACTACTTTATATCCATGTTGGAGAACTCCTACCGATGCGCGGAATGAGTGTGACTTTTTAGTCCAGCCAGCGGATTGAAAACGGTGGTACAAACACTACACTTGTGACAATTATTGACACATAGTGCTGGGCCTATGGTACCATGTGACGACAAGTGCAGAGAGATCTCCAGATATAAAGCAATGCCTGTGCCGTGAAGCTTTTATAGTGAGCAAAGGCACTGCACAAAGCCAGTCCGACTCTCTTAACCAAGATGATATTTACCAAAAAGAAGAACAAGTCAACATCATTGGATGCCATCAGAGTTGCAGGTGTTATATCAGAATTTTCCTTCTCCTAGAATTCTGCCTTGACAAAGGGCAAAGGAGCTCTTAAGAGTCAATGGCAATCCAAAATCACCGGGAGAGATGACATACATACATACATACATACATACATACATACATACATACATACATACATACATACATACATACATACATACATACACACACACATACATACATTGGTGGCAGAGTCATTAGAACGTCGGATAGAATGTTTCATGGTATTCGTTCCATCTCTCTCTGAGTTCAAATCCCGCCGAGGTCAGCTTTGCCTCTCATCCACTATATACTATTTGAATATTCTACATATTACTACTTATAAGGTATAAGATCTAAGGAAGTGTTATGAATTCTACCTAAGTTTGTCTTTTCATCTTCATCTTCATCTTCTACCTAGTCAGTCTGCCTCTGTCACTTGCTTGACTTGCTTGCATACTGTATAAACATTAATTAAAATATTGTTGAAAACTGTGATAAAGTGTTTACACAAGTCAGATTTGTCACGCATCAGTATGTTTTTGTTTTGTTTTTTTTTATCTGAAACTCAAATATTGAGTTGTAAATAAACCAGTTTCTTCTTCACTTGCGTTGCTGCAAGAACATTAAATTGTTTTCTGGTGCAACGAGATAGGTGACTACCGGTTAAAAAGTAAGTAGGTTAACTACCACACCCACCATGCAATTAGAGAGCATAGATATAAGTATACTAGTTTTTGTCTAGGTAGCAACAGCTGATGTAAGAAATATGAGCGCTGTAGACAAAGTGGTAGTTAAGATCAAGACAATTTTTCTAGTCTCATTTGAAGCGATTTAATTTTGCTTCAATTGCGTTGTTAATGTCCTTAGCAAAAGCAGAGATGCTACAAATACTATTTTCTTCCTCACAAGTATATGGTCCGTTTGTGTCTTGTGTAAAACATAGCATACACAGTTTTATACTAAGTAATTAAATGTATTTTCGATTACATCCTACATGTGGTTTGTTATTTAGGGATAATTCCTTCTAAAGAAGTATAAAATCGTGCATACCATTCGTGTCTTTCTTTTGAAGTGGGGAAAGTTAAAAGACTTCTATCAGATATTGGGATTATTTTGTTCAGTTTGGCTGCAATTTGATTTTTGTTCGACACTTTCTGTTTTAGAGCAAGCAGAAAAAAAATTAATATTTTGACATTCGTGTGTATTTTCACCAAAATGTATTACGTTACCTCAAATTCATGTGTTTAAATTAGTACAATGCTTAATTAATATTTTAAAAGATACATCACACAAATGTTCAGATTAATCCTAGTATCAAACATTTAAAAACAATTATTACTGCTACAATATCATTTCTGTATGAAATGTAGCAGTTCACTTTTGGCTGAATCAATAGTCAGCCAATGAGTAATATATCGTATATGTATCAATATTGCAACTTAGCTCTCCAAGGTTTACTTCAGTTAATTTAAAATAGGTTACAGCTTACTAACGAAAACAACGAGTATTATGAAAATGTTAAGTGTTTCAGTAGTTTCCAGTATTGAACTAATTCATTCATAGGAGATGAGAAGACACATTGGCCTAACCATTGCTATATAAACTCGAAGTCATTAGTAGTAAATATACAACGCTATAGATTATTGCTAGTTATAAACGATACCATTACTAGTTATATATGAAATTATGTTAATAATAATGTATTCACTGCGGTATTTTGACTTTTTGCATAGCTCTAATTGTAAGAGTATGTATGTATCTATCTTATTGGTTCAGATTACAAGATTAGTCATTGTTTGACTAAGTAAAATATGTTAACATCCATAATGCCAGTATCAGTGCACTAATCTATAAAACGTTCGTTGTAAAACAATGTTTTAGTTGCTATCAATTATAAATAGACTATATAGTCATTAAAGTGATACTGAAACATGGTACCTTTTACACTGCGCATGATAAATGATACGGTTTAATGTGTGACTCCTGATCAGGCGACATAAATAGGTATTGCTGATCACTTTACGTACATATCTATCTTCTTTATTACACTTCTTTAATGAACTAATCTAATCAGCGCATCACACTTTACAAAATATATGTGTTTTCTATTTTCTGTGACAAGGAGGAAAGCTATCAATTTTTGCACGGAACAAAATAACGTCCTTGAATTTCAAATAAAATTATAAAGGATTCTGTTGTAGAAGAAGGTATAAGAATAACTTTCTTCATATCTACATTCATATCTTCATATCTTCATAATTTACATTCATATCTACATTATTGATTTCTTACAAAGGAACAGAGCATGCATTACGAAGTTTGCCACAACAGTAAAGATATTGATGTTTTATTTAAATGGATATTAGACGTACATGAAATTACAAGTTATCTCTTTTAATTGTGACCCTTAGGAAGTAACACAGTGGCCCGACGTTTTTTCCATTGATCATAGTAGTAGTGGAAGTCATTTTATGTGAGTGTCCTTAGCTCGCCGGTTGCAATGTTTTGTGTTTTCCACTGTCCAAAATGATGACCCTTGAACTTCGATTTCAACTTAGGGAAGAGGTAGAAATGACACAGAGCTAGATCTGGGCATTAGGGAGGAATTGGAAGAGTGGGAATTTTTTTCTTCTCCAGAAATTCTCTAATTTAAAGTACTGTGTGAGCAGGCACGTTACTCTAGTGTAGTACCTAATTTCATGCAATGACCTTTCGGACTCTCTGGACCTGTTTTCGAAATCGTCACAAAACATTTTTTGTAAAAGGTGCAATTAACAATCTATCCTGGATGTAAAAATTCTTTGTGAACAATACCATGGCTGTCGAAAAAAATGATAATCATCGTTTCCACCCTGGGTCTGCTCATGCGTGTTTTCTTCGGAAGAGAACACTTTTTCGTGTGCAACTCCTCACTTTTCCGTTTTGTCTCTTTATCATACACGAACACCCATGGTTTATTTCCTGTTATTACTTTATCCAAGAAATAAATTTGGCTCAATTTCAACTCTTTCTAGCAAATCCTGACAACTTTCCAGCCGGTTCGCTTTTTGCTCCACACGCAATTGTTTGGACACTAGTTTTAAACAAATTGTTTGCATATGCAAATGGTCTGTTAAACTTCCGTGAACTGCATTTTATCCAAGCCCATTCCTTCTGCAATCATCCTAATCGGCGATCTTTCGCCATTATCGCTCACACCACTTCAACACTTTGTTCATTTGTTGACGAGATTGACCCCCAAAAAGAAGTTAGTTTCAACATTTCTTGACCCTCTTTGATAGCTTCGTACCACTTAAAAACCTTATTTCTCCATAAGCTTGTGTTAAATTATTAAACGTTTCAGTGGCAGATTTGTTGAGTTTCATACAAAATTTGATCGCGTGCTGTTCGATATTTTCCTGCATCGCAAACGTAACAGATATTATAAATACGTCTGTACATAAACAGCAATAACTCGCGAGTGACTCAATCGATCATGTTGAAATAAATATGTACGTGCAGCCAAGGTCTTAACCAACACGCCTATGTACATCAACTAGGCACTGCATTACTATATACATAGGGAAATCAGTACCCTTACTTTGGGGACAAACCTCGTATATGAAAGTGTAACTTAAGGTTATTAGTGATGTAAGCAGTTTAAAATAAATCTTGCAAAGTTGTTTTCCCTGTCACTCAAACAAGGATATTAAATGTTTGGTTTGTAATAGTAACTCCATCAATAGTAAGGTATCAGCAAAAATAATTATCGTTAAAGTATCATCTTGTACTTAAACGGTTACTTGATGTGTACCATCTGTCCATTGAACAAGGGAAACATTCATTAAAAAACTTTAATAATAACACTTAAACAATTCAATTAATTCAAACCCTGTTTTAAGGATATTTTAATGATATACAATGTGAATAATATGACAGTACAAAAATAAACATTAATATCTTGGAAATAATTTTGTAAGCGTAAGTATGCTTTTTCTCTCTGTTTTTCATGTTTTTTCCATGATTATTTTTTGTTTGTTTTGTAAGTAAACTTGTGTGTTAATCGACAGCCCGAATGCAATATCCTGCAAAGTCGGTCTAATTCTCGCATTGAAACTTTTTATCACAGAATGTCATCTCAATTTTTAGACGTTCGTATCCTGCCACAAAAAAAAAACGCAAACAAATACAAAAAAAAATCCACTAAACATTCGATATATTGAAATAGTTGTCTATAATTACGTCTTCTTTTCTGCCATCGTAATAAACTCACACATTCTTGTGAGCAAAAGACGTATCTGCATCGAAGACGATAATAGATTAGAGTTAGGAAAAGAACTGAGGTTCTAATGGTGGTGGTTGTTTTTGTAATGTCCCCCATTTATCACCCTCGTAGCAATAAAAAAAAAACACTATTGCTGTTATTGATATTGTTATTATTATTGCCCTCATCATTTTTGATTATGTATAAATGATGTTAGGAAGAACTCAATATATAGTATTAGGCTTCCTGACAAATTACATACACTCGTGTCTAATATTAAGGTGTAGTTGAATAAATGGTTGCCAGTACTTAATTTTATCGACCACGATGTAATATCGTATTGCTAGTTCTGCCACAATTTATTAATGGTAATGATTGGTAACTTTAGCTTTGAACCATACATTAGGCGATAGGGTTGAGTTAACCAACGCTCGTTGCAGATTAGTACCGACACAGGCAGAGTAAAAAGAAATGGCAACATCAGTGGGATTTGAACTCAGAATGGACGTACTATTTACCGCAAGACAGTTTATTCGGCGCTCAACCGATTCTACCATCTGCCACCACCACCACCACAATAATATTAATAATTGTCTCTACTTTAGGCACAAGGCCAGCAATTACCCAGTGCATTACTGGTACTTCATTTTATCGACCCCGTAAGGATGAAAGGCAAAGTTAACCTCGACGGGATTTGAACTCAGAATGAACAATATTATTAATAATATTTGAACTCAGAATGAACAATATTATTAATAATATTTGAACTCAGAATGAATAATATTATTAATAATATTTGAACTCAGAATGAATAATATTATTAATAATATTTGAACTCAGAATGAACAATATTATTAATAATATTTGAACTCAGAATGAACAATATTATTAATAATATTTGAACTCAGAATGAATAATATTATTAATAATATTTGAACTCAGAATGAATAATATTATTAATAATATTTGAACTCAGAATGAATAATATTATTAATAATATTTGAACTCAGAATGAATAATATTATTAATAATATTTGAACTCAGAATGAACAATAATATTAATAATATTGATAATAATGATTTAATAACAATAATAATAATAATTTCCGACATACGCATAAGTGCAAGGTAACAACTTTGGAAGAAGTAGACCACTGACTTAGTGTACCCCAATACATAACTGGTATTTATTTTATCGATCCAGAAAGGATGAAAGGTGAAGTCGACCTGGCGGGATTTGAACTCTGAATGTAGATGGACGCAAGTAAATACCGCAAATTTTGCCAATCCATTCCTCTATTAAGAAAAATATATAATAATAGTTATGTAGACATGAATCGTAATGTTTTTTTTATGAACATGTCTAGGGGAAGTTGTGGTGTTGATCCCCTTCTCAACAGAATTAGCAAGGCAATGAAATTGGTTCCAATTTTTGCGGGAAGTTTCAAGAAAATTTGAGGATATTTTATGCACAAAATATTCAAAGCATCACAGTGTGATGATGATGATGATGATGATGATGATGATGATGGCGTTGTTGTTGCTGTTGTTAGTGGTGATGATGGTGGTGGTGGTGGTGGTGATGGTGGTGGTGATGGTGGTGGTGGTGGTGGTGGTAGTGGTTGTGATGGTGGTGACAGCGATAATTTATAAAGTTTATGAAGTGATGTAATCGATTATATCGACTTCAGAGGTATTATATTTTATCTCGATCAATGAAGGATAAATCGCAAAAATTGACTTCAGCGAGATTTGAACTCAGAACGTAAAGGGACGCAACTAAATACTGATGCTGTTATTATTGTTGTTGTTAGTGTTGCAATAGTTGTTGCTTTTGTTATAATAATTCATTACAATAAATTGATTAGCCACACCCAATGTATAAAACATTATTCTTGTTGTTTTGTTGTTGT
>OZ024742.1:118161322-118206322 GCA_964016885.1 Eledone cirrhosa
AAATACAGAATTCTTACACTAGATACATATAAACAAGAACATTGTGGTTAAGAGTAATTAATTGGAAGGGCAGACGGGTTTTTTTTTTTACTATGGTATCCAGGTTGAGGATCGTTTTTGGTACATTTTTACCGTGGAACCAACCACAAAATAAATTAATAAATATTCGAGTGACGCCTTGGAGTTGAGATATCTATAGCATTTTCTTATAAATGATAACAACTCCTATCTTGCGTCGTGTCGACATACCACAACGGATGGTAACTTTTTGACATTCACAATATTTCGTTTTATATTGTCACAAAAAAAAAAAAAATAGTCCTTGTGCTTTCATTGCAGCATTTAACCTTAATGGTTTTCATGTAATTATTGTTTATACAAAATCTTTGTTTACAAAATACATTTTAAAAATCAGTACCTCCGCAAGTTTTCACCGGTGGTAGTGTAGCAGCTTCTCAGCCCAAGCAGTCGATTGTCATATATATATATATATATATACATACATATATATATATATATGTACACATACATACATATATATATATATATATATATATACATACATACATACGTACATATATATAATATATATATATAAACATATATATATTCACGTGTGCGTGTGTATGTGTACGTGCGTGTGTGTGGCTGTATATTTTGACTTTAAAAAGTGTAGTTTTATGTTTATGGGTGTTTTATGTCTGTCGCACGGGAATGCCATTCATATGGAGTATTTGATACATTGACAGTAATTCGTTTGACATGAAAAGCAACAGTAAATATTCAGTGAATACTAAACATATAAATTAGGTTTCAAAATTAATTGTTTCTACTTTTGGTACAAGGCCAGCAATTAACCAGTGTATTACTGGTACTTTATTTTATCGACCCCGCAAGGATGAAAGGCAAAGTTAACCTCGGCGGGATTTGAACTCAGAATAGCAAGGGCCGTAACTCTATGCCTCAAAGCATGGCGTCAGAAGCAAATAAATATTGTTCCTGTAATATTAATAAGAAAGGTGGGATCTTGCCAATGATAGCAATGTTGTCGACATGATGAGGATGACTGTAATGACAAAGTGGTTACAATGATCGTATAAAAATGTTTGTAACAATAATAACAGTAATTATGTTAATAATGATGATGAGGATGAGATTTGGACAATCAAACTAGGTTCAGTAATATTTGAAAAAATCATTCATATAAAATTTAGATTTTTTCAATAACAGAAGAAAAATAAAAACATAAACAAATTGTAAAGTTAAGAAAAATACAAGAATACGAAAACAAATTAGAAACAAAACAAAAAGAGTTTTGTTTTTTACTGTCAATTACTTTCTCTTAATGGTTCCAGAATGCACATGGTATCTGTTGGTGACAGATTTGTTCCCATTTTGTGGTTTCATTTGTCCAAATATAGTTGTCCAAATATAGTTGTCCAAATATAGTTCAACGAGACTACGGCATACTTCATATTTTTTCATGCTTCATCTCTTTTTTAATCTTCTTTAAGATCCGTTGACGAGTTTAAGTCTTTGTATGCATATAAGAGTACAAGTTGCTTCAGTGATAGTTTCTGAAGGCTTAAATGTCCATTGTAGCGCTTGATTTGTTAGATTCAACCCTTACATGATACTTTTCAGACAAGATCTTCGCGGCATTCAGCCGATTGAAATAAAGGATCTATCCCATATTGCATCGATGGATGACATCACATAAACTCTAACCGTCAGAAATAATTTGCGTTTAGAAATGTGTTTCCTTCCTTGTCATCTTTTTTAATCATTCAAGGAATTTTACGGGAATCCCGGGACGGAGTCGAAGAGGTTTGTTCATGTATTACTTCCGGTTCATTATTTTGTGGAATACCGTAATAAAGAAGAGCTTCTTCGAAGCGTTTTTGTTTGGAGTTACGATTTTTACACCAAGATCTAAACGCTTTGCGGAAATCGCTGTTGCAGAGGCCATAAAGGAAAGGGTTAATGGCAGAGTTAGTTGCTAGAACCCAATAACTTATTGTCATAGCAAGAGACGGTATATACCAACTCCCATAGGCAGATCTCAGAATACTGCATACGGTATATGGTGTCCAGCAAAGTGTGAAAACTAGCACAAGAAAGCCCAGAGAGCAGGCAGCTTTCTTGTCCTGTTTGACAAACATGTCTTTTACCAAATCATCACTTTGACGGCGCAGAGCCAAACCGCTACGACTACCGGAGCTGGAGGAACCGCTACTACTATTGCTACTATTACTACTTGTGCTTCCACCTTTGGTTAATCCGATAATAGAGTACCGCTTATGTTTCATAGCGGGCATCATCATACCAGTTGCATCGAAAGAGACATGTCTCTTATGTTGAATAATTCGGGCATATTGTGCGAATGCTGAGGTGTTCGATACATAATGACTTAATGGATTTCGTCTCGTTGATAAGGGACCCACAAACGAGTTTCTTTTTTCATCGCATATCAACATACCTCCAACACTACTTCCTTTCCGATGAATATTTGGTAGCATGTTGTCAAGATACTCTTCCAATTGTCCTATAGTATCCGATTCCGATGACGATTTTCGGTAATTGAGAAAGAATGTGTCTGATGTGCTTAGCGATCGTCGAATTTTCATTCCTTTTCGCTGACTAATCTTAAAATAGATACTTGCATTGATTATCCACAGAGCTGCCAAGGGTAGCAAATACAGGATAATGGAAGTCAAGGTAATGAAGATTAGGTTGTTTTCAAATGGAGCATGACAATTTACTTGGGTGCTATCAATGGAGATTACAGATTGCGATGGCGTAGTTTCGGAAGCAATTGGTCCAACGGTAGATGATAATATAGAAAGCAATGTCTTTGGTGTGCTAACTACTGGGCTTTTATTATGATCGACGATATCCCATCCGAGTGTTGGTGGAGCATAAATAGCAAAGCTAAGTCCCCAACTGAACAAGACTGACCAGAGGGCAAGTTTTCTGCTTTGGCGGACTCTATATGAAAAGGGATGGTTTATAGACCACCAGCGGTCTACAGATATCAGCATAATACTAAGAAGAGATATATAGAACAAAGAATATCGAAACATGAGGAACACCTTGCAGAAAGGTCCCTGCATCGACCATAATCTCCCTCCAAGTTCTTCAAGTATGTAAACAGGCATCGTACATCCAATAAGAAAGTCAGCAAATGCAAGGCTAACAATAAAAATGTTCTTACATTTCCGAAGTTGTTTGTAGCGAATAAACATTATAGTGACCAGCCCATTACCGATAAGTGTAACTAAAGTCAAAATAATCACTGGTAATACCTTTATATATTTCCAAATCTCTCCGTTATCTCCGCTGACAGGAGATGGTCCCATGAGAATATCTTTGGATACATTTTCCATGTTTCGTGAAATAGGCAAAATAGCTCAAAATGAGACGTATGCAACTAAATGTAGCTGGAAAGTCAAATATAGTCCCAAAACTAATATATTCCAATGCACGCATTCATGGATGCTAACATACAAACAAAAACAAGTGAACACATAGTCTTTTAAACTGAAAACCTTGGCTCGTCTCTGAGTTTTCTAATCATTCCAGGTAAAATCCCGAGAAGTACTTTCCTGTTTTAGAGTGAGTCTTCGAGTAATTCAAAATATTTCATCAAATTTCTGTTAATAATACTTATGTAGAATTCAATTTGTATTGTAGTAACACATCGAATATTTCGAATGACAAATAGTCGTCCAGTGTAAAGTTTCAGACTACAGAATTTTCCGGGGTTTTTTTTCTGTAAATAAATTACAGTAACAATGTTAAAAAGATGAATACAACAAGTATTTGTCCGTATAAATATATGAATTAATAGAATAAATTTTTATAGAAATAAATATGTATTTTGTAACAAATTTATAATTTTTGCAATTTAAATATTGATAAGCGTTCATAAAATGTAGTATATGTTATCTTTTTTAAAACTGACTGAAGAGATGTGTTGTTTACAGAATATATGTAGTAAATGTTAGCTATACTAATGATCTGTGTATATACGCTTAGTACAATGGCACATCCTGTCAGTGTAATAAGTTTTCTATACTGATCTTGATGAAGCAGCTACAGCTGTGAATGTTGAATGTTGCCAGTCAAGTTTACTGCAAAACTGAAGTTGTTCATTTGTTGGTAGCGAGATTCTATTATATATTTCTTTTTTCATCTTCCTATTATTTGTGTAATTGTGCGTGTGCGAGGTAGCGTGTGAGTGCGCGTGTATAAGGATGAGTGTGTATGTGTTTGTGGGAGTATCTCTCTCTTTTTCTCTCTCTTTTACTCCTTCCCTGTCTTTCGCTCTTTCTCTATCTGTCTCACTGTTGCTTCCACTCTCACTTTTAATCTTCCTCCCCACTTTACCACCACACTTCCTGCTTCGGTTTCTGCTCGTCAGTCTTCATCTCTAACTGACTCCCTCAGCGAAAACTAAAGGTGCTACTATATCAGTATGTGAAGAATGCGTTAGATGGTTGTAATATGTGTGGCAGACAACCGCGTTGTTAAGTCTGTATATGGTGACCACAGCAGTGTCTGCAGTTGGTGATACCGCGTGTGGTAGTCTGTGGATGCTGGGGGTAAGAAAATGTGGAGAGATTATAGGATATTAGGGAAAAAATAAGAAATAAAATAATACAAAAAAATACAACATACAAGAAGTTAAAATAGGGGGGGGGGTGAAATACGGGGAAAAAATGTCAAAACAAAATAGCAGTTCCGACTGGCTGAGTGGGGATGGAATGGAAAATATTGATGGACTCGCCGGTTGGCTGTTTCATTTGCAAAACACAGCTGGTGTGTGTTGGAGTGTGGTGGTAGGAAGAAGAATTGCAGGATATCGAAGTATAAAGCAGAGCGGTGGGCGTAGGTGATATATAAATGAAGATAAAGATGCGGGTTATCGGGAACAAAAAACAAAGCGTTTTGTAAACATCTTGTCATTCGCCGTTGATCTTTATTTTCTCGCTTTTTACATCACATATACTCTCTCTCTCTCTCTCCGACTCATTTAATTTCCTTTCTTATTCTCACTACTACGTTTATGTTGCTTAGCTTCATTGTTATATACTCACTATTAACAGATTGTAAATAAACACAGTACTTAAACAATCCTCTCGTTGTATTTCGAGCAGGCATTCGCTATTCTTACAAGTCCACTTGTAGTTTCTGTATATGCCCCCAAGGCATTCTTCATTTCATCCTTGTCGATCACACAAACATGTATAACTACAAAATACCCTTCTCTCTTTATCTCTTCGTGTATATCTATCTATTCGTGTATATTTCTGTCAAATCCTATTAGTTTTTTCTATTGCAGTTTTCCATTTTTAAAGTCTCAAGCGACTAGTTACTACACACAATCAAATGTTTCATTAAATGTCATAGTGTCTTTAATTACCTTACAAAGAGCTCAAATCTCACCGATGTCATCTTCGTTTTTTATTGCTTGTAGATCGCAAATTATATTAATGGTGAATTATCCCTTCACCGTTTTATTTCTTCTTTTTTATCTTTTTTTTATCTTTCTTTTATGCGTTTATATTTGTATTTATTATATGTGTTTGTGTTTTCGTTCTGTAACCATCATATTATTATATTTCTATACGATCTGAGTTCAAATCCCGCCGAGGTTGACTTTGCCTTTCATCCTTACGGGGTCGATAAAATAAAGTACCAGTAATGCACTGGGTATTTGCTGGCCTTGTGCCTAAAGTAGAAACAATTATTATATTTCTATACTAATGTGAATAAAAGACGATTACTAGAATACATTTCAAAGAAAAGTCACAATTTTTTGCCATTGAAACGAAACGTTTACACAGACTCGGGCAAACACATACTCACGGGCACATGCACACACATACGAGCGCGCACACACGCACATAGGCACACACACACACGAACACAGAAACACAACCATACAGACGCATACAGACCGTGCAAGCACACACACACACACACACTCAGACGTAAAGACGCACCTATACAGACGCACACACGCACACACGCACACACGCACACATGCATGTACACACACACACACGCATACATACACACATGTACACACGTGTATGCAGAGAGAGAGAGAGAGAGAGAGAGAGAGAGAGAGAGAGAGAGAGAAAGAAAGAGTAGTTCTCTATGAATGCTTAGGATGTTTGGTTTCAATTCACAAATGTTTCACAAATGCAAACCTGTTACATCTCTTCTCTCTACCCCCCCCCTCTCTCTCTCTCTCTCTCTCTCTCTCTCTTGTATACATATGAATGTGTGTGTGTGCGCGCATAGGGGCTTGCATGTTCGGAGGAGTGCGTGTGCGAAGATATGCGTGTGCGCACACTAGTTGTAGTTTTCCTTCGTATTGTATTTGCTTATATTTGTAATATGTTGCGTAGTTCAGAAGTTCCCTTCATAACTACATAGTTTCTGGTCTGATCCCATTCCCCAGCGTCTTCGGCAATTGACTTCAATCATAGCCTCGGATTGACCAATACCTGGTGATTGGAAATTGGTAACGGGAAGTTAGGTGGAGTCCCAACGTATGTATATATATATATATAACTGTTATATATATATATATATATATATATATATATATATATAACTGTTGTGTAACCACTTCTATATATATTTTGCTTTTATCCTTCTATGTTGTTCACTTGTCCCCCTCGCTTTACGCGATTTACTGGTCCCAATACCTTTTTTTAGTTATTGCTCGCACCAACCTGAGGTATATGATTTTTAATGCGATGCAATACCAATGATGGTTGGAAAATCACTGACGAAGGACTATTTTATATGTAACCCATGTGCAACCACGCAGTATTCTTCTTTCTTCTCATGTTTTATATATATATATATATATATATATATATACAGGGTATCCTCCAAAAACGTATACACAATTTGATTACCTGTACAACCATTATTTATGAGAATACTGTTGAAGTGTGTATACGTTTTTTGGGACACCCTGTATATATATATATATATATATATATATATATATATATATATATATATATATATATATATATATATATATATATATATATAAGTGGTTACACAACAGTTAGTTCACCATACCAAGAACAATTGTTTCACCTTAGCGGATCCTCAGCTCGTAATGGACATGGTTATTCGGAACAGGAAGGACAACCGTACGAACGCGCATGCGCAGAAACGATCACTTCACACAGGCAATACTAAAATGCGTGCGAGGGGTGTAAGGAAGATAACTGCGAAAGTCCGGAAAGTTTCTAGTTGATAAGAAAATTAAGATGTTATTGTAATACAATCCGGAGCTTTGTAGTTACGTAAGAGGTGTTTCGAGACGTGTGGACAACATGTGAAGAAATCATTTCTCGTGTTAGGCAATCGCTATTCATAATCTCTTTAGAATATTTATTCGTTCACCAATATATAGTCCACACGACGGATTTCCCCTTGCGTATGGCTTGGACTTAGTGATGGCTTTCCATTGAATGGAGTAGTCTATACTTGAGTCCTTGAGGGACCATACGTGGCTCGCGAGTTTCATGGATGAACCTCTGTCCAAGTACCTAAGTGTCGACTGGTGGTTCAGGAAGCATTTTTTAAATCGGCCCTCAGCCATACCCACATAGGATTTGACCTCCTGTGGTTGATTTAGTCGGTTGGAAGTGACCACAGCTTCATAAACTACAGCGGGTGTGTTGCATTTCTGGTATTTATGACCTATGGGAAGGTGTCTATCTAATAGGGCTAGAAATTGTTTGCCTACATGGGTTTTAATGTTGAGTGAGAAGGGAGGAGAAAACCAGATAGTTTGTCTATTGTTACGCTTTCATTTCTTCTCACTCAACGTTAAAACCAATGTAGGCAACACATTTCTAGCCTCCTTAGATAGACACTTTCCCATAGATCATAAATACCACTCCATCTTTAACCGACACAAAGTAAAACTAGCATACTCCTGCGCTAAGAACATGAAGGCCCACATCACCAACAGCCCTAAGAGCAACACCCCACCAGGGTGCTCTTGTCGTAGCCCCAAGCTTGTCCACTTCAACAGCAATGCAACACACCCGCTGTCGTTTATGAAGCTGTGGTCACTTCCAACGGACCAAATCAACCACAGGAGGTCAAATCCTATGTGGGTATGGTGGAGGGCCGATTTAAGGAACGCTTCCTGAACCACCAGTCGACATTTAGGTACACAGACAGACGTTCATCCACGAAACTCGCGAGCCACGTCTGGTCCCTCAAGGACTCAAGTATAGACTACTCCATTCAATGGAAATCCATCACTAAGTCCAAGCCATACGTAAGTGGAAATCCGTCGTGTGGACTATGTATTGATGAACGATTAAATATTCTAAAGAGATTATGCAATAGCGATTGCCTAAACACGAGAAATGATTTCTTCACACGTTCTCCACACGTCTCGAAACACCTCTTACGTAACTACAAAGCTCTGGATTGAATTACAACAACATCCTAATTTTCTTATCAACTAGAAACTTTCCAGACTTTCGCAGTTATCTCCTTACAGCTCTCGCACGCATTTTAGTATTGCCTGTGTGAAGTGATCGTTTCTGCGCATGCGCGTTCGTAAGGTTGTCCTTCCTGTTCCGTATAACCATGTCCATTACGAGCTGAGGATCCGCTAGGGTGAAACAATTGTTCTCGGTATGGTGAACTAACTGTTGTGTAACCATTTCTACCTAACTTGTCCCATGGACTGAGTGCTCTACCACTACGGATATTACCTTCCAGTGTTCTACCACTATATATATATAGTTTTAATATAGAAAAGCTTCTACAGGACTAGAACTGTTTCATTCAGGAAACTGGCTGTCCAAGTAAATGGTAGTATTTATGTCTTTCCTTATCTGGTGGTAGGAGAGGGTGGGGATTGGGATGGGTGTAGGTCATTGGTTATATATATATATATATGTATATATATATATGATTTCTTCACACGTTCTCCACACGTCTCGAAACACCTCTTACGTAACTACAAAGCTCTGGATTGAATTACAACAACATCCTAATTTTCTTATCAACTAGATAATATAATTTTATAATTTTCTTATCTTACGTCTCTCATATTATTGTTCTGCAACCCCATGCATTGAACCACAATGTTACTAAGACAAAACCTATATATTTGCTAGCATTGATATGCATCTGTATGTATATAAATGTTACTAGATATAAATTCTTTATAATTATCTCCAATTCATTTGTCGAGCAATATTGGCCATGACTGCTGCTATAGTAGTAGGCAGGCCGCAGTCTTATTAACAACTCGCTTTCCACTGATTGACCTCGATGTCACGTGATTGATTCTTTTTAATTTGCCACAGACGTAGAGGCAGTGATTTTCTCAATGGCTAGGATTTCAGTCCACGCTTCGCTATTTCCTTTCCACTGAATTATTTTTTTAATAAGTTTCCAGAGTCCTCGCTATGCCTGGAAACTTACATGAAAATAGACTTTCCTGACGACGGAATGCTTTTCTATATATTCTTCGGAAAATATATTTACTCTATTCCAGAAACTAATTAGTTGGAAGTGATATTTTAGTAAGTAAGTCAATTTTATAAATTTTTTAATAATTTTATAATCTTCTTATCTTACGTCTCATATATATATATATATATATATATATATATATATATATATATATATATATATATATATATATATATATATATATATATATATAATCAAGGTTTAGCAAATAAGAAAAAGTTTCAAAATAAATTTCAAAAGATTCACTGTACTCACTATGGTTGCCTTTACCGAATCGGTTTCGAGTCTCAAAAATAAATGGGCAGTCCTTGCGGCCTTCCATTGAAAAGATAAACTCTCGTCAGAGGGTTCTTTTCACTCGAAGAATATAAAATTCCCGAGTTCAAATTACGAACTGGCGCTATTCAAAATCGTTCCCGAGATGAGAATGAATGATGTGGAAGCAATTCTGTCCAGTGCCGTGTGTAAAGATAGAAGCAGAGGCAGGGAGGTCAGTCAACTTCCACTATAAATATCAGCAGTCAAAACGACCAAATTTTATCTCGACCAAGAGGAGAATAATAATAATAAAGTATATATCCCTACACGCAAAAAGCGTCCAACTTCACTATAGGGGTTAACCCCAACACTTTAGTCTTTTGATGGAACCTTTCTGCCTTTGTCACCCTTATTTCAGTCTTAAAGAATTAGCTGCTAAAGAATTTTCCTTTTCTTTAAACCATTGAACCCACCCATCCTTTAGACACCTGTCTTACACGCATTGTTACTTTAAGTGATAAACAAGGATTGGTATTTTGAACTTGTTTACAGTATTCTTTCTGCCTTTGTTATTATTATAGCTTATAAGAATTAGCTTTTAATGAACTCCCTTTTCTTTAAATCCTTCAACCAATGACCTACACCCATCCCAATCCCCACCCTTTCCTACCACCAGATAAGGAAAGACATAAATACTACCATTTACTTGGACAGCCAGCTTCCTGATGATTTCTCACGAATGAAACAGTTCTAGTCTCGTAGAAGCTCTTCTATATTAACACTTTTATACTCTGCTATATATTGAGTACCTTACTTACTGTGGTTACCTCCTATTCAACCCGGAATAACTTATATATATATATATATATATATATATATATATATATATTGATCAGCTCAAGGTTCGATGATATGTATCGATCTATATGTATATATATATATATATATGGATTGTAACGTCCACTTTTGATTCCAGAGTCAGGCTACATCGATACAAATCATCGAACCTTGAACTGATCAATTGCGAAACGCGCGGCAATACTCAATAAACGTACTGATGACATAAGAAATCGTCCTCTTGATTTGGCAGTATCGGTAGAGGGTCGGACGCCATGCTTTCCAGCACAGTTACGTCCCTTTATGGTCTGAGTTCAAATCCCGCCGAGGTTAACTTCTCCTTTCATCCTTAAGGGATGGATAAAATCAAGTATCAGTAATGTACTGGAATAATTGCTGGCCTTGTGCCAAAAGTAGAAACAATTATTATTAGGCAGTATCGGTAGAGGGTCTGACGCCATGCTTTGCAGCAAAGAGTTACCTCCCTTTATGATCCGAGTTCAAATCCCGCCAAGGTTAACTTTGCCTTTCATCCTTACGGGGTCGATAAAATAAAGTACCAGTAATACACTGGGATAATTGCTGGCCTTGTGCTAAAAGTAGAAACAATTATTTAACATCCGTTTTTCCTGCTAACAACATTTGGAGGGCTTTCGCAGACCATGTCAATACTCAAGCGGAGCTACCGACCTCTCTGACGGGCCGGAGCCCTACATTTCGCTTACTTGCGTGCTCTACTGAGTGACAGCACTAGGCAGGTAGTTTTATATATATATATATATATATATATATATATATATATATATATATATATATATATATATATATATATATATATATGTATATATATATATATATATATATATATATATATATATATATATACATGTGTGTATATAATATATATATATATATAATATATATATATATATGTATGTATATATATATACATATATATACATATGGACACATATATATACATACACACACACACAACACACATATATATATATACATATATATATATATATATATATATATATGGACACATATGTACACACACACACACATATACACACACACACACATATATATGTATATATATATATATATGGGATAACAAGTTATCGTTATAGGTAATCCAGTTAGAGGTTGTGAGTACTCTGTATTGTGGATAGTTTTAACGTACGGCTTTGTTTGACTCAACAAGATGTTTCCATAGTTAGGTCGCGAGTTCGCGAGAATTCCTATACAGGTTATACTTGGAGTAATAATAGTGATTAGCGGCCTTTAGACTCACATAATCAATGAAACAATTGTTAATACTTGAAATAAAACCCCTTGTTGTACTGCCGACCATGTTATTCTTCAATCTTCCACTATATATATATATATACAATGATATTAAATAAATGGAAACTATATTTATAAAACCATATTTATTCTATTATATATATTTCAAGGGTACCAAAACCTTTGGTACGCTATCATCAGATAAAATACAAAATGTTTTATAAATATCTGACATGACCAAGGATAATATACCTTAACGGTTCAAGTTATCCCTGGAAAGTGAAGGGAAGAGAGAAGAAAAGTCAGATATTTAAAATTATTAATATGAGTATGCAAATGATGTGTATATTAAAGGGCTGAAAAAACGTTATTTTAGACGCTATGGAAAATTTTAATATTTATTATAAGGAAGGAAAAGAATAACGTTAATTTGGGGGAAAAGATTTTTGTTACATATATTATGAGTTATAAAATTATATGAAGAATTATGGGTGTAAGTATTTACATTAGGATAGGTTATATGTATATAAATATCTCTATATATATTAATAAGTTGCGTATACATTGATTGTTTATATAAACAAATATGAGTTACGAAGGATGTTGAACATTTTATTTTCAAGTTGTGAGATTAGAATAATTTGTGGATTCAAAAATTTCAACATTGAGAATGTTTTCAGAATATTGTTAATTTAACGAAGCTATATAAATTATCAAACTCAAATTGTTAAAGAAGAAGGAAAAGGAAGACCACTTGAACGTTAATTTAGAGAAAATATATTCAGACATTTGTCTATATTTATATGGAGAATTATTTATCTTATTATAAGTTATACGGGGTCGATAAAATAAAGTACCAGTAATGCACTGGTAATTGCTGGCCTTGTGCCTAAAGTAGAAACAATTATTTATCTTATTATAATAATATATAAATATTTATATTTATATTTTAATAATAGCATATGTGTTTTATTTATTAAAAGGATAGTTTGTTTATAATATGAGTTACGAGGGATGTTGGTTTATAAATAAATAAATAAAATAAATAGGTGTTTGTTCCTAATATAAGTTACTAGGAATGTTGATTTTATGTAAATAAATAGGTAGTTACAATTTATAAGGTTAAATTAACGGAGTTATGTATAAAACAGTTTTTATGATTGAAAGAAGGAAAGATAACTCCAATTTTTTTTATTAATCTCTAGTGTGGGATTAATTATTTATTCTAAAGAAATATGAATATTTAAACAACATCCTGAATAGGATACATTTTACTAAAAACAGTTAATGGTTATTAATCTACATTTAAAAATTAGCTTTAGAGGGTGTCATTGGAAAAATAAAGCTTTAGAGGATGTCATTAGAAAAATAAAAAATTAAGAAAAAAGAATTAAAGAATTTAAAAGAATTAAAATTAAAATTAAAATTAAAATTAAAATTAGAATTATATAGAAGTACATAATGTAGAAGTACATAAATATATATAAATATCTATACATACACACGTATATATATATATATATATATATTATAAGAAATTTTAAAGATATGATTTAGAGATTTTAATATATTAAAAGCATTCAAAATATAAAATGTTAGAGTAGATAAGATCATTTTGGAGATTAATAGGAATATTATAAGTATATTATAAGTTACATATAGTTCTGAATGTAGAATTTTGGCGATGTCTGCAACAACTAAATATTTCTGTTCTAAGGTTAATAGAGTTCTTACAATTAATTATATAGAAAATTTCTTCAATACATAATTTACAGAATCTTGATAAGGCCGTGTTTCGGTAAGCAGGTGCTTGAAATCGTTTTCCAAGATAATGAATAGTCTATATTCCTGCTTTTTAAGTTCCATATAAGAGATGAGAGGGTAGTAGAATATTTTTTGTCAGATCTTCTAAAAGAACAATTGTGGTTATTCCAGCGAAGTTTAAATTCTGTAGAAGTGGCACCGATATAGTTGAATATATTATCACTAGTTTTAACTGTACATTTATAAACTATGTTTTTATCTAAACACTTATTTTGTAAAGGGCAGTTTGATTTGATTCTACAGTTACATTTTACGGAGTTGTTGTTGCTCAGAACGGTACTATTATACTGGATATTGCTAGAAATATTATTATTACTATTATGGTTATTTTGGTTTAAATTTAAGTTTCTATTATTAATTCTATTTATATTTTGTGCTATGTTCATAGTAGTAGAGTAGGATAGTTTTATAGTGTGTCTGTTAAAGATTGAGTGGTATCTGTTGGTTTTAGGAAAACATTTGTCTAGTGCTTTAAAGAATAGCTTTGCTAAAGGTGTTTTCACGCTTAATGAGAATGGGAGTGAGTACCAAATACTATTTCTAGTTCTATTTCTTTTGTTTGTTTTAGAGTTTAAGTTAAATTGTTTATTCTTATTAATAGTAGGGTGATTTGCCTTATTATTGTTGTCAATGTATTTAATTTTATTCGTATACCCTGCTCTATTTAAAGCTTCATTATAATATTCAGCCTTATTCTCAAAAATATTTTTATTAACAGAGATGCGTGAAATTCGTTACTGGACGCTATTGACGATAGTGTTCTTAATAGATCTAGGATGCTTAGAGTTAAAACTTACGTAATTTAGATTCTCATTGATTTTATGGAATGGATAGTAAAGCCCTGAGCTAAGGTTTAATGTTACGTCTAAAAAGTTAACGATTTTATAGTTATTCTTTATTTCTAACTTAAGGTTATAATTATTGAAGAATTGTATTATGGATTTTCTTTTCCTATTAATTTCACAATTACTATGGTTTTCAATTAAAAGTAGCATATCATCATGATATAAACCACCGGTCATCTCTGGCATTTTTCTATGCAGTGTATTATTAATAAATAAGTCCACAAGATCCGTTATTTGCGCCGAGTCGGATGATCCCATGGTGATATCAAAGTTATTTTTCCTATCGGCTCTAGTCCAGGGATGATTGTTGAATTCAATTAAAGTTTTCCGTGCAATTAAAATGATATGCATTTCTTCACTAGATAAATCTGTATGTTTAGATGCATAGATAAGAGCCCTATTAAGTAACCTAGGAGTAATAGAGGAGTAGTAATTTGCAATATCCATTTGAATGAATTTTTTGTTATGTTTAAATTGTATGTTATTGAACCAATCTATAACCTCATTAGTACCATTCCATAGTTTTAGGTGTGATTTTTCTTTAAGTTGTGGTATGATTCTATCTAATATATGTTTACTAATTATGCCTAAGTCTGATTTAGATGGTGCTATAAGTCTGACTGGTAGTTCTATTTCAAAGTTTTTTTTGTGGCCTTTCAGGTTAATTTTCGGTATTCTAGGTATAAAGGGTTCAGTCCTATTTTGGATGACTAATTTATGAATTATTTCGGAAGCTTCTCCATTTAACGTTGCAAGATCTTCATTAGTTGTTATTCTGTAATTTTTCTGAGTTCCTTCAATATAAGATTATCCTTTGCATTCCGTATAGATTGTTAGTTTTATCAGATTTAATTAGGATCTTCTCAGTTTTTTCAAGATTGTCTATATTATTCTTAAGGCCTTTAAGGTATTCCTGTCGAGTGCTCTGAATCAATTGTAAACATCTATATTTGTTGGATTTCCTACAAATTAAATATCTCTTCTACACACACACACACACACACACACACACACACACACACACACACACACATATATATATATATATATATATATATATATATATATATATATTATAGAAGGAGCTTCTACAGGACTAGTACTGTTTCATTCAGATGAAATCTTCAGGAAGCTGGGTGTCATATTAAGTTCTGGTATTTATACATTTAGGTAGTGGTAAGGGAGGGGTGGTGGCTGGGGGGGGGGGGGAGGATGGTATTTAGATACACAGGACCACAACATGGCAGAGGCCGTTTTTTCTTTGGGGAGTGGTCAATTAGCCAGAGTGCTTTTTTGAAATAAATAAATAAGTAAATAAATAAATAAATGAATAAATAGATAAATGAATAAATAAATAAATAAAATAAATAAAAAAATAAATAAATAAAAACCCCAAGAATATATATATATATATATATATATATATATATATATATATATATATATATATATATATAATACGTGAATTTTATATCCGGCGATATACGGTATGTTGGTGAGAGTTGGCAGAATTGGCAGACCATCGGATAAAATACCATTGAGATATTTGTTCTGGTTCTTTGCATTCTGTGTTCAAATCCTACTAAGGTCAACTTTGCCTTTCATCCTTCCGGAGTCGATAAAATGAAGTACCAGTCAAGTACTGGGGTTAATTTAATCAAATTTGCCCTTTTACCAAATGTTCTGGCCTTGTGTCTAGATTTAACTGATCAATCAATATTTAAAATGTTATGAACATTGTCACTGTTCAGTTTATAGATTGAATTTCGAAAGTGCATGTTAGATCAAACGTTTCTTTGCTTCAAAACTCCAGTTTATCCAGATTACTATTTTGACAATAACATAATGTAGAGGTAGGGCATTTTGTCCTGGGCAAATGTGTGAATTTGCAGTCTCTGACAGTACATAACCTATAACGCAAGGGAGACGCACTGGAAAAGCCACTCCAACTCGCGGGGTTCATACCTGCGGCAGGCCAGCTCAGCGCCTATGGTAGTGAGTAGGGAGGTAACCCTAGGACCGAGGACACCAGAAGTCTCCACTGCCAGGGGTACAACCGCAATAACATAATTAATGTTTGTTTTTTTTCTTCGGAGAATTCAAGCTGATCACTAACAAAGTGACAAGGCATTTTTCTTTGAGTTAAGATAATTCCTGGAATTTGTAAATATGTAAATGCTTACTGTGAGCATATATGTAGGTGTTTGTGTCGATATATTTGCGCACATGTGATAGGTATATATGTCACTTTAGTGTACGTGTATGTATGATTATTCCTTATGTTTCTGTGTATACGTGTATATATATATATATATATATATATATATATATATATATATATATATATATATATATATATATATATATATATGTATATATATATATATATATATATATATATATATATATATATATATACGATATTAAATAAATAGAAACTATATTTATAAAACCATATTTATTTCATTATATATATTTCAGGGATATCATATTAAAAATATGGTATGCCTTCATCAGACAAAATACAATATAAACAGTCTTATAAATAGATAGATTTGACATACCTTACAACTTCAACTTCCATTTAAAAAGTTGATTTTATATTGTATTTTGTCTGATGAAGGCATACCATATTTTTAATATGATATCCCTGAAATATATATAATGAAATAAATATGGTTTTATAAATATAGTTTCCATTTATTTAATATCGTAAATATACTCCAAATACTTGTTGAGTGCTTTTATATCAGTTATAAATATTTACTCGTTGTAACCCAACAATTTAAATAAAACTTTGCATATATATATATATATATATATATATATATATATATATATATATATATATATATATACATATATATATATACCCTATAAGTGATTATGTTTATATGTTAATTCAAGGAAACTCAGATTGAGATGCTTTGCAATGCTTTACAAATCTTGATTGTAACAATATTTGATTGGATTTGGGAAATGCTAGTTAATTTAACTTGTTCTTCCTGTGAAGAACAAAGCATTTTCTTGTTTTTATATAAATACGTCGTTACTTAGCCCAGTGAACCTATAATAATAGACACAGATTATAATCTCTAGTCTTAATACTGGAGCTGTAATTTCTACTTTACTTCATCATAGATGATCTTTTTTTCACAATTTTAGACGAGACATTCCCATTCGTATTAGTGCATGACTTTTGATACCTACCCCATAGGTTTTTGAACTGGGTTGTTGCTTTTATTTGGATATTCGCCCAGCATTCCCTATTTTTAAATGTGCAAATACATTCTGGTTCTAGTTCTGGTTCTGGTTAGATAGCATTGTAAATAATTTTACTCCAGAATGTATTATAAATAATAATAAAAACAATGTCATGTTGCATGGCATAATTTTGAGCATGACGCAGATAATATAATTTTACACTAATATGGCACGGTCAACAATTTTT
Organism: Eledone cirrhosa; assembly: GCA_964016885.1. Classification (NCBI taxonomy): domain Eukaryota; kingdom Metazoa; phylum Mollusca; class Cephalopoda; order Octopoda; family Eledonidae; genus Eledone; species Eledone cirrhosa. The sequence goes on from OZ024742.1 coordinate 118,179,374, forward strand.
ATCACAACGTGAAACTTTAAATGCATCGTTATCCCTTTTATTTATCAGGTATTTAATAGCTATCTTTTGTGTCTGAATAGGAAGGCGTACTCGGATATAATGTATCTAACACAGGTTCTGAGGAGGGGTACTTTTTTTCTGAATGTTGTTAATATGCACCAGCTTGCGAGATATATGTACCCATGCATAATTTTCTTCTGAATTGTTGTGCTTCTTCTGCAAGGTCATATTTAAGTAGATTATTCCAGGTACTATTGGGTCAGATGGAACAGCTGCACACCCAGAATATCTATTCAAGAATTCTTTACCTGCTCTCAAGATGTTATTATTTTCATTGTCGAGCTTTGCATACAGCAATAACATATGTTACATTCTCATCAATTCCGAGCGTGATACTTGTGGCATTCATCGTTGGAGATGGGGAAAGATAGACAGTGCATTGACATCTATATTCCTCATCAGGTCAACAAGTTTTCTTCTTATTAAATATAAACACTTGTCCTAACTAAAATCCATTTCTATGCCCGTGAAAAAATTGTCACCGGCTCTACATGTGTATAGATGTCATGAATATTACACAAAAATGTGTGGATGACATTAGTTTTCCTAGCTACTGTAGTTTCTTACATGTAGGCATGGCATTTCTATAACAGAGATGCCAACAGATTCACTTTTACGACGGCATAGCCCACAAATTCTTTCGTGTTTTCCTATCTGTTCATCAGTTACGATAGATTTTTTTTCGCAGTGATCTTTGAGAAACACACTCAAACATTTTAAGAACTCTATTGGACTGTAGTTTTTGTCACATACATCTCCTAGTTCTAATATTGTCTGTACTCCTTCCAGTCATTGATGTTTGCAGACCTGTCAACTCTCCCGTCCGACGGGCAGATCTCCCACCAACTTTGGGGTGGGTGAGAGATGTCTTCTCTTGGGAAAATGGTTATAGCTTTTATTATGTGAAATCTCCCCATTTTGCCTCATTTCTCCCCGTTTTGGAGGCACTCTTTTTCATGGTACTCCCCGTTTAGATTTTTAGAGGTCGGTAGGTTTGCGTTTGTTCTAACAGATTGACGAAAGCTTTCCTACTCGAGGTGATAACCAAATATTACGTTTCTGCCAGGAAATTTGTTCATTCGGTAGATTCGTAAAAACTGTCATGATTATTTCCCTTGTGATGTCATATGCTTATGGAGAAACGTTTTCACAGTACGTACTCTGTAACTCACTCAGTTGTGTTGCTTATTTACATTAAAGATTCCAGTTTCTGTCAAAAGAACTCGAGATCTGAGGAGCCGTTCAATGCTGCGATCTACAGTTTATAAGTTTAATGTAAATTTACTGTTGATAACGCCACATACTTGTAAGTAGATTGGTAGTATCGGTAGAAGGTCGGACACCAAGTTTTGGTATGGCCCTCTACGTTCTGAGTTCAAATCCCGCTGGGGTTAACTTTGCCTTTCATCCTTACGGGATCGATAAAATAAAGCACCAGTAATGCACTAGGATAATTGCTGGCCTTGTGCCAAAAGTAGAAACAATTATTATTATTATTATTATTATTATTAATGGATTGGCAGAATCGGTAGAGCATCGGACCCCATGCATCCCGAATAGAGTTACGGCCCTTTATGTTCTGAGTTCAAATCCCGCCGAGGTTAACTTTGCCTTTCATTATTACGGGCTCAGTAAATAAAGTTCCAGTAATACACTAGGGTCAATTTAATCGACTTTTCCCTTCCCTTGAAATTGTCGGCCTTGTGCCTAAATCAGAAACCATTATTATTATTTTCGGTAACAAAGCTTCCAATGCAATAAGACATTCAAAGTCTAATTAATATCTAGAGCGTTAATATGTGTTGGGTGATTTTAGCAACTTAATCGATAAACACATCAATAAAGTCAGTAGGTTTTCTGTCGATTCCTATTATACGTGGTGTATCATTTAGAGGTTTATTGATGTAAATTATGAATATCTTTGGTTTTACTGTGCGCTGTGTTTTCGGCTATATGTACTTTTCATTAATTTCTATTTGTTCGTAAGTGCCTACCACGTGTACGTGTAATGCCGACAATCCTAGCACTGTTATTGGTAGCGTTGTTGTTGTTTTTTTGTTTAGTTTTTTCATGTCATGGTTCATATTTTTAGCAATTTTCTTGAGGGAAGAATCTACTCAGCTGCTCAGATCCTGTTATTTGCTATACATTTTTTATGGTAGAGCAACATATTCCTTTTCAACTAATGAATCTTGCTAGCGTAATTATTTTACACTGAAATGTAAGTAGTTGGGATGTTTGCATCCCAGTAGCTAACGCATATATGTATGTGTGTATGTATGTATGTATGAATGCATGTGTGTATGTATGTATGTATGAATTCATGTATGCATGTATGCATGTATGCTTGTATGTATGCATGTATTCTTGTATGCATGCATGTATGTATCTTCGTTTGTATGTATGTATGTATTTATGTATGCATGTATTTATGTATGCATGTATTTATGTATTTATGTATGCGTGTTTGTTTGTATATATAAATGTATATATATTTATATGTATGAAGCAATGTATGTAGGTTTTTCTATTCCTAATTGAAGTTTTAGACTTTATTTTGACCGGCTTCCGGCTCGGTGGTAAGGTTTTAAAGAAAAACATTATTTCCTTGTTCTCTTCGTCATCCATTGCACACATTTTCCAGAAGATCTCAGATTTTTGTTGCCCCTGATAACATTTCGCCTGTAGCATATGAATTATGGAGCTATATCTTTCTCCAAAAATCCAATTTCAGCCATAGTTTCATACACGTGGGTTGGTAATTGCCCTGTTTCTCCAATAATAATCTCTATTTTAGTTAATAGATTTGTAGGATTGTCATTAATAGTCTCCTGTGTTTTATGTACTACGCTGATGTCAAGCGGGCAGCAGACTTCCAGGGAAAAGCATGTTTTTTATGGTCCTAATAATATCAGATGGGACATGTTTTAATTCATTTGCTGCTTTCTTTCAAGGTTTCCACCAATATTCCTTTGATCAACCAGTCTCAATTTGTACACTTTTATTTGTTCCCACGTGTTTTCTGTTTTAGTTGTTCTGTTAAACACAACAAGCCTCTGGAAAGGTTGTATCGAAAGTGTATGTTCTAACAGTTGGCAATCATGTGGTAAATAACCTAAGGTTTTGCAAAGCCTACATTTGTGTTTTGTGTAGAAGCTGTTGGTGGTAATTTCTTGTAACAGTCCAGGTGAGTTAATATCATTTTTTCGGGACTATGTCAGGCTATTAGTGATGTATATTCCCTCTATGGTATGTGTTGTTTTTTTCTTTTCAAGTATTAATACAAAGCATTCTCAGTGAACTGTTCTACTTTATTTTATTTTGTTAAGTAGGTCTTTTAAATGTTTCTTTGAAAGAGATCCGTGTCAACTTATATTTCCTGTCTCTTCCCAAGTTTATTAGCTATCCTAAGAATGTTATTATTTTTGTTCTCGTAAACTTAAGCAAGTTGTATGTATGTATTATATGTATGTATGTATGTATATATGTATGTATGAATGTATGTATGATCGCGCGGTTAAACCACTGGGAGTGAAGGACTCCTAGCCTTTGTCAGGGCATTCTTCTAGGAGAAGGCAACTCAGGAAACTGGGATAACTCCGACATAAAACCTGCGGCTCAGTAGTTACCGATGATGTTGACCTTTTCTTCTTTTCGGTTTATAGCTACTGTCGTTCAGGGAGTGGGGTTGGCCCAGTGCACAGTCTTTCCTCACTTTATAAAAACATCTTCACAAACAGGCATAGCACGATAGAATGAATTCATAATTATTAATAATGTTATATTGTGCAATGGCCATACTCGATAACGAGGGGTAAGACATCATGTATGTATGTGTGTGTGTATGTATGCATGTATGTGTCTATGTATGCATGTATGTATGCATGTATGCATGTATGTATATATGTATGCGTGTATGTATGTATGTATGTATGTATGTATGTATTTCTTGGTGAGGAGGGTGACTTTGGACATCCTGCAGGACTAAAGACAAAACCTGTCAAAGGGCAAAGGAGTTCTTAAGAGTCAATGGCCATCCAAAATCACCGGGAGAGATGACCCCTTAGCCTTTGTCAAGGCAGAATTCTAGGAGAAGGAAAACTCTGATATAACACCTGCAACCCTGATGGTAATCAATGATGTTGACTTGTTCTTCTTGTTGGTAAATATCATCTTGGTTAAGAGAGTGGGACTGGCTTTGTGCAGTGCCTTTGCTCACTATAAAAGCTTCATGGCACAGGCATTGCTTTATATCTGGAGATCTCTCTGAACTTGTCATCACAGGGTACAATGGGCCCAGCACTATGTGTCAGTAATTGTCACAAGTGTAGTGTTTGTACCCGAGTTTTCAAGTCGCTGGCTGGACTAAAAAGTCACACTCGTTGAGCGCATCGGTGGGGGTTCTCCTACATGGATATAAAGTAGTGGCCGTACTCGAAAACTAGTTGGCAGCTACCACCATGTATGTATGTATGTATGTATGTATGTATGTATGTATGTATGTATGTATGTATGTATGTATGTATGTATGTATGTATGTATGTATGTACGCATGTTTGTATTTACGTACGTTGGCGGAAAGTATCGGATCGACTTCAACTGTAATTCAAAGGACCGGCCTTATCACACATTCTGGCATACTAAATATCCTCCTGAGTTACATTAAAGGTACGCGTAGTATAGGAATACTCAACCACTTACACGTTAATTAAAAGTAGTAAGCTGAACAACTAGAACACTCATTGCCAAAAGCAACGAAGTTTAATTTGTGTATGCATTCATATACGTATGCCTTTTATTGTTATTATTTAGGCTCATGTCAGCTATGGTCAAATACATTCTGGTTATCTAGTCCATCTTGTCCTTTTCCAGATATAGAAGTCTTTCTTTTAGATGGTAGGATGGGATTAAATGGAGAATTGGGTGTTATTTCTAGTAGATCAAGTGACCATTTCATATGTATATATATATATATATATATATATATATATATATATATATATATATATATATATATATAAAGAATTAGTATATCTACCAACATATATATACAGATGCATACCTATGCCACCAAATATATAGGTTTTGTCTTAGTAACAGACTTCCTGATGACGAAAGGCCTCCTCCATGTGTTCCATTCGGAAACCATGTTTATTCCCTTTCAGAAACTAATTAGTTGGAGTGAAATTTTAGTAAGTTAATTTTTATAATTTTCTTATTTTACGTCTTTCATATATATATATAGGAAAATATTCAATACCCCACTCTACTACCCTAAGTATTGAGTTCTCTGGTGCGTTATGGTCCACCTGGTTCCTTACCACACTTCCTTCGTTATATATATATATATATTTATATATATATATATGAGGATTGAAAGCAAAATCTTTTGCTTTTAAGAAACCACTGGTAAATGGAATAATTGCCTTATGTTGTTTATTACATAATAATAATTAAGCTCTGTTACCTACATAGAGCACTCTTTTTTCCTGGACTTTTCCGACGGAATTATTTCATTCACACATATATATATATATATATATATATATATATATATATATATATATATATATATATATATATATATATATATATATATATATATACACACAATATATTAACAAATGGAAACTATATTCATAAAACCATATTTATTCCATTATACATATTTCAAGGGCCACCAAAGCAGATGATCGTGCGCTTTCATCAGCTAAAATATAATATAGATTAGTTTTATAAATAGATATTGACATAGCCTGAAAAATGCAACCTTCACCCTCTCTCTCTATATATATGTATGTATATGTGTGTGTATGTCTGTGTGTAGTAGAAAGGTTTGAAACCATGAATGTATATGAATATTCGTAAAATTTGAGTATTCTCAGCGCGAAAGGTAGCCGTTACCAGCTGCATACTATTTGGGGGGGGGGGGTAAGATATGACCACAAAACGACCGGAGAGCGTGGGGGCGAGAGGGAGAGAGAGATATGAGAAATGAGGGGGTTAGCAGAGGAGAAAATTGTGGACTAGAACGATCGTTCTAGTACACATTTTTCTCCTCTCCACCCCTTCTTCTCTCTCTCTCTCTTTCTCTCTCTCTCTATATATATATATATATAGAGTGGGTAATAGGAACCAGTAAGACCCCGACAGCTGAGCTCAAGCCGTTTCGACGGCTAATTCTGGACTCCTGGTATTTAAATAGCCGATCTTCTCAAGGGGTGTTCTTGGTAGAGAAGTCAATGTTGTGTTTTCGCATGGTGCGGGTGAAATGAATTGAGCTTAGCGGAAAAGTCTGGATACGGCGTGGTAGGGTCGGAAAGTGCTCTACTACGGGGGTAGGAGCTAGATAACGAAGGAAATGTGGTAAGGAACCAGGTGGACCATAACGCACCAAAGTACTCAATACTTGAGGTAGTAGAGTGGGTAATAGGAACCAGTAAGACCCCGACAGCTGAGCTAGGGGCGTTATGGTCCACCTGGTTCCTTACCACATTTCCTTCGTTATCTAGCTCCTACCCCCGTAGTAGAGCACTTTCCGACCCTACCACGCCGTATCCAGACTTTTCCGCTAAGCTCAATTCATTTCACCCGCACCATGCGAAAACACAACATTGACTTCTCTACCAAGAACACCCCTTGAGAAGATCGGCTATTTAAATACCAGGAGTCCAGAATTAGCCGTCGAAACGGCTTGAGCTCAGCTGTCGGGGTCTTACTGGTTCAAATTACCCACTCTACTACCTCAAGTATTGAGTACTTTGGTGCGTTATGGTCCACCTGGTTCCTTACCACATTTCCTTCGTTATATATATATATATATATATACTGGTTTTATCTTTTATTTTTTATCATTAATTTTGCTTTGACCTGTTTAGCTTGATTTGCTTTTTTGGGCTTAGGTAGTTGATGCTTTCTTGACCACATTTTCAGTTTTGTATGGCTTCTTAACATATTGTTTAGCTCTGGTTTTTAACTATTGAGCACTTTGCCAGTGTCATTTCTGATTTTTGCGTTTCGTTTCGCCTTTCCTACCCGCCGATATGCGATTCTCGCTGAATCTATATTTATATATATATATATATATATAATAAAAAATTGAACAGGGACAGAACAGAGAGGCAGTACGACAAATGTTTATTAGATTCACGCTCAGGAGAGTGGGGGGTAGGTGAAGGACGACGTTTCGGGTATAAGCCCTTCTTCAGGTAAGAGTTCAAAAGGTGTGTAGGGGAGTGGTGGAGAGACATATAGCGAAAGGAAACGGTGCGAATGAAAAATTAACAAATAAAGACAAAAATATAATAAATAATAAATAAAAATAAAGCATGATCAAAATACAAGGAATGAGAACATTTAAAAATAAAGGCATGATCAAAATAAACTGAAATTAAAAGGGGGGTAAACAGGTGGTGGAAGGGTGTGGGGTGAATAGAGGTGGAGGCGGGTGGAGTGGGGAGAGGGAGACGGGGTGTCCGAGCGGGGAGGGCTGAAGGTGGTGTGTGTGGTTAGGTGTGCGTGTGTGTGTGTGTGTGTGTATGTGAAAGTGAGGGTTGGGGGAAGAACGGGGTTGCATGTTCAGGAAGGTGTGTGTGGGGGGTGTTTTTGTGTGTCGGAGGGTCTGTGCGTGTGTGGATAGGGGGTGGGGGGAGAGGAATCAGGGGGCTGAGGGTGTAAATATGTGGTGGGAAGCACGTGTGTGTGGTTTAAGCGTGTTGTGGGTGTGGGTGGCGTGTGGATAAAAAAATTTGTTTTGGGATGTGTGTGTGGGTGAGTTATATAGGTGATGGTGTTAGAGGATGGTTGAAAAGTGGTAAGTTACACGGATGTATGGAGATTTTGGTTGGAAGTCAAAACGCGTGTGGGTAATCCAAGAAGCGGTGGTCGGAAGAGGAGAGATGTGGGGTATATATATATATATATATATAACCCCCTTATTTCTCATCTTTATTTCTGCCTCTCTCTCCCACTCTCCGTTCCATTTGTGGTTATATCTTACCCCCCACCCACCCACCCAAAATGTTACTATTCAAATAGTATACAGCTGGTAACGGCTACCTTTCGCGCTGAGAATACTCAAATTTGACGAATATTTATATATATATATATATATATATATATATATAAGTATGTATACGTACATACATATAGTACAGTAGTATGTATATATATATATATAAATACATACATGAACACATATATATGTGTACGTATGGATTCACCGAACATTTTTTATAATGCTCGGTGTCTTTGTAAACAAACATCCCGAATTAAGCCGTACAGTGTCTAGCAACCATCGTTGCTCATTTGTTCAACACTGACAAAGGAACGCTGTACTAGTTTCAAGCTTATTAGCTATCGCCAGCAGCGTATACCTTCCTGCCAGATGGTTGAACGTCTGAAAGTATATACTTTCCTCATGCATATTAACGGCTGAGCAGCCTAATTTGCATATCGAGTGAGTTAATCGGCCGGGGTACCAAAAACGATAAACGGAAAAAATGAAACGAAATTTCATTTCTCACTCTTAGTTCGGCTGTTACTTAAATATAAGTATGTATACGTACATACATATATGTATACAGACGTACAGTAGTATATATATATATATATATATACATACATGCACACATATATATATGTAAGTATGGATTCACCATGAGCAACGATGGTTGCTAGACACTGTACGGCTTAATTAGGGATGTTTGTTTACAAACACACCGAACATTATAATAAATGTTCGCTGAATCCATACGTACATATATATATATATATGTGTGCATGTATGTATATATATATATATACATACTACTGTACGTCTGTATACATATATGTATGTACGTATACATACTTATATTTAAGTAACAGCCGTACTAAAAGTGAGAAATGAAATTTCTTTTCATTTTTTCCGTTTATATATATACTTGTTCACGTGACAGTCATAATTTCATTTATAACCAATCAAATTATATTTATAAAAAAAAAAGGCTTTAAAGTAAAAAGAAATTCAAACACAAACTGGCGCGAAAGCTGATGTGCTTATTCACGTGACTGCATCAACCAGCCAAACTTCACACATATATTTTTTCCATATACACACCACATTTGAACACCAACCAGATGTGAGAAAACTCACAAACCCTCCATCTCAATTCTACTTTTGAAAAGCACAAGAACTGCGAAACCGGTAAAGGAACCAAATAAATATATTTTAAAAAAAGACCCCAGTTGCATTTTCGATTTCATCTTTTTTACTTATACATATATATATGAAAATTAGGATTGGTGCTCTGAAATAGCGATGTATACATGAATATATGTATAGTATATTTGGCAATATACTGTATGCTTAATTAAAAACATTTAAAGACCTTGCGCTATTATTTTAAAGTAGTGACTATGTCACTTACTTCTTTTTTCAACAAGCGAAGGGAGATAAGCTGACAGATCTGTTTCACACTGTTGGTGATCATCAGAGCTTAGCATTCGCCGATCTCACCTGGCCACTGACATAATTCCGCTGGGACTAATTTGACACTTAATTACAGCCCAGGTTTTATCAGTCCGGTGTTTTTATTTTATTTTTATCAACCATCGAATGAATATAAATAATGACTTTTGAAAGAACAAGAGCAGCATGACTTCATATAAAAGCTTTACAATTCAAATTTAGACTCATAAATACTACTGTTGATGTTGCTGTTAACTAACAACAATTACACTAACAATACCAACAAGAAAACCCATGTCAAAAAGCTTTTAAGCCCTGACCGTCTAATCATTTTTCACTCACTATATTTAAGACTATACTTTCCAAATCGTCCTTTCAATTTTAAGGCAGTAAGGTGGCGTTTAATGAAGATTTTTCTGCCATTTATAGCAGGTCGGGCATGAAGGTGTTATCAGTAATATAATTGTTTCTACTTTTGATACACGGCCAGCAATTACCCCCAATGCATTACTGGAGCTTTATTTTATCGACCCCGTAAAAATGAAAGGCAAAGTTAACCTCGGGGAGATTTAAGTCCAGAACGTAAAGGGACATAACTCTATACCGCAAAGCATGGTATTTGACGCTCAAATAGCAAAACGATACATATGTTTAGGCAAGGTATCTTTTAAACACTCTATGTACCATGTCTCCAATGCAAATATTTCTAATAGTCATATTTTATAGCAACCACAGCATTTCAGTTGTTAATATTTATTTGTATTGAAAAGGAAAAAAAAAATCCCATAACCTATTGGCTCGGTGTGAAGCCACGGACGATTTCATCTTCATATTATATGTCAGCATCAAGTTAACTCAGCATATTTCCACGCTATTGACTACGTTTAAATTCAACTGTAATGTCAGGAGCTAACGAAAACTATTGGAAAGTAAAAAACGACGGTCGTACCCTTTAATAATAAATCGAACTAAAATAATACTAGTAGTTTCGTTATTTGATTACCATAAATATTGGACAAGCATAGGTTTCAGTGAGATTGCTTGTATGTGGTCGCTCAAAATAACTAATAAATCTCATTTCAGTCCCACTCTACATTCTAATAAGACACATTGGATAAATTATTCTTTGGCATGTTGTCTGGAATAAGACGTGGTGGTCAAGGCTATAATGTCTTTTTTATTATAAGTCAGCTCGATCAAGACTGACCTTGAGCTAAACAACAACAATATTACCAGTTTAAGTAAGTCTTTACGTAAATATTACGACATTATCACGGGATTTTCAATTGGAATAGCCCCACAATTAATATGTACGATAGCTATAATTATAATGTATAAAATTCTATTATACGTTTGAAAGTCTATCCATTATGAGTAGAAATTAATTGGTTGTAATTAGTGCGGACGTTAGGAGATGTATAAGCTGTGATTACTCTTCAGACATTAGACATAGCAATTTCTCATCATTTTACGGTCAACACACCTCTTGTTTTTCTTAACTTTATATAAAGTAAGAAGCCTTGCTTTAGAAAATATATTGTATTAGTAAATTTAAATCTTTGTTAGCAAGATGAATCAGACAAAAAAAAACTATTATAAGAGAAATGGAAATGTAATTAAGTAGAAAGTGTATTATCTAATGCAGATGACAAACGGATGATTCCTTTTGTATTGACTTGTCTCAAAAATAAGATTTTGACTAGACTATGCTCCACTTAACTGATGTCATATTGTACCAATACGGAACTGAAATTGTATGAGTGTTATTGTTCATACAAACACACATACACACACGCACACAAATGTAATATATATATATATATATATATATATATATATGTATATATATATATATATATATATATATATATATATATATATATATACATACATACATACATCTCCTCCTTTCTACTCATTATATATATATATATACAGTGGCGGACTGGGTCTAAAAATATTGGTTGCCCACCTACATATAGAATGCTATCATTTAATTTTTATAATGAATAAATAATATTTTCGAAAAATACATAAGTAGAAACAAAACAGTGCAATAAAATTTTTGCGGAAAAATATCTTACTTTCTCTCATAAAAAAATTATGTAATTTGCGAAATCCAGAGACTTTCAATAATGACCAGAAGTCGACCCTAAATATTACTAATAGCGCTAGGAAAGCCATGAACGACACCACAACTTTTTAACTTGGAATTTGAAAGTAGGTTTATAATTATCAATTTTCATTATGCTATCGGTGGCCTAGTTGGCGAAGTCATAGGCGGTGGCGATCCTGGTCTGAAATTCGATCCTGGTTGGGAGTAGGGTTACCGGTAAACCTTTTCAGTTTTTTTCTATTCGTTGTAAAATAAAAACTGAAAAAGGTTACATCTTGAGCAGGATTGAACCCAAAGTCAGGATCTCCACCGTCTTTAGTACCTAAGAGCGGTTGCCGGTCCGGCAGAAATTAGAAATTGGAATAAATGCTCTGAAATAGCGATATATATGTGAATATAGACATAGAATATTCGAAAATATTCTGTATGTTTATAATAAACATTTTGAAGACCTAATCGCTATAGAATAGAATACGTCACGTAAAAAGCACTGGATATGTAGTCTTGAAGATTTCTAATAAGAATGAAACGCGTAGATTACTTCCCTTGCTTTTATCGAGAATCTAATTGTAATACGTGACGTATTCTATTCTATAGCGATTTGGTCTTCAAAATGTTTATTATAAACATACAGAATATTTTCGAATATTCTATGTCTATATTCACATATATATCGCTATTTCAGAGCATTTATTCCAATTTCTAATTTCTGCCGGACCGGCAACCGCTCTTTCAAACCAGTTCCTGTACACAGCTAAGTATTCTATAAGTCTCTAGCTGTGTCATTCTCGATAAAAGCACTGGATATGTAGTCCTGAAGATTTCTAATAAGAATGAAACGCGTAGATTACTTCCCTTGCTTTTATCGAGAATCTAATTGTAATACGTGACGTATTCTATTCTATAGCGATTAGGTCTTCAAAATGTTTATTATAAACATACAGAATATTTTCGAATATTCTATGTCTATATTCACATATATATCGCTATTTCAGAGCATTTATTCCAATTTCTAATTTCTGCCGGACCGGCAACCGCTCTTTCAAACCAGTTCCTGTACACAGCTAAGTATTCTATAAGTCTCTAGCTGTGTCATTCTCGATAAAAGCACTGGATATGTAGTCCTGAAGATTTCTAATAAGAATGAAACGCGTAGATTACTTCCCTTGCTTTTATCGAGAATCTAATTGTAATACGTGACGTATTCTATTCTATAGCGATTAGGTCTTCAAAATGTTTATTATAAACATACAGAATATTTTCGAATATTCTATGTCTATATATATATATATATATATATGTCACCGAATTCATACTGAACCCGGTCATTGAAATGATCATAGTATAATAAACCTTTTCAGGAATTACACCAGTCCAGCCTCCTGTTATTTTATAATATATATATATATATATATATATATATTTATATATTTAATACGTACCTTACTTACTGTGGTTACCTCCGATTGAACCCGAGATAAACTTATATATTTTTTCATATATTGTTTCCTCTCTCATTTTGTATCTTGGTCCACAGAATGGCGTGGCCATCTTTTTCTTCACACGTCATGAGGGTGGCGACAATGTGGAGAAGACTCGCTGGCTGGATCTTAAGGACTTTCCAGACAAGAGACCGAGAGATCATGTTGATACTATGGAAGACATTTGTCCTAAGCTGTCTGGACTACTGTTCACCCCTTAGTATCAAACTAACCACGGAGCTTGAGGCAATTCAACAAAGCTACACCAAGATGATTGCCACGATAAAGGAGATGAGCTACTGGCAGAGGTTAAAAGAACTGAAACTCTACTCCTTGGGACGAAGACGAGAGAGATACGCTGTGATATACATATGGAAAGCCCTGGAGGGACTAGCTCCAAAATTTGGCATTGAGAGCTGGACCAACACCCGAACAGAACGTCACTGTGTGCTGCCAAAGGTCCCGTCTTTCACATTTAGAATAAGGAGCATATATTGCAATAACCTGGTGTTCAAAGGCCCTCAAATCTTCAACAAGCTGCCAAGAAATTTGAAAGGCCTGCATCGTGTGGACGTGGATGTTTTCAAGAAAGATCTTGACACCCTGCTATCCAGGATCCCCGATGAGCCCACAGCACGGTACAAAGGTAACCTAAGGGCAGCTGCAACGAACTCCCTCTTACACAAATGCCCAGCCAACACTGGCTTGAGAAAGAACGTGTAGCAAAAAGGGCGGCTCCCAAGCATGGCCTTAGCCGGATGAAAGAGTAAATGTGTATATATGTGTGTGGTTGTGTGTGTGTGTGTGTGTGTGTGTGTGTGTGTGTGTGTGTGTGTGTGTATGTGTGTGTGTGCGCGCGTGTGTGTGTGTGTGTGCTTGTGTGAGTGACTGAGTGTACATATATACAAAGAACCTCATTTCAGGTTCCGTCCGGCTGCGTGATACCCTAAACATATGTCTTCTCCCATTGTCTTAGGTTGACCAATGCCGTGTGAGTAAACTGCGTAGACGCACGTCATGCATTCATGTTTGTATCTATGCAAATATATATATATCGGTGGATTGGCAGTATCGGTAGAGGGTCGGACGCCATGCTTTCGAGCATAGTTACGTCCCTTTACGATTTGAGTTCAAATCCCGCCGAGGTTGACTTTGCCTTTCATCCTTACGGTGTAGATAAAATCAAGTACCAGTAATGCACTGGGTAATTACTGGCCTTGTGCCTAAAGTAGAAACAATTAATAATAATAATAATAATAATAAGAAGAAGAAGAAGAAGAATGAGGGCGAAGTTTTAGATCTTCATTACATTTATTGAGGTGTGACGCGAATGATCAGCTCAAGGCTCGATTTCCATCGATCTGGCCCGACTCTGGTATCAGAAGCTCGTCGGACTTCTGTTATGGTATTGACAGAATGAGAGAGAGAGAGAGAGAGAGAGAGAGAGAAAATATCGATGATTTCTCTCGAATGAAACGGTTCTAGTCCTGTAGAAGCCATTTCTATATTTATACTCTGCTATGTATTGAGTACCTTACTTACTGTAGTTACCACCGATTGAACACGGGATAAACTTATATATATATATAGGAAAAGGTTCAGGACCCCGACAGCAGAGCTCAAGCCATTTCGATGGCTATTTCTGGTTCAGAAATAGCCGTCGAAACAGCTTGAGCCGTCGGGGTCCTGAACCTTTTCCTATTACCCACTCTACCACCCAAAGTATCGAGTACTGTGGTGCGTTATGGTCCACCTGATTCCTTACCACACTTCCTTCGTTATATATATATATATATATATATATATATATATATATATATATATATATATGTGCAAACCACGCAGTATCCTTCTTTCTTCTCATGTTTTTTATATATATTTACCTCGGCTGCGTTTGTCTGTTTCTCTCTTACTGCTTGCCCGCTCTCTCTGTTTCTCTCACCTTCTTTCGCCCCCTCTGTCAGTTACACTTCCTCTCGACTGACCTCTTCCTCGCACTTCCACTCACTCACTCTCTGTTTCTCCCCTTCTCACTTCCTCCCGTTTGGCTAACAGTGGGCCTCTTCTTGCTTACATCTCACTCACGTCGGACGTCTGTACCTTTTGCTCATGAAATCCACCCAGCTTATGCTGACCAGGACTACCATGTTGTTTGTTTATTTTCTTTCTTTGGTTTGTTTTTATCCTTCTATGTCGTTCACTTGTCCCCCTCGCTTTACGCGATTACTGGTCCCAATAACTTTTTTTAGATTATTGCTCGCACCAACCTGAGGTATCTGATTTTTAATGCGATGAAATACCAATGATGGTTGAAAAATCACTGACGAAGGACTATTTTTATCATATGTAACCCATGCGCAAACCACGCAGAATTCTTCTTTCTTCTCATGTTTATATATATATATATATCATAAATGTAATCTGAGTTTTTCGAATATTAATATCACTCGATTCGTTTGTTTGAAACTATGCAAATTTTATATATATATATATATATATATATATATATATATATATATATATATATATATATATATATATATATAAGCAAAAGGGATATTCAATTTGTTGGTATTTCAACAAATATAAATGTTTATAACTGATTCAAAGCACTCGACAAGTTTTCTGGAGTATAATATACAATGATATTAAATAATGGAAACTATATTTATAAAACAATATTTATTCTATTATATATATTTCAAGGGTACCAAAACTTTGGTACGCGCTCATCAGATAAAATACAAAGTTTGTTTTATAATTACTGACATAACCAGGAAAGAATAACTTAACGGTTCAAGTTTATCCCAGGAAAAACTTGAACCGTTAAGTTATTCTTTCCTGATTATGTCAATATTTATAAAACAAACTTTGTATTTTATCTGATGAGAGCGTACCAAAGTGTTGGTACCCTTGAAATATATATAATAGAATAAATATGGTTTTATAAATATAGTTTCAATTTATTTAATATCATTGTATATATATATATAGAGAGAGAGAGAGATTAGAGCGCTCTATCTCAAAATTATTTTTGAAAAACATTAGAAATGCGCAACCGGTAAAAACTTAAAACTAAAACTGAATAGTAACCAATACTTATTACTAATTTATACTTATTCCTAATTAAACTATTTTTCACTGGGAAAAATTTGTCAGCATTTTCTTTTCCTTTTACTAATATATATATATATATATATATATATATATATATATATATATATTCCAATTGGGTTGTCCAGAGGCTCGTATGTCAATGTTGAAATCTTAAATGCAGTGAACCAGTGATTTTTCTGTTGGTCATTTGTAAACAATGATATGATTGTTCATAAAATACCATACAAAATATAAATAAATCTGTATCTCAAGTAAACAGTAAAGCTACTGAGAACACAGATAAAGATATATGGAGATACATATGCTTTCAAGAAAACATATTCTGAAACGTTAACTTGCTCTTGTGTGTGTGTGTGTGTGTGTGTGTGTGTGTGTGTGTGTGTGTGTGTGTGTGTGTGTGTGTGTGTGTGTGTGTGTGTGTGTGTGTGTGTGTGTGTGTGTGTGTGTGTGTGTGTGTGTGTGTGTGTGTGTGTGTGTGTGTACGTCTCTTTGCGCATACGTGTAATACATTTGCACAACCCGGCTGGAATATATTTCACATGTAATTTCTATTCGAAAGTGGCTTGGCAGTATCGGTAGAGCGTCGGTATGCTTTGCAGCATAGAATTACGGTCCTTTGTGGTCTGAGTTCAAATCCCGCCGAGGTTATCTTTGCCTATCATCCTTACGGGGGTCGATAAAATAAAGCACCAGTAACGTACTGGAGTCGATTTAATCGACTTTCCCCTCCCCCCTAATTACTGACCTTGTGCCTATACTAGAAATCATTATATTTACATCAAGGGCAGTGGCTTGGCAGTATCGTTAGAGGGTCAAACACCATGCTTTGCAGCATAGAGTTATGGCCCTTTACGTTCTGAGTTCCAATCCCGCCGAGGTTAACTTTGCCTTTCATCCTTACGGGGTCGATAAAATAAAGCACCAGTAATGCACTGGGTAATTGCTGGCCTTGTGCCAAAAGTAGAAATAATTATATATACATCATAGTGATAGATGGACAGAATTCGAGCATCGGATAAAATGTCATTGAAGCATTTGTTCTGGCTCTGCATTCAGAGTTCAAGTCCCACCAAGGTCCACTTTTCCTTTCAGCCTTCCAGAGTCGATAAAATACAGTATAAGTCAAGTAGTCGGATTGAATTAATCAACTTTGCCTTTCCCACAATTTTGTTGGCCTGGTGCCAACATTACAAATCATTATAGACACAAACACACGCACACACACACACATACACACACACACACACACACACACATATATACACACACACACATATATATACACACACACACACACGAACGCACGCGCGCACACACACACACACACACACACACACACACACACACACACACACACACTGATGCATACATACGCTATTTGTACTTTAAGCTGTCACAGCTACGTCGTATATTTTTATTTTTATCTCAAATAGTTGATGTGATTTACTCTCTAAAATATGTTTATGATATAACTATTTGTTTGATAGGCTAAAATATGTTTATGATATAACTATTTGTTTGATATAGTATAAGGTAAAATAAGAACGTGTTACATTACTGTGTTTTTCTCTGGGCTTTAGCTGTGTACGTGAATTTTATTGGTGGCCACTGGGAACTGGCACACTAATGTTTAGTGTTTAAATAGAAGCTTCGTAACTCTTGAAATAAAACAATAGCCCACCCACTTCTTTGACAAACAATGGAAATTTAAAGAGTGTAGGGGAGTTTTGATTTCTGAGAGTATCAGAGGTGCAGTCAAAGAATATAGCAATAACCAAGTATTGAAACTAGATTTACTATCACTGCTCGTTGAGAGTTTGCCTTTAGCTTTATAAAACAAACTCTAAATTTGCGAAATATTATAAGACCATTTTTAATGCCGTTTATAAAATAGGTCTAATTAAATGCTAGTGCTCAAGTAGTTTTCTTTGCCCTCTCGTGTATATATGTATTCTTCAAACAGGATGGTAGTTAGTTTATTTTCTATTATGAAGTTAGAAAGTCTATATGTATCTAATCTTCAGCATTAAGCGTGGCAGAGAGAAATGAGAGAAGACCTTGCATGAGAAGTAGAGATAAGGGAAAGCTGTGCGAAGCAAAAAGTGAAGGACGTGTAAGGAAGGAGGGAGGAGTATGTGGTAATAGTATTGAAGAAGTAGATTAAAAGAAGTAGATTAAATGATAGGCAGAAAAATAGTTCATATTAATTTGTATAGAGTTTCCCCAATGACTAACTCAGCTTTTTATTTATTTACTAAATGGATTTTCTCAAAATTTCTCTCTCTCGCTCTCTCTCTCTCGATATATATATATATATGTGTGTGTGTGTATATGTGTGTGTGTGTGGGGGGGGGTTAGACTTAATTAACAAAGAGAGGAAAGGGCAACGAACGAAAACAAAACAAAACGAAAATGAATTTTTTGAGGGGAAACTCAAAAAATTATTTTAAAAAAATAAAAATACAAACAAAGGTCACAGAACTCCATGATCGGCCGTTGAGATGAACTTTGGCAGTTTCGTCCCCTACCAACGGTACTACTGGTCCACCCGTGGTCACACCGTCTGACATAAGCCAAACGGTGTCCAGTGAAGTAAGAGACGAGAGATAAAACATTAATTTATAGCAATTAAAATAATAACACATACACACGCATGCTTATATATATATACATATATATACATATACATATATATATATATGAATGTATATATAGTGTATTTTGCAATAGACTATATGCTTAATTAAAAACATTTTGAAGACCATACGCTATTGTTTTAAAGTAGTGACATTGTCGCTTAGTTAAATTTTCGGCAGACAGGGGGAGATAAGTTGACAGCTCTGTTTCGCACATTTTGGTACTTATCAAAACTCACTACTCTCCCTGTGTGCCGAAAATTATGTGCGTTGGATTCTTATAGAATTCCAGTAACAATCAGGAACTGATTTTACAGAATCCAACACACATACTTTTCGGCAGACAGGGAGAGTAGTGAGTTTTGATAAGTACCAAAAAGTACGAAACAGAGCTGTCAACTTACCTTCCCCTGTCTGCCGAATATTTAAGGAAGCAACAATGTCGCTACTTTAAAACAATAGCGTATGGTCTTAAAAATGCTTTTAATTAAGCATACAGTGTATTGCAAAATACACTATATATACATTCATATATATATATCGCTATTTCAGAGCACCAATTCTAATTATATATATATATTGTTATACTTGGGGAGAGTCATATTGTTGTAATAATATTGCCAGAATTAATAACAGAACACTCACTGTTTGGTTAGTTTTCGCTTCTGTATCTTTTATATCAGTAAATTTATTCGGTCCTTAATGTTTACCATTGACTGACCAACGGTCAAAAATACAGATATAATATAGTCACAAACACATATATATAGTCTAACAAAGTTCTTTCGTTGCACATCTGCAACATCGTCAGTTGTGCTATTATGTATATATATATATATATATAGGAAAAGAGTCAGGATTCCGATGGCTGAGCTCCAGCCGTTTCGACATCTAGATCGGAACTGATCGTTCGGATCTAGCTGTCGAAACGGCCGTAGCTCAGCCGTCGGAGTCCTGACTCTTTTCCTATTACCCACTCCACTACTCTAAGTATTGAGTACTCTGATGAGTTATGGTCCACCTGGTATCTTACCACACCCTCTTTGTTATATATATATGAATAAGATAAAGTATTTCATGTTTCTGCTTTAATATTTGCTTTCTTTTATTTAATAATGCATGAGGTTATCACAAATTATTGCGGTGTACTTAATTAGCTCTCGTTTTCAAGGTAATTATACACCCTCCTTTGTTATATACAGCAGCAATTTCTCGCATGTTTCGATCATGGAACAATTCATTGTCCAGGTTATATATTAATTAGAAGGCGTTTAAAAATCCTTGCCCTGCTAATGTTTCTTTTATCAAGGTTTTACAATTGATGTGAAATGTCAGAACTAATGCCTTATAAATTTCAAGTTTGATCGATAGCAGGATTTTATAATGAAGACATACATTTTGGTCGTTTAACAGCACTTCACATTTTGAAATAATTATATTTCGAAAGGCTTCTCTTATTATTTTGTTCTTTCATAGAAAATTTATCGCTAAGTTAGTTGAGTCACTGACGCTGATAATAAAGATAAAAAAATCTAAATACAATGTTTCTCTTTCAGGATCTTAATTCATTACACTACAAACATTCCTAGCATAATTTCTTGATGTTTTAATTTGATAACTGTAAAATCACCCATTTGATCAAACATAATTGGTGATGTTCCTGCTGCTGTTATTGTTGTTGTTGCTTTTGTTTTATCCCAAGTCAACATTGACTGAGTAGGCTTATGATTGAAGGCACTGAAGCTATGAATTTTTCTGTACTTGACATTTTCCCGTACTTGACATATCTAAAACTACATTATTCGGCATATTCCTCTCTTTCTCAAGACAGTAGAGGAAATATAGAGGAGATATGGTTGTTATTTCTATAAAATAATGTCACCCTATAGTGGAGGTTCCTTTATTGGCTCGAACCTAAATTTATCTATCCATTCTGTAACGTTAAACTTTTTTATAGATAATTTGTCATTTACATGAGATGGAACTCGATCGCACGAGTCTCCCTGTATTTGTTCCTAATCCTAAAGAGCAGTAGCTATGATTGTTAGAGTATTATCAGCATTAATTGCTTGCTGTAGCCGTTTGGTTTCAGTCTGGTATATATTTTATCGATTTCTATTTGTCAAATCGCTAACTAAACGGGATATGAATTGATGCAAACATAAATACTGGCACAAACACTATCACACACACATCCACACAGACAAATATATATATATAATAAAAGACTAGACTTAAATGTTAGGTTACATTTCACACAAATACTAACCCTCATAGTTGTTCTCATTTTGGACAATGTATATATATACCAGATAAGGCTTATGTTCAGCTTTTATCTTGCATACATTGAAATTCAATGTGGTAACAATGGCAGAATTAACCGGTGTTACTTTGAGAATATTTTGTTATCTAGGGAATCAAAACTGTTGTAATTTTCATAGAATTCTAAAGATTTGTGGAACACTGATCTTTAGATAGTTCTTGTTTAGTGTTGTATTCTTCCATGCGTATATTGTATCATTCAGTCATATCCATGATATTATCCTTAAACCTAAAACGAGGACTTCCTACGATTTCTTTTCGGTGATAACTTATTGCATTGCAGCATTTTTTTCTGAATAGGATTGTCTTCCAAGTAAATAATGTTAAATGAAGGTGATCTTTCATAAACACGTTTTACAAGAATATGAAAAGAATACTTCAATAATATGTGAAATATTATACGTTCTTCTTTGAGAGTTTTAAGTGGAAATATTCCAGGATTTTTTTTTTTTTTTTTTTTACAAGAGGACTTGCCAGTTATTGCCATCCAGCGGTTCGGATACCACAAAAGCAGTATGTGGCAGTATTTTTGGCAGAAAGAGACGAACTAACTCCAAATTTAAAAATTCCTTAGTCACTTAACTCAACCTAATTGAAATCTCATCACACACTGTGGTACAGGATAACATGGTATTTTAAAGGTAGTGGAGCTTGTTCACAGCAAATTATCATTTAGGTGATTGAAGGATAACAGTCGAAACAATTAGTTGAGACAATGGATGAAACATTCTCAGGACAATTAGCTATGAGAGGAGTGTATTTAGGTAGTTTTCTTGTTTCTCTCTCCCTCTCTCTCTCGCCCACTCTCACTCTCTCTCCCTCTCCCGAAATATAACCTAATCTTTGAAATCATGCTATAACGTATGGGAAACAGTTATTATCAGTCACCACTTTTAGTATTTTGTGTGGCCATTAGTAGAGTTTCTGTAGGGCCAGACCTACAAAATGACTGCTCCACTTTTTCATTGAGAACGCTGTCGAGACCCATGTTGTTGCACTTGCCATCTTGTGTTTCGAATAAGAAAGTGCTTGCTCATTTCGTTTCTTATAGACGGCATCCACTTCAGATTTCTCGGATCAGAAGCATTTTCTCATAGTTCCCAATTACACAATATGTCTGATAACTACATATTTCTGGAGTATCTCAATGTCAGTTATGACTCCTCACACTTTCTTCTATATGTTAAAAGCCTCAGTTTTGTCCTTCTAGCAATATTTATGGCATTCTCAACTGGGAACTTAGCTGCTGTGTAACGTGTGTTGGTTTAGAATATTAAATTAAACACGATTAATTCCTTTGACGATGGAGAGACAGTGTAAAATGTCTTGATCACTGATTTGGGATATGCTTTAACCCTGACAGTAGTGTTGCTCCATCAAGAAATAGTTGGTGTTTAGATGACTTCTCTGAATCAACAAACGGCTTTCAATTCATCATATAGTGCTTTCGTTGCTATAGTTTCAAGCTTCTCGGACAGCATGGATTCTTCAGGGATTGTGATTACTGATAAATGGTTCGTTTACACTATCAGTCAATCGTTTGATATACGTGTTTTCTGAAGCATTTTATGTATGCCTTTTATTCAGTTTAGTTGGAGTGGGCACTGGTTTCTCCCCTCAAGAAAGCAAAGTCGCTTCATACTAGTGAGGTCACGTAGCACTGATGGCATTGTGTTTTGCTGATTGCAAACATCTATCTCCTGGGGGGTATTCGTTGATGAATCTCAGGAAGACTTTCACCAGTTAACTGTATATTAACGAGGCTTATAGGTGAGGGCTTTACTTGATTAAAAGGGTTGTTGGTATACTTGTTAGAAATTAGACGTTATCAGAAATGTAGATTTAATCTCTGTATGAAGGGGTCTAATTTTAATACTTCGAGAAGTGTTCATTAGTGTGTAGTCAATTAAGTTCCAAGATGGTGTTTGTAACAATGACTCTACATTCACAGCAGATCTAACGAGCTTATGTTTTCAAATGATCATTAAGAAAATGTTTCAGTAAAAATCTATTTTAATAAATATGCTGATAGTATTTTAAGAAATATTTAGGTGTGTGTAGATACGACTAGAGAATTAATTGTTTTTCTGTTGCGAAACTGTTCTTGGTTTTACTAATTGCTACAATATGGTAACTGATCTACAACGACTACGTCCTTTACCTTCCTGCTATTGGCGTTAGATATAATAACTGTAATTATAGTCTTTATAGTGATGGCGCCCATGATTATAATGGTGATGAATACTGATAATAGTAATAGTAAGAAAAATGGGACAGAAGTTGAAAATGAAGATTATGTTGATAGATTTAGTATGTATAGGCATGCATTTATTTGTTTATTTACTGAGTTTTATAATTTGAATAATGTTTTCTCTGTCTGAAGCTACGAACCAGGGCAGTTTTCAAGTGCACATGAACTGTCTTAAACATGAACTCGCATTTTTTAACAGAATTAATTTGTGTTGCCTCCTTTGGTAGAACATTACAGTAGCATGCAAACTTGTATCAATCAAACTTTGCTCTATCTAAACGAAATTAATACGGCATGTTTTTCATCTAACTGTTTTAGTGTAAGCTGGTAACTACTATTTATGCAATCTAATTATAAAATAAACAAATTTCTGTATTTTCCTTTCGCTTCTTATATCCATGTTTATAAAATTCATGTTCTTTTCTATAACTCTAATATTTTATTCTGAATTTTGACGCCAAAAAGCAAACTAGATACAACATATTTACGTTTATTCATTTTAAGACGCTTATTTGCTTGGCGTTTATTGTGCATTTCCCCATAGCTTTTATATATCTAATCTTTCAACTGTTTTATCTCTTGTGAAAAGAAATACGGTTTCTTGATTAACTTGTATTTTATTTCCAGTTCAAGTTCAGAATTCTTCTCTCGTTCCAGTTTCCTCCTAACAAAAACATTATGTTACCATTAGTATTCTAATGAGTGTGGAGTGCATCAGGGATTTCTCTGTATATTTAGTTAATTTTCCGGTGGAACTCCTTCACCCACAGCGCTAATGACATTGAAAAGGATAAATTCTCATTTCTCTTCAAGCTCCTTCCTCAGGGTTTGATATTAAAAAGAAGATATGTGCTAATGTTGCGGAATGCAGACGATTGTGTAACTTTCCGCGGCTTCAAAGATACAATACATCTTTCTAGAATATCATTGCAGCTGCGAAAAAAGTTATATTTTGGTCTTTGATTATTTTCCTGAATTCCACTCATTGGTGAGTAGTGTTAACATTTTTCATCTTTTTGTCCCCAAATGATAAAGTACACCAATCCTCTCGACGTGAGGGGCTCCATAGCCTATTGACATCTTTTGGAAGATGCATACCATGAACAATGACCAAAATTAGTTTTGCGTCTCGTAGCCATAATACCCGTGTGGTCCGTTTTACTTATTTTAAACCTGGATAGAAGGGCTTGGATTAAGGCTACTTTTATTTTGTTAAGTGAAGGGTAGACGGTTTTCTGAAACCTCTTTCTCCGGTAATTGATCTTGCTTTATACGTTCTTACACACCATTTTCTATTGACACCCAATTATGTATTTGACTCTAATTATCATTTCAGGTTGTTATAAAGGTCTGAGAGAATACTGATATTTTCTTTTCATTTTCAGAATATAAAAGTAATGTTCTTTTTTAAAGCATATTCATGTAGTGGAGTTGCAGCAATTATATTATTTCTTATAGAATAATTTGTTTTGAAGGAGAAATCATAAATGTGCATTGAATAGTGCTTGGCAACTTCAAACCAATAAACATTTAAAATGCTGAATACATTAAACCTTCAACGTGATTGGTTTGCTTCTACTTGTTGATAGTCGAAAATGAGGAAATAACCGTAGAAGTGATATGCTGCAGTATAAATTATAACTTTGAAGTATATTTGATGTAATTCACAACATGGCAAATTAAAAAATTATTTTGAAGTAATTGCCTTGAAATGTTATAGATGCAATCATTCTGAAATATTACAGCAAACGTAGTGGCATTAAAATTTATATAAAATAATAAAAACTACCGATTTAACTGCCCTTTTACATTGCTTTGTGTTTCTTTCTTTCTAATTTCTGTTATTTTCCATTTCTCTACCATATTACCGGAAGATGCAGCAATAACCGATGAGGCATATCTGCACCCTAGATAAGTCACCTCTCAATTTTAGATTTTTTGTTTATGCCATTTGAATTCAGTGCAACCGTTAGTTACCTACTGTGTCCGCTTTTTAAAGCAACGACACCCTCAAACTGACATGTGACTTGTATATTTCAATTCATTTGTTTCTTAGTTAGATGTCTCTAATCGTGTACTATTGTTGTGCTTAGGAGTGTATCTTTCTTTAGTTTCTTTTATTATTTTTTCATTTGTTTTTTTATATATAACAATTGATTTGTTTATCACTGAACGCTATTCTAATCCAACATATATTATATTAACATTGCCCCTCCATTTTAGTTTGCACATAATATCAATATTTCTAGACACATCTACATGAAATTCTTTACACATGGTCTATCAGCAGCTAATATCTATTTACTCTTAATCGATTTTCTACATTTTTTATTGCTAAGATAAGTTGTCAGTTGACAACTTTCTCTTGACCTTCTTCTTTTAATGCATTTCTTGCAAATATAGACTTTTATTATTCGATAACGAATCAAGTATTTATTCCATGATTTGTTTTCTTTTTCTCGTATATCGTATAATTAGCAATTGCTATTATCCAAAGTATTTGAACATATTTTTCTATACACTTTCATACTAATGGCTTGAGTCAATATTGTTTCTTTATTTATTTTTCGTTAATACTATATATTATAACTTCCAATAGTGTTTTTCTTCACTATTTGTATTGATGTATGGATGGATGAATATATGCATTTATACGCATGTATCTTTTTATGTCTTATTTATCCTATCAATCCATAGTTTTGAACAATATATATATAATGGATTGTTGTTGGAAATCTATGGAGCAAATAGAAAAGAAATAGGTTATCTAACGTCATTGAAATCAGTAGTACTTTATATTTCGACCACTTTGTTTTCCCGCCAACGACACATTGAAACTGTATTGTTGCAGTCCCTTCTCTAAATTTAGCAAAGCTTAATCAAAAGCTAGGAGTATGTATACTTTTCTCGCAAGCTTAATTTCATTGCTCCACCATTGAAACAAGAGTGGTGACCTGTTAGCAAACATATCCTTATGTTGTTTTTTTTGTCTATTTTTTTTTTTTTGTTGGCTTACCAAGCACAATTACATTCTCCCTATTCCCAGTTTAATGGAAGCTAATCTTGTTGCGTTTGGAAACGACTGTGATGTACATGTAACTGTTTAGTCAGGAAGAGAAAGGCAGTTCCGATGAACCTTTACTAGATGACTGAGGTGTGAAGGAGAGAGAAATGCGTGTACCCTCGAATCGGGGAGCTTATACGAAGGCTTGAAGCAAAGTGCGCCTATGGGTCAAGTAGTGAGGTTAAACAGAGAGACAGAGTATGAATTTCATCCATTTGATGGTTTATGTAACCGTTCTCTTTCTAATCATTCGTGACATTTGTACATCATCTCTGTCCTGTTTGCCTAGTTATGTTATAGTAGACCATATTGTCGTGTCGTAGATACATTTCAGTCACATTTCCGGTTAATAGATGTTGTCTGTAATGATGAGGCCGTATTTGTAGCAAAGTAGCCTATTTTTTGTTGTACAACAACTTAAACTTGGGCATTAAAATGTCCTGTTAGTATC
>OZ024742.1:118211322-118216322 GCA_964016885.1 Eledone cirrhosa
GTAATTTTATGAAAATGAGATTCTCCTTGAAGTTGCTCAACGGCATTGCATTCTTTTATTAAAAGAGGATTTCGATATTTCATAATTGTATGTATTCATAGTTATATAATAGTGAGAAATTAATGTTTTTATGGAGGTGGCAGCTTTTCATTACTAATGGCTTCTTTCTAATTATTCATTGATATTCTAAAGAATCTACAGAGTTTCTATTTACTTTTGCTTCTCTTGAAATAGAAGAAAAATCCATTATATAAATCTGTATAAAGAGGAAGATGAAGACGTCGAGTATAATTACATATACATACAGCCTAGAAAGAATGCCCTGGCAGAAAATTACGGCCCATTATGTTCTGAGTTCAAATCCCGCCGATGTTAGCTTTGCCTTTCATCCTTACGGGGTCGATAAAATAAAGCACCAGTGAGTATTGGAGTCGATTTCATTAAATTGCTGAACTTGTGCTTAAAGTAGAAACAATTGTTTGTTCCGGCTCTCTGCACTCTGAGTTCAATTCCCATCGAGGTGAAATTTGCCTTTAATTCTTTAGTTCTAGATGGTGGGTTGGCGGAATTATTAGATATCTTACTGTAGTTGTTTTGGTTCTTTGAGTGCAGAGTTTTTGCATAATACGTAGCTGTAGTGGATTATAATTCCGCCCTTCTTCTTGTCGGTCTCAGAGATCTTGAACAAATAAAAGGTCATGGGAATGGCCTTTCCACCACGGACTAAACAGTTCAAATATATGACACACAGGGGATTTTCCTAAAAAAAACTATTTATCTAAACGAGTAACACGATCTTCGAGATTCTGACGAAATGAATATCAAATATACAACATTAAAATAAATAAATTTCCCAACCTTCTTTAAATCATCTTACTAGTCTGGGTTCTTGGACTCCGGTCGTGTATTATATCGATCCTAGGTTGGTACTTATTTTAAATATCCCCATTTTTCGAACTGTAATATAACAGGAGATATATGAGCACAATATAAACAACACTAGTATTTACACACACACACACAATCATATATATATATAGAGAGAGAGAGAGAGAGAAGAGAGAGAGAGAGAAGAAAACACACTAGAGAGAGTGTGTGTTTGATAAACAACACACTCTCTCTAGTGTGTTTTCTTCTCTATATTATATTTGAAGAGCCCGGGACTCTTTTTCCTTTGAGCTCGTGAATTACAGTGACAAACGCGAGTTTCTGATTCCGTTACTTCACTTTGATATATATATATATAGTTAAAAGAATAGAGGTGTAACACACAAGTTATGATATATTGGTAAACGGAATAGAAAATGCTGACAAATTGTTCACAGTTGAAAAATGGTTTAATTAGGAATAAAAGAGTATTAGTAATTGTATGGGTTAGTATTCAGTTGTGGTTTTAAGTTTTTAAGTTTTTACCGGTTGCGCATTTCTAAATGCTTTTCAAAAATAATTTTGAGATAGAGTGTCCGTGT
This sequence comes from Eledone cirrhosa, assembly GCA_964016885.1. Classification (NCBI taxonomy): domain Eukaryota; kingdom Metazoa; phylum Mollusca; class Cephalopoda; order Octopoda; family Eledonidae; genus Eledone; species Eledone cirrhosa. The sequence continues at coordinate 118,212,792 of OZ024742.1, forward strand.
TGTTTGCTCTGATCTGATTAGTTTTGGGAATTCTACCTCTTTTTATGTTAAAAAAGTGGCTCCAGCGCTAGTTTGGTGTTGCAAAAATTCTTGTGGTCAAAACAATTTTGATTGGTCGGTAGAGGTCATGTGAATGTAAAAAATTGATTTTGCGCCAAGACTGTTTTTATGTTAAAAAGTGGCTCCAGCGTTACTTGGTGTTTGCAAAAATTCTTGTGGTCAAAACAATTTTGATTGGTCGGTAGAGGTCATGTGAATAAAAAATTGATTTTGCGCCAAGACTGAGAAATGACTCTTTCACAACACATATGTGTGTGTGTGTAGTAGTAGTAAGGTGTTCGATGTTGTGATAATGGTTAGCAGGGATGTGTGTCAAATGGCTATTAAGATAAGTGTGTGTGTGTGTGTATATAGCAGAGTAATTTGTGGTAGCAGGGATGGTCAGTAGGAATGTGTCTGTAAGCAGTGGGGGTATTTTAGCAGGTCAAAACATATTTTTCAGCTTTTGTCTTATACGGAGAAGTGTGTGTGTGTGTGTGTGTATAAGTCTCTTTGTATGTTAATGTACGCGTGTGTATGTGTGTATATATATATGTGTGTGTGTGTGTGTGTGTGTGTGTGTGTGTGTGTGTGTGTGTGTGTGTGTGTGTGTGTGTGTGTGTGTGTGTGTGTGTGTGTGTGTGAGAGAGAATATGTGTGTGTGGGATGGACCAGTATTTTTTTCCCCCTGGTAAAATGGTGTACATTATTCGATTTTTTCAGTAAAATCGGTTCTCTTAATAGAACATCAAAAATCTTAACAATAAAAGGTGTGAAATGATATTCACTATATATATATATATATATATACATATATTCACTATATATATATATATATATATACATATATTCACTATATATATATATATATATATACACATATATTTTTTTGTGTTGCAGCATAGAGCATGTGTGTTTACGTATGTCATTGTGTTTATATGTGGGTAGAGATGTGTGCTGATGTAGGTATGTATGTTGACGTGTGTATGTTGTGGGTTCGTCTTAGGGAGAAGTGTTTAGACGGGGTCCGTATTTGTTAATGAAGTAAGATTCCTTGCTGATGCGCTGGGTGTGGGTGGCATTATCTTTAAATTTGTAGAGGGGAAAGATTCTGAAGTTGGGATGATTTTGGGCGGCACAGGTATCAATGTGTTCACTCAGTGGTATTTTTCTGTATTCCCGTATTTTAATTTGGGATCTATGCACAGTCATGCGTTGGCGGAGGTTGTTTTTGGTCGGGCCTATGTATTGTTCTCGACAACCTGAGGAAGTTAATACATATATTAGATTTTCCGATGCACATGTGAAATTGTGTTTTACTATAAAACGTTGTCCTTCTTTGAAATAGAATTCCGAACCCTCTATTAGGTTGATGCAAATGCCACAGTTGGGTCTATCGCATTTTTTTACTGTGGGTTTCGTTGTTGTGGTTGGCAGTACTTTGGCATGTGTTAGGATGTTTTTCATTGACTTGGATTGTCTTTTGCTCTTTATGATATCGTGTGTTCGTAGGATTTGGTTCATTCCGTGGTCCTTTTTCAACACAGGGATGTTCTGGAGGATGGTGTCAAAGGCCTCATTGTTGAGGGGGTTGTGTGTGGAGATGTATGGAAGAGCTTTTAGTTTCGGTTGATTTACTTTAGGGTGTCTAAGGTACTGAGTTTTAGGACACGTTGGATTCCATTGTCAATTAGTGATGCAGGGTAGTCCCTGCCTATGAGTGTGTCCTTTAGTTCTTGTAGCCGTAAGTAACAGGTGTTTTTATTGGAGACAGATTCTCTTGGCTAAGTTGTAGGGAATATTAATTTTAACGTGTCTAGCGTGGCAAGAGTTGAAAGGGAGATATTGCTTGGAGTCTGTGGGCTTGTAGTATATGTCTGTTTCTATTTTTTTGTTATGGATCTTAATGAGGATGTCGAGGAAGGGGAGTTGTTGATGGCTGTATTACATCGTGAAGTTAATATTCGTGTTGAGCCCATTTATAAGGGTGTGAAATTCTTTAAGTTTTTCGATGTTTTCGTGCCAAAGGATGAAGCAGTCATCTAGATATCGCTTCCAGTTCCTTTCAATGTGTAAGTGGAGGGTGTTTCCAAATTTGTTTAGGACTTTAGTGTAGAGGGTGATTTCCAGGTATCCCATGACTAGGTTGGCATAAGTGGGGGCTGTTTTCGTTCCTATAGCGGTCCCAGATTTCTGCCTGTAGGGTTTTTTATTGAAAACGAAGTAATTGTTCTCCAAGATAAATTTGAGTCCCTCTATCACGAATTCTTTTTTGATGCGTTGTGGGAGTTCATTGTAGAAATTATTCAGCCAGAATTGGATAGCTTCTATTCCTAGGTTGTGGGGGAGGTTGGAGTATAGGTTGACTACATCGAACGTCACTAGTAGGGTTTGTTCAGAAAGTGGCATATTAGGGAGGCGATTGAGCATATCTAGGTCGTCCCTTATATAGCTTTTGATGTGTTTGAGAAAGGGTTTGAGAAGGGTATCAATGAAGTTGCTAAGGCGGTGGGTTTCGCAAGCGGGGCCTGCTATTATAGGTCTTAATTTGAGATCATTGGGTGAGGGGACATTGATGACTATGTCTGTGGCTTCCTTGCATGCCTTACTTATTAATTCGTTTTTATGTACTTTAGGGATACCGTAGAAAAGGCTGGATTTACTTATGAAGTCTGTGATGAAGTTGAATTCCTTGTTAGTGAGTCCTTCTTTGTATTGGTTGATTAGAGTTTTTAGGTTTCTCATAATTTTCTGTTGATTGTAGTGTTCAGCCTTTTCGTAGTATGTTTCGTTTTCCAAAGTGGAGAGCGCTAAGTTGATATAGAATTCTGTCTCCATTAGGACTACTGTACTCCCTTTATCAGCCTCTTTAATTGTAATGGTTCTGTCGGTTTTTAATCTATTTAATTCTTCCCATTCTTTCTTGTTGAGGTTTGGCTTGTGTTTTTGTCTGTGCAAGTGTTGGTAAGGGAAGTTTGTGATGTGTTCACAGAATTCGTCCAGGATTTTATTTCTACCTTTTGAAGAGGTGTAATTGCTTCTATTTCTGGCTAATGATTCATCCTCATTGTACTGGTCGAATAGTTGTTCACTAAGTCGTAACTTTCTACAGAAGTCTGTGATGTCTTCCTTCATTTCATAGTAGTTAGGACGTAGTGGGGTCGGTGTGAATTTAAGTTGATAAGGTTGGGTGTTGGTTCTGCACTAGTAAGATTGATAATTTTTATTACTATCGGTTTCTCCTCCCTGTCTTGTGTTATTTTGTTTGCCTGTATCTGTGTGCTGTGTCTAAAAAATGGTTGGGGTAGAGGGGTTGTCTGCTGATGTTAAGTGGTCTCCTGTGTTTGTTATATTCCTTGTTGTTGTAAAATGTGGTTCGGGTTGGTGGTTGTAGATTGAATGGGGTGTTCCTGTACTGCGAGTATGGGTGTGTGTTTCTATGTGCCATGTTGTATTGTGGTGTTATAAGTGGCCTACGTTGTTGGTTGTATC
>OZ024742.1:118218822-118246322 GCA_964016885.1 Eledone cirrhosa
GTTTACATAGTAATGAAGCTTCATCCTATTTAATTTAAAATTAGGATTTTATCTTCTGACATAAGTGGGTGTTTAACCGAGAGAACACCGTGTAACGTTTAACGTGAGAGGATGCTACGTGACTGTTTTGAAAAATATTCAATAACTCAAATTAAATAACAAAGAATTAAATGGAAACAAACTAAAATATTGAAGATATCTGTCTAAATAATACAATGATTTTTGTGTAAAATGTATTAATCTTTACATCATATAGTTAATGTAATGCAAATTTTCGTGGGATTCGATACCATGTTTAAACAAACTACTAAACCATAAGTCATGACACCATTGAAATACTTCAGTCTCCACTCAAAACAAATAACAAACAATTCAAATAAGAACCATATCATTCAACTTAAAAAATAAATAATAATAATGAAATTATTGTGTACAGTGCTCAGGTGCACTACAACTCATCAAAGGTGCATGTATAGTACATAGAATAATGTACAAATGTCAGGAAAATGAACAGTGTACGAGTCATGATATAATAACAATAACAATAATGAAATATTGTGTACAGTGCCCAGGTGCACCACAACTCATCAAAAAAGTGCATGTACAGTACATAAGGTAATGCACAAACATCAGTAAAATGAACAGTGCACGAGTCATGATACACACATGTGTGCATGTGCATGAAAGGGGTACATCAGGTGTAGTTTTGGCGTATTTCAAAAGAAAATGCTTATTTTGGATGAAATGAAAAGTACAAAAAAACGAGTATGCAAAACTCTGCGTTACCAGAATGCAGTAAACCAGAACTCGATGAAGTTTCAAATTATAAAAGGCATGAATGAACCAGAGATATATGCATTTGTGTTCTAAATTATGCAACCAGAATACATCCATAAAAAGTATTCTTATATACTTTTGGAGAGAAGGTAACACTGACTGTGAATCCCAATAGACTAGCTAACTTAAGAAGATCGATTCAGAACAGCTGAAACATACCAGAAATTGAAATATGACGATTAAACAAATTAATAGAAAACGAAAACACAAATAACGAATGAATACATAGCGAAAACAGAAATAACGAATCAAAGCAAACAGAAAATATAGAAACTAAAAACGATCTCTCAATCCTCAATGGAAAAAATCACAACAATGAAAAACATTAAACAAATGGTACAGCGATACAACACAAAAAATAGAAGTTCCCGAAATCGAAGAATACATGAAACATATGATCCTAGCTAAATCGCAAAGAGTCCGTCAACAAGGATTCCTTAAAAAAAAAAACAGTTAGACTCCAAACCTAAATAATTTTATAAAGAACTAGACAAAAATAAAATAGTAAGTGTTAGTGGAAGTCTGATGATGAGTATAGGCTTCTGGTTAAACTATTTAACAGGGTTACATAAGGTGGTGGCAGAGATATTTGGTAAGGTACTGAAGGAGCCGATGTCTTCACCTCACTGGTTCGCAGAGAGGGGAAATCATCTTAATCCCTAAAATTACAGCAAACGTTAAAACAAACAAAAGAAAACAGACCCATAACATGTCTTACTACAACTTATAAAGACTTAGCTGCAATAATCTCACAGAAGAAAAAATAAGCATGTAAAACAAAGCAGCCTGGTTTCAAAAGAACAGAAAATATGTTATAAAGGTATATGTGGTTGTATATATATACATATATATATATATATACATCCACACATCTTTCTTGTTGAACAAACTGGCTAAAACACATAGTTTTGGATCTTTAATTTTTAATACTTTTTAATTGTAATATTCAACATTTGATAAGATGGATTACACTGATACATCGAAACCGGTTATATTTTATATATTCTATATACATTATATAACTCCTTTTTTTTTTAATTGTTCCTCTCACTTTTTCAATAATGTCACTTTGATGAATCAAAGAAGAAAAAAGAAAAACAAATCTTTCAATATACTTTTCGTGCTATTTCCAATTCCACTTTCTTTCTTTCTTTCTTTCTTTCTCTCTCTCTCTCTCTCTCTCTCTCTCTCTCTCTCTTATATATATATATATATATATATATATATATATATATATATATATATATATATATATATATATATATATATATATATATATATATGGTTGTATATATATACATATATATATATACATCCACACATCTTTCTTGTTGAACAAACCGGCTAAAACACATAGTTTGGGATCTTTAATTTTTAATTCTTTTTAATTGTAATATTCAACATTTGATAAGATGGATTACACTGATACATCGAAACCGGTTATATTTTATATATTCTATATACATTATATAACTCCTTTTTTTTTTTATTGTTCCTCTCCCTTTTTCAATAATGTCACTTTGATGAATGAATCAAAGAAGAAAAAAGAAAAACAAATCTTTAAATATACTTTTCGTGCTATTTCCAATTCCACTTTCTTTCTTTCTTTCTCTCTCTCTCTCTCTCTCTCTCTCTCTCTATATATATATATATATATATATATATATATATATATATATATATATATATATATATATATATATATATGGTTGTAAATGTTTGTGTGACTATAAAGATCAATCTACAGCTGATGATTATAGATTGAAGAAGTATTTGGGCATTAACAACTAGGAACATTTGGACTCGAAGTTCCTGAAAACATTGATTAGGTGTATGGTTGTCCAAAATAATAAGCAGATACATTAAATACGTCATGAATAAATGTTAAACAGTTCTGCAGACACAGAACAAAGGAAATTATAAAAATGAACCCCATCTCTATTATAAGAGGAATATTTGAAAGGGATCATTTACCCCATCCAATTTTTCCTGGTGTAAATACTTTTGGAGTTGTACGCTGAAGTTAATGAACAACTATCAGTTCGTCAAGTATGAAATTTGTAGAAATTTGTAGAAAAAAGACAAATTTCTACAAATCTCATACTTATTGACACAATAGAATCACTAGATGACTTGTTATGAGATTAAGATTAATAAAATATGCTACAGCAACCTCAAAGAGAAGATAATTATTTTAAAACGCTAGTAGATAAAGAATCAGAGTACACTATGAACAAATAAAAAAGGATTAGTCTTGAATATTATAGACACATTAGATTAATACTTAAAACAACCAAATGCAAAAATAGAAATATGGCAATAAACTTCAATACTCTTCCTGTAATAGCACTTCCTGTAATAAATTATAATTATGAAATCCTCAACCGGATATTAAAGACATTAGTAAGACTAATACTAATATTTTGATTACACTCCCTAAACTTTGACACAACGATATATATAGAGGTATGGACATTATACAACTAAAACAACTATTATAAAATAGTTATTGTACATTTATTGTACATTTTAAACTAGGATAGTAAAACATGTATCAACTCGATTATATTTGCAACAAACAAGAAATTGACTGTTTTCGAGGGAAAGTCTGAACCTAAGATTCGAGAACTTTGTACCCGATATATAAATTAAAACACAATCTCTAGTGTGCATGAATAAATACGGTCTGAAGAAGTAATAGATACAATAATACAGAGGTTCAGAAACTACACACAAATTGTAAATAATATATAATAAATAAAAATCGTTAATTTATATATAATAAATAATATATATAAAATGTATAAATAAATATTATATATGTTTTATTTTACTACATTTATATATAATCCTTTGATATTTAATATACTATTATATTTCTATCCCCACCACTCCCTTAGGACCCGGCCCCAACCCACCCCCTGGACCTTCTTAAGCCCTCCCTTTGAGAACCTCTGCAACAATGTACGCGAGAGAAGAGCAGACCACTACTACTAAAAGTAATGAAAGAAATATCCACACTTTTTCAATATAAATAACAAACAGCACTTGTGTATTGTATTTCTGAAACAATACATCACATTGTATCAGAATGTCCTACATTGGTTCCAACAAAATATATTTTGTGACTCAATACCTGAGCAAATCTGCTCTATATTCTCAACCTAAGTTCAACAGCTTCAAGAAAATATTCCCTGGTATTTATAAGGGGTTTCGCCGGTTTTATAAAATAACAATGTGAAAATATTGTGATAATTTAGCATACAGACAGACGAAGGATTAGCATGTATTAAGCCCGACATAATTTTTCATGATGAAAATGACAATAGCTTGTAAAAGACTATAATTCTGTGAGCTGAGTAATTACGTCAGCTTTGCTGTGTATTAATATATTATGGCAGTTAATACATGTTTTTATCATCTCATTTATAATTGCTACAACTGAAATCAAACACAACCACTTCTGTATAGACATCGAAATATTACTTAGGATAGACATAGGCACGTTCCAAATATAGCTTTAAGTATGTTTAAAGTTTTTAAGTGGAAACATGTCTTGTATACGTTATATGCATTCAATTATAATGCATTTTAAAAATCTGTTTTCGCAGTAATGATTCGAGAAATAATATATGCAGAAACGGAAAGTAAGATGATTTTGAGACAAGATCACAATGCTGCGAAATGCCAAAGGTTTGCAACAGACGCCAAAACCAACTATCTACTATATTAATAATTGTTTCTACTTTTGGCACAAGGCCCGCAATTACCCAGTGTATTACTGGTAATTTATTTTTATCGACCCCGTAAGGATGAAAGGCAAAGTTAACCTTGGCGGGATTTGAACTCAGAATGGCAAGGGCCGTAACTCTACGCGTCAAAGCATGGCGTCCGACCCTCTACCGATACTGCCAATCCATCGCCCTATATTAATAATGAATCTTTATATCGTCACAAGTTCTTGCAGGAAGTGTATAATAATTAAATCAATAGAACATGATTAGTATTTATTGTTTTAGTGGATATATAAAGTAAATCCTGGTTGGACAAAAACGAACAATTACACTAAAATCTAATACTCTGCTATTCCCTGTCTTTCCACTATATAAATAATAAATTGTATATTGTTAAAAGATGTTATCTAAATTCAATATATAATTGGCTTTCAATAATACATGATTGCAAGTATCGCAGATGGTGACTGTTTCAAATATAGATATTGATTATGAAGGGAATTTTATTGACAGAAACAATATTTTATGTAAATATTATTTCTATTGTTGCTTATCTCATTCTCCTCAAAAGACAATGAAATCACGTCATTAAATAGGCTCCCGGCTAGTTTATTTCGTACCATCGTTTCGTTTTTGGTTTGTCCTTTCTCTCATTTACGTCGTTAATTTTCTTCAGAAAACTGTACATGACAAAATTTCACATCTATCACTCTATTATTCTAAGGGTGTAAAGTTTTAGGTTCTTGGACTCACAATCAAAAGGTCGGAGATCCGATTACTGGACTGAGATGTGCGTTGTGATCTTGTGCAAAATACCTTATTTTACTAATTGCGCCAGAAGTTGCGGCCAACAGATAGTAACATCAAGTGAAACATTGTTTCCTTGGTTCGAACTGACAATCAGCATTTTTCCCTTTCTAAAATATAGCCTTTGTTACGAGAAAATTCGGAGTTTGTTAAAGCGAAATTCCAAATTCGATGTCATAATAAAGCTTGATTGTGAGTATTCTATCATAGAGTGAGAAAGAGTTAAATAAAATAAGCAATGACAAACCACTAAGACGAAATGACTCCCTTTATAACTTGCAACGTGTCTTCAACACCTGAGTATTAAGAAATATTGATTAACAAAGTATTCAATATTATGATATTTATTGCTGGGCATCAGTCGGTACAATAAGACACGTGAATACTAATGGTTGAGATACAGCAGCAACAAATCAATAATAATATGTTAACCTCAAAGGCTTGTACTGTAGATTAGATGCAGCGTTTTATAAAAGTAAGTCAATTAAATATAATTTCAATTTCCGGTCGCAACGATTTCAGTTTCCTAGTTCATCCAAGAAAACTATAAAAATTTGATTTCCTATTCATTATGGCTTATTCATTAACTCTTAAAGAGATGCAGCATGATATAATGCTTATATATTATTAATGCTTACCAAATCAGTATGTTAATTTCTAATTGCATGCATATTTTTGTTCAATTTCAAAATCCTGGTTTTATTCCAAAGTAATTACAAATAATTGTGGTGGCTATTGTTCCTTAGCCCCTGTGGACAATATAATATAATCACCAAGCTTTCAATGATATTACCAACCTAAATGTAGATAGGTATTACATAATAGGAGAATTCACAGTAATTTACGTGGCGAGTGTTTCATTGTTTTGCAGTCCTGGGGTCCCGTATACACACATGCACACACACACACACACACACACACACACACATATATATATATACATACATACATACATACATACATACATACATACATACATACATACATACATACATACATACATACATACATACATACATACATGATGGCTGCCTCCTCGTTATCGAGTATGGCCATTGCACGATATACCATTATTAATAATTATCAATTAATGCTATCGTGCAATGCCTGTATGTGAAGATTTTTTTAAACTGAAGATTTTTTTAAAGTGAAGAAAGACTGTGGACTGAGCCAATCCCACTCTCTGAGCGAAAAGAAGAAAAGATCAACATCATCGGTAACTACTGAGCCGCAGGTTTTATATCGGAGTTATCCCAGTTTCCTGAGATGCCTTCTCCTAGAAGAATGCCCTGACAAAGGCTAGGGGTCCTTCACTCCCAGTGGTTTAACCGCGTGGTACATGTCTATATACATATTTACACACTTTCGGATGGCCTTGAGTTCTTCCGCCCTTTGTCAGGTTTTGTTTATTGTCCTGCAGTGTGTCCAAAATCACCCTCCTCACCAAGTAAACTTGGTGGGGTTGCCGATTTAGTCGCCGACGACCCGACCATGCGACAGATTGTACTGGATTACATGTTACCAGTAGCACTCAAGGGTGACCCGCCATGCATACATACATACAGGTATTTTGAAGGAATTTACGACATGTTTTCATTTTTATTCCTGTTTCAACAAAAAGCATAACTTTACCAATTTGATTTTTCACCCAATTATATACATATATATGTATATCAGTATATATATATATATATATATATATCAGTATGTTTGAGTGTGTGTGTGTGTTTTCGTGCGCATGGGTGTGCCTTCAAACTTCGAAGGTACTGCCAACTTTGTCTGGTATACAGCAGATGTGTGGTTGGATTCCCGCAGACAATACCGTCGCGTTGTTTTCTGCCATATCTAGCTTATATGTCAATGTATCATTTAAGTCTGAGGCTTATCATAAAACGGTAATCTCCCTTCTGGAACTGGAAGGGCGACAAATTCATGTGCAGAAACTACGGGTGCATCACCCTTCTCTCCATCCCAAGAAATATCTTCACCCACAATAAGCCGGACTCATGCCTAATCGATCCACCACCGACCACATTTCTGCCCTCCGCCTTATTATTAAAAGATTTCGAAAGTTCCACAGAGATTGCTGCCTCTATGTCACCTTCGTCGACCTTAAGTAATAATAAATACAAAGACCATTATTATTACAGATTATTATTACAGATTAAAGTTTAAGCATAGAACTTCTGCCTTCAGCCTATACAAGTTAAATTATTTTTATATTCCTATGCCAACATTTCGAACAGTCGTTGCCCTTACCCTGCTCATGAGGTTTGAGATGGACTATATTTCAAGCAATTTTATAGACTTTTGCATTGTTATTTATTAAAGAACCATACATACTTTAATATGCTTGTGTGAAAAGATATTTCCGGATTTCGTGAAAGGAAAGCGTACATGTTGATTATATTGCGTGTTGATTGCATTGCCACTTCATCTAGTATTTTTTTAATTATAAATAATTTGCAGAATAATCTATGGGCTTTAAAAAATTGATTTTTCGATAGAAAATGTATTGAATTCAAAGACTTACGTTTGCGAGGAGTATTCGATGTAGAAGTTTGTTCAAGGTTTATACTATTAATGTATGTTCTTTGCGTTACAAATTTATGTAAACCTGAAGCTAAATTTAACATTGTTTCTATTAATATATTATTACATTTATGCTTCTTCGGAAACTGTTTGTATTCTAAGTAAACGAAATGATTCGTGATACGTGTACTTATATTGAAATTAAATTGGGCATTCAAACAGATAATTGTACATTTTATATTTTTACATTTCTAGAATTGGTATTATATACAAATATAATTTGATCTTTAAATCCGCTTTATTTAACACTTCATTCTACTAATTGAAGGAAGATTTATCGGAAGAAATAATGGATAACCATATAGTAACAGTTTCACTATATCATTAATTGTTGTAGATATATAATTTGAAGCTATATTTAAAATTTTTATTGGGTTCTTTACAAATGGAATATTTATTTTGTTTATAAACCTGAGGCGATACGTAGAAAATTAACTATATATAAATTTGGTTTAAATAATTTGAAGAGATCTTTTTCTGAATATTCAGTTTTGTACAGTAAATTTCACATCAGAAAAAGTGGTTCAAAATTGTATTTGTCATTTTATTTGTTTGTAACGAACACAACCACAAGGATATGGTCCGAACGTGGAAGAGCCCAAATCCCACTGTCACCGCCTCCATCTCTTTCACCCACCCCATCTCTCTGTATGGTGAGTAAATGGGGGTGTTCATTTTCGGGATGTAGACTCCATTAAAAATATTTTAAAATGTAAGATATGAAAGCCAATGAACTCACGAATTCTTGCAAAGTCCAGGAGAATTAAAAAACTTTCTTCATTACCCAGAAAGCATTATTGAAAAGCGGTTAAACATCATGCGTGCACTATTGTTTTGATATTCAAACCACTTATTTAAATAGATTTAGTGAACTGAATGTTCTTAGGATCTTATTATCAAGGGCCAACATTCAATGATGTCCTGTTGGTTAAGTCTATATATCTATTTCTTGTTTTTAAAACGTTTTTTTTTAATCTTTTTTTTTTCGTTTATTCGAAAATATAACCTCGTTTAAAAAACATTTACATAGCTGGAATTTGGCTCGGTTTAACAATCTTACAAGATGAATTATATATATATATATATATGTGTGTGTGTGTGTGTAGGGGTATTGTGGGGGCTTGTAAACATAATTTTCCCTGATCGTTACATATTTGCAAGTGGTGAGATCGGCGACTACTATTATACTTTCGGGAGTACATAGTTTCTGTGGGCTCCTTCTCCCATAATTCCATCCTGTCACACTGCCACATATATGTACGAGAGAGAGAGAGAGAGAAAGGGGGGAGGAGAAAGAGAAAGTGTGTGTGTGTGTGTGTGTGTGCGCGCGCGCGCGTGCGTGTGTATGTATATATGAAGGTGTTGGACGGATCTAGGAACATGGCATTTATTTATTTATGCCATAACATTAACAGATTTTGCTACCATTTCGGTGACTTGATAAATGCATATTGCGAAAGCTTGCGGTAAATTTTCTACTGATATTTTTTTTTCATAAATAAATCAATTATATCAGCTGCACAATCACAGTTCCAGTCGAAGTGTCCTGCAGAAATACCATATCTGTTGTTAGGTAGTACAATTCTGTTCTTTATATTGGAATTTTATCAGTCTCTATAAAATTATGACAAAAAGAAGAAATCAATATGTTGTATAATTATATGATGCAATACAAAGTCGAGTAAAATGATATATTAGCAAGCTATTATAAGATGTCTTTTAAAAAAAATCAGCTACTTATTTATATAATAATAGCATCGAGGAGAGGTTGTATAGAATAAAGACATTCGTGGTTTCTTCTAATCCATCTTAATCTATCGTAATCAGCAGTGAGTAATGGCTTCACAAGAACTATCGTTAGATTATGTTGCAGTGAGAATTATGCTTATGTAATTTTAAACACACACACACACACACACTCACACAGAGGATGTACACACACACATACATACATATATGCATACATCCATCCATCCATACATACATACATACATACATACATACATACATACATACATACATACATACATACATGGTAGCTACCAACACGTTTTCGAGTACGGCCACTACTTTATATCCATTTAGGAGAACCCCTACCGATGCGCTGAACGAGTGTGGCTTTTTAGTCCAGCCAGCGACTTGAAAACTCTAGTACAAACACTACACTTGTGACAATTACTGACACCTAGTGCTGGGCTCATGGCACCATGTGACCCGAGGTGTCGTGTGAGATCACTACTCGACCTGCATACCCTTCCACAAACATCACATTTCGTCGTCTGATGAACACTTACAACTCCACAGGTGCCTGCTTCCCTGTTCTTGTGCACTCTCAGGTGACTCTTTAGACCTGCTATGCTCAGACAAACCCTATTACAGGTCTCACATGTCAGGTCAGGCCGTCTGTCAGTGCCTTCGGGAAGGCCAACATGGATTCCTTTCCAGACATCTCTTTTTAGTGTCGCGTGCTTTCTTCTTGTTTCCTCAAATAAACTCTTGCCACTTAGCCACTGCTTACCTCCACTGCAATCGATCGCTAGCACATGCTTCCCAGTGCTCACAATGGATTTTACTTTTCTTGAGCGCCCCTTGATGCAGTCCTTAAAACGCATCTTGGGTTTGCTCGCGTTCCTTTTTCCCATTTGGAGCTCGCCATAAAGCAGCTGCTTCGGCATTCGCTTGTCATTCATCCTTACAAGATGGCCTGTCCAGCGCAGCTGATGTTTCAAAATCAAGGACTCGACACTATCACAGCCACTTCTGTCCAGAACCTCGACGTCACTGACAAACATTTGCCAAGTCATGCCGAGGATCCGACGTAAGCAGTACTGGTGGAACCCCTCAAGTCGCTTCATCTATCTACGGTAGACCACCCACGTCTCACAAGCATAAAGAAGTGCCGCGAGCACACACGCATGATGCACTTTGAGCTTTGTCTTTACCGAAATTCTGTGTTGAGACCAGAGACGCTTGTTCAGTTTTCCAAAAGCATCATTGGCTTTCTGTATCCTGTTTGATATTTCCTCATCAAGATCGCAGGACATACTCAGAGTGCTTCCAAGATATACAAAACTGCCAACGACCCTTAGTCGTTCACCATAAACCAAGATGCATCAGGATTGGTTTGACCAAAATGACAAGCTTATAGACAAGCTTTTGGAGGAGAAACATATGCTCCACTCCGCATTGCTTGGTAGTGATTTAAGCACCGATCGGCAGAAGACAATCGCTGATAAGCTGATGTGCAACGAAAATTGCGTGAAATGAAGAATAAGTGGTGGAATGACAAAGCCGATGAAATACAACTTGCGTCGGATGTGAAGGACGTTAAGGCAATGTATAATCTTCTTCGTGAAGTGTATGGACCACCTATATCACCAGTTGCGCCTCTTAGGACAAAGGATGGCAATCAGCTCCTTAGAGATCCCAATGATATCCTGTTGAGATGGCGGGAACACTTTGACGAGCTTCTCAATAGGGATTCAGAGGTTGACGAAGAGTTTATCAGGTCTATACCTGATAAGCCAGTAAAGGAAATCCTTGCTGAGCCTCCAACGATCGAGGAGGTTAAAAGTGCTGTCAGGAAACTCAATGGTGGGAAGTCGCCTGGATTGGATGGACTGTATGCTGAGATCTTGAAGCACGGTGGAGAGAATCTCTTGCACCGACTTCATTCTTTGGTTCTGGATGCCTGGAACAACAATCATGTTCCCGATGACTGGAAGGATGCTGTGATGGTTATTTTGTACAAGGGAAAGGGAGACAGGGATGACTGCGGAAACTATCGTGGGATATCACTGTTGTCTGTTGTCGGCAAAGTTTTTGTGTAGAATTCTGTTGGACCGTCTATTGCTCCACATTGCTGTTGAAGCTCTACCAGAGTCGCAATCGGGTTTTCGGGCTGGGCGTGGCACTGTGGACATGATCTTTACAGCCAGACAACTGCAGGAAAAGTGTGTTGAGCAGAATGTGGATCTCTACCAGGTGTTTGTTGATCTGACAAAGGCGTTTGACACGGTAAACAGAAAGGCTTTATGGGATATCTTGAGGAAGCTGGGGTGCCCTGAGAAGTTAGTTTCCATTTTGCGTTTGTTCCATGATGACATGACGGCATGGGTAAATGTTGGTGGAAAGCTCTCTGCGCCGGCGACGGTCGAGAATGGAGTCAAACAGGGTGACATTCCAATAAGCTATAGATAATTTGCCGGTGATTCGAAGAAGAATTAAAAAATCGAATGGTAAAATGGCAGATAAAATTCAACCCAAAAGAAAATAAATGTTTGCAGCAAAATATCATTACCAAAATACCTTCTATTTAGTCAATTAGGAAACAAAAAATGGCAGCCAAATCTCTCGTAGATCCCACTCTAACAACTTTAAAAGAATGATATATTTGGTAGACATTTGAGATAAACTATGTCTAAACAAACACAAGGATCACAGCTAGAATGTTGTATCTGTCTGGAAGATTATTTGCCTATTCGTATCTCATTACAAGTATTTTCTACGTGGGCAAATGGATTAACATGATTTACAGTTGTTTGGAGTACTTTAGATCTTTAATTACATTACCTACAAAAGTTTATATTATTCTACAACTTTAACATATCTGTTATCAATGGAGATAAAAGCCTTGATGTCTGACGACAAAAATATACAAGTGTCTGATTCTTCTCACCATTCATAAAATTCCTGGGAATAGTTATTGGTGTCTGAGAACATTAGTTCTAGAGTCTTTATAGACGAGTAGATCATGAAAGAATGTTTCTCCTTATTTAAAAATGACCAGTTGTGATTTCTAAGATGATTTGCTAAAACGTTATAGTAAATGAATAAGACATTTAACATAAACATAAGTGTATTTTAAGAGTATTTGCAGGCCGGAAATATATACAGTATCAAATTGTTTTTATTTTCTCATACATTCTTTTCAAGCTGCGTGTAAAAACTGAGGAGGGCTATATGCGCCAAATGATTGCATTTAGAAATATTCCGTTAAAGAAAAATATAAATGACTTGGTTCGATATTGCATTTTTCAATGCCTTTGCAGGAAGGAAAAATAATTTCATATATATATATATATATATATATATATATATATATATATATATAAGGAAAAAAAATGAAATCGAAAATGCAACTGGAGTCTTTTTTTTTTTTAATATATATTTATTTGGTTCCTTTACCGGTTTCGTAGTTCTTCTGCTTTTCAAAAGTAGAATTGAGATACAGGGTCACAGAGATGTGAGAAAAACAACAGACCCTCCATCTCAATTCTACTTTTGAAAAGCAGAAGAACTGCGAAACCGGTAAAAGGAACCAAATAAATATATATTCAACAGCTAGATCTAGCTGTCGAAACAGCCAGAGCTGAGCCGTCGGGGTCCTGACTCTTTTCCTATATATATATACATACACACACACACACACACACACACACACATATATATATATATATGTGTGTGTGTGTGGTGTGTGTGTGTGTGTGTGTGTGTGTGTGTGTGTGTGTGTGTGTGTGTGTGTGTGTGTGTGTGTGTGTGTGTGTGTGTGTGTGTGTGTGTGTGTGTGTGTGTGTGTGTGTGTGTGTGTGTGTGTGTGTGTGTGTGTGTCATCGCTATCGGGGATTTGAAGAAACAACAACAATAATCCACCCATAGCATATCACAGAAAAAATGCTGCATGGGTTATTTTAGTCATTCTATTGTTATTCATGTAATTTTTATTCATGCAATTTTCTATTTATGTAACCGCCGTCGGTTGAGGTCGTAACTGTTACATCATATTTGACATCGAAATATATAACAGTGATTATGTAATCAAAAATAAAATGAAATAAATTCTCACTTACTGGCTTCTACTTCATTGTTATATCAATACTCCGGAGTACACAGACCTACATGCTCTACCCTGCGTACACTATATATATATATCACTTAAGAAACGGAGAATCAGTGGTGCGACGAATTAAAATTTATTAGACATACATATATATATTAGACATATATATATATATATTTATTAAAATAACAGATTAAAGTTTAAGCAAAGAATCGCTGCTTCAAATTTAGTCTTCAAATTTATTATTATTACTATATATATATATATATATATATATATATATATATATATATATATATATGTGTGTGTGTGTATAATCACACACATATATATATATTTATGTATATGAATACTCACACATACACACATACACACACACACTCACACATACACTCTCACACACACACACATATATATATATATGTATGTGTGTGTATGTGTGTGTGTGTGTATAATTGGTGTTTGAATTTGTTTTGCAAAATTTCGTATCTGAAAACGTGTATTGAAACAGTTATTGTTATACTTTGGGAGGGCCATGCTGACAGTAAAAACACAAGCTCCTTTTGTTTTTCACTTCAATTTATTATAAACTCACAACCGAGTGGTTGTTTAGTTATTGTCAACAACCATCGAATAATTGGATGTACAACTCTCTTCAAACATGTGTATGGAATTAAAATTTTAAAAGCTAATTTGTTCATCTATATATTTTATTATATATGTATATATATATATAAATTACACAAATATCAAAGTTATGTTCAAATCATTTAATTGCTGACATTTGTTTCTTCCAAACGAAAGTTTGGAGTCATCGGAGCATTATCAATGTTTGTACATATAATTAACCTCCTATTCAACTGAACAATCATATAGATACATATATATTGATGTTGTGAACAACAGTTTAGTATTTACAGGGTGTAATGGATGCGACATATATTATACGAGAATTGTACACAATTTTAATTAAAATTAAAACCATAGAGTGGAAAACATGCAACAGATAATACAAGAGAATAGTCTAATAATTAAAGAGAACAACATGGTATATTCCTGCTCTGTAAAACACCTGACGTTCTTACATTGAACTATTTCCCTTACTGGTGATAAGGTAGTAATAAATTACTGACCTTTCCTGTTGATAGTATATACATAACTATAAATAATATCATTATTATATATATATATATTTATTTATTAAAATAACAGATTAAAGTTTAAGCAAATAATCGCTGCTTTCACCCTTAACTTTGGATTTTAGTCTTCGCATTTATTATTATTAATATATATATATATGTGTGTGTGTGTGTGTATGTGTGTGGTGTGTGTGTGTGTGTGTGTGTATGTATGTTGTGTGTGTGTGTGTGTGTGTGTGTGTGTGTGTGTGTGTGTGTGTGTGTGTGTGTGTGTGTGTGCGTGTGTGCGTGCGTGTGCGTGTGCGTGTGTGTGCATATATATACATATATATATATGGATATACATTGATATATATGTGTGTGTGTGTGCTGGCGTGTGTCTGTGTTTGTGTCTGTGGAGACAGCTGAAGTGTTTTGATGAATTTAAAATAGAAACAATGAAATTGAAACTGGTTGAATTAGGATTAGAGTTTAAGTTAATGGTTGATTTTTATCCTAATGTGATTTTTATCTATCTATCTATCTATCTACCTATATCTGTTCATTTGTCTATCAATTGATAATTCTTTATCCGCATAGTTTGGGCTTTTAATCATTTGAAATCATTACATTGCCGCAATGCTCTGGAA
The DNA here is from genome assembly GCA_964016885.1 of Eledone cirrhosa. Taxonomy (NCBI): domain Eukaryota; kingdom Metazoa; phylum Mollusca; class Cephalopoda; order Octopoda; family Eledonidae; genus Eledone; species Eledone cirrhosa. The sequence continues at coordinate 118,234,400 of OZ024742.1, forward strand.
AATTGCCTTGAAATTACATTTCTATATATATGTATGTATACACAATTTAGTCTGTTTGGTAAACAAATATATTATCTATATACACATTCCCATGTACAAATACACGCTCACACAGATGCACGTATATCTGTGTAAAGCATGTTGGACACTAGTGTAAACGTTTGTATATTCTTTTATATAAGTATAGCGAGTACATCCCCGTACTGTGACAGGCAATAAAGTACTATTTTCTTAGTGGGTAAAGCTAATAATTGAATATTGAGAAAACAACAGGGGGATTTGACAGTAATATGTTCATTGTCAGAGAGGAAATAATATTCTTATAATGTGTATAAAACTTTTCTAGGATAAGAGATATTTTCATATTAGAGGGTCCGATATTATGTGACGATAAGTTAATGGAACAGACCATGAGGGAGAACGTTGTAAAATATTATAAGGTATGATAGACTACGATATTATTATATTATTGTTAAAGTTGGTTTTGTCCGTTCAACAGCGCTGGCTATAATTAGTATTTCCAGGAAGAGAGATAATATTTCTTGAAATGTAAGCAGTTCCCGAAAATCTCACTTTGGGATTTGAGGTATTCTTCAGAAGATTTTAAGCCCTCTTTCTATATATGTACTTATGTAACATTTAACTTCAATTAAGAAATAGGGCATGCCTTCAAAATTGGGTTTTTATAAAATATCATTGATTTATAAAAATTATTTATTAAATATTGCTTTCTCAAGTTAGCAATACAGTAACTTATTAATCTGATAAACTTGTATAATAACCGAGTAATTTTCCTATATCTAAATTAGAACACCCATGTAAAACAGCTTTATTTATTATCAACAAATGCTTAACATCCCTCAATTAAGACATCTTTTCTCAGAAGATTTATTACCCCCTCTTTTACGATCTTCTTATCTCCCCTTTCTTCTTCTTCTTCTTCTTCTTCTTCTAATCCATGTTATTCTACCTCTTCTTCTCACTCTTCTTCCACTTCTTCTCTTCCCCTTCTTCTTCTACCTCTTCTTATCCCTCTTATTCCACCTCTTCTTCTCCCTCTTCTTCTCGCGTCCTTTTTCTTCTTCTTCTTCTTCTTCTTCTTCTTCTTCTTCTTCTTCTTCTTCTTCTGCTACGTCCACTTACTCCTCTAATGATAGTGGGGACAAGGTCCTGGAACACTCCTTCCACTATCTTTATCAATCAAAGGAGGCAATCTGGAATACATATTCGTATGGTATACCTATTCTTATATCTACCCTGTTTATATACAACAAATAAAGATTCTAACTTCATTGTTTCCGAAGACGGTATGATCGAGCCTATATATTATGTCTGATAGTATACAGTTTTCTGTGTATATATACATGTGTGTGTGTGTGTGTGTGTGTGTGTGTGTGTGTGTGTGTGTGTGTGTGTGTGTGTGTGTGTGTGTGTGTGTGTGTGTGTGTGTGTGTGTCCATGTGTGTGTGTTTCCATGTGTGTGCATGTGCTTATGTGCGCGAGTGTGTGTGTCTGAATTTACGTGACGATTTGACATAAACGTGTAAAAGAAAATATGTACCAGACTTGAAAAAGTAAGTTCTGAAATCAAAACAATCGACTAAATCAATCATTAAGTTATTGATTTCTCATACGGCTTTATAAGCTTTCCCCTATATATTTCACGCTATTGTCTACCTCATGTATTTTATATTATCATGAACCAATTTTCCCAACAAAGTTTAGTAACCATGCACAGTCTGATGTTTGTGTGAATGTATATATGTGTGAGGTTCATATAGTGTATATATATATATATATATATATATATATATATATATATATATATATATATGTATATATATATATATGTATATATATATATATATATATACATATATATATATGTATATATATATATATATATATTAGAAAGTGAGGGTTTTTTTACAAAATGAAAAATAACCGAGGTGTCCTACACGAGTGAAAGTATAAAGAAAAAGAGATGAAATCGAAAATGCAACTGGAGTCTTATTTTTTTTTTAAATATATATATTTATTTGGTTCCTTTACCGGTTTCGCAGTTCTTCTGCTTTTCAAAAGGTGAGTTGAGATGGAGGGTCTGTGGTTTTTCTCACATCTGGTTGGTCTCTGAATGTTACTTGTTTTATATGGAAAAAGTGGCTCGAAATGCCAGGTTTTTCGAGAAGTAATTTGATTGGTTTGTCAATAATTATAATAAATTTCGCGCCAGTTCGCGTTACAATAGTTCTTCAAATAAGAGGGGGGTTGTCACAAGTTGTTTTTTCATATATGAATGTTTGAATTTCTTTTTACTTGAAAAAAGGGGCTCACGAAGGCTTTTTTTTTGGTTGGTTATAAATGAAATTATGGCTGTCACGTGAACAAGTTTTCATTAAATTTTCGTGCCCTTATTTGGAAATCCATTCTGTAGCCTTTTTAGAGAATTTTATAAGGGAAAGATAATGGTCAAGAGAAAGATGGGAGAATTGTTCTGGTTCAGTGAATATGGTTAGTTCGCTGGGGTGTCAGATTTTCTATTGAATAAAGAAAGTAAAGATATGTATGTTTATTTGTGTGCTTGTGTGTGTGTGCGTGTGTGTGTGTTGTGTGTGTGTTTGAATTTCTTTACTTAAAAAAAAGGTGGCTCACGAAGGCTTTTTTTTAATAAACGTGATTTGATTGGTTATAAAGGAAATTTGGCTGTCACGTGAACAAGTTTTCATTACATTTTTGCGCCCTTATTTGGAAATCTATTCTGTAGCCTTTATAGAGAATGTTATGACAAGGGAAAGATAGTGGTCAAGAGAAATGGGATTGGGAGAATTGTTCTGGTTCAGTGAATATGGTTTGCCCCTTTTTTCAAGTAAAAAGAAATTCAAACACTCATATATGAAAAAACAACCTGTGACAACCCCCCCCCCCCCCTCTTATTTGAAGAACTATTGTAACGCGAACTGGCGCGAAATTTATTATAATTATTGACAAACCAATCAAATTACTTCTCGAAAAACCTGGCATTGCGAGCCACTTTTTCCATATAAAACAAGTAACATTCAGAGACCAACCAGATGTGAGAAAAACCACAGACCCTCCATCTCAACTCACCTTTTGAAAAGCAGAAGAACTGCGAAACCGGTAAAGGAACCAAATAAATATATATATATTTTTTAAAAATAAGACTCCAGTTGCATTTTCGATTTCATCTCTTTTTCTTTATATATATATATATATATATATATATATATATATATATATATATATATATATATATATATATTAAAGAAAAAGAGATGAAATCGAAAATGCAACTGGAGTCTTATTTTTTACCACACTTCCTTCGTTATATATATATATATATATATAACGAAGGAAGTGTGGTAAGGAACCAGGTGGACCATAACGCCCCAGAGTACTCGATACTTAGGGAAGTAGAGTGGATAATAGGAAAAGAGCCAGGACCCTGACGGCTGAGCTCCGACCGTTTCGACAGCTAGATCCGAACAACTGTCGAAACGGCCGGAGCTCAGCCGTCGGGGCTCTGACTCTTTTCCCATATATATATATATATATATATATATATATATATATATTGTGCGCGTGTGTTTGTATACAAATACACGTGTTAACAAGCGTGAAACTGTATATTTTAACAACAGCTTTCTTAGGCAAAATATCAAAATAATCTGGAACCATAACATACTAGCTCTCTTTCTTCCCACTTTCACGTGAAGACTACATTTTTCAAATTCGGTGAATCAACTGAAGAACTACATACTGAAAACTAATTGTTTATAATGAAAGAACTCTAGTGAATAAGCCGCTTTGTAGTACTTTAAGAAAATTCTGAAAGAACCACACAAACGCTCGCACACACACATGCACCCCCACCCCACCCCACACACACACACATACGCACATACACATAGACACGCGCGCGGGCATGTATGTCTCTGTATGTGAGTCTCTGTGTGTGTGTGTCCATTTCAGATTATGGTTTGTTGGCATCCCGGTGTAATATATAACATAAGCATATCTATGGAACCCAATGTTGTGTTTCAGTAAAGTATGACACCATATAAATTGGAACCCAAATCTAACAAAAGAACTGCAAGCATCCTCCCTTATTCCATTCCCTCATTACCCGCCTTGTCATTGGATTGGCAAGGATGGTCGATTGGCAGAATCGGTAGAGGGTCTGACGCCCTGCTTTGCAGCAAAGATTTACAGCCCTTTATGGTCTGAATTCAAATTCCGCCGACGTCAACTTTGCCTTTCATCCTTACGGGGTCGATAAAATAAAGTACCAGTAATGTACTGACCTTGTGCCAAAAGTAGAAAAAATTATTTTTTTGTTTCTTTCCCCACTTTCTTTTTTTAATCCTCTCATTTGCACCCTGCTATGTTTAAACACAGGCGGCTGTTCCTGCTACTCATATTTCTCCTCATCTGGTCCACACATGCTTTGAAATGTGACTAACAAATACAGGCTAATTAATTGTGTGGGTATGATAATTAAATTATGACATGATTGGTGTATATAACAAGATGATTATATATAAGGAGCTTGTGTGTGTGTGTGTGCCCGCGCGTGCACGTGTGTGTGACATAATACATACACTCTCAATAATACATACCCTCTCAAAATAAAAGTTTAAGGGATTGCAATTGGTTACGTCGATGATATTTCAATTATAGTTACAGTCCCTGCACTATAGTATCAACAAAGATGCTTGCTTTTAAATGACCACCATCATATAGATACACAGAGCAGTCAACGAAGAAAACTTTACGCAAGCTCTCGACCTGCAGAAACATACAGCTAAATCTTTAAATATTACACTGTTGTCTTTAAAATAAATGTCTCTCAACGTTCGGCCGACAACCATCGTGCCATTGGACTGGTCGCCAGGACTGATCTGGGGCTACACAACAACACCCATGTGTCATAGATTACAGTTAACACAATAACAACCACGTTGCCTCTACCCTGTCATTCTATCTGCCAGAAACCGTAGTTAAATCACCTTCAATATATGTCCTCCCAAAAAGAATGGGGTACTTTGGATAGCCTTAGTTAGTTACGCAATGCCCCCAAAATTGACCAGATTGTCAGAACTGGAACGCTTTTCATCATAGAGTTTAAGCTGATGCCTACATAACAGTAACACCTGTAGTCATATAACTAATACTATTTACACAGACAGCGGTATTTTCTAATACAGAAATGTTTGTGCCAGCCGTTGCTTATCACACAGTGTTAAGTGGATGAAAGATGTGTCTTGCTTGTATTGGACATTAGCTTATAATGAATAACATTTCCAGATAGGCAACTGAGAATCTGAAGCCGACATAATTAAGTGTACTTCTGAAATACAATGAAACGCTTCTTGTAAAATTCAGCTCTAGATCAATGCGCTAATAGTCTAATTCCTTATACATCGGCTATATTCCCTTGTACATAGACAGTCAGATTTTCAAATTATTAGGGTATACAATATTAGCAATGTCAGTTATGTCAAACAGCTTCAATAAAAATTGCAGTATTATCAGTCATGCTTCGGCATCAGCTTCTTTCTCTTCGCAGATTCTACTGGGTCATCGTATAATTAATACTTTAGTTTGTAGCAGGTTGTAGAGACATAGAGTTATAGAAGAGAGTCCTGTTTGTCGCGAAATACTAGATGAAGATAAATGTTTAGTGATGCAATGATTATGGGACATTAAATTATTTTAAACAGAATTTTTTGTATTTTACCCAAAAGTGAAATTCAAACTAAGAACTTATAAATATTCCTCATAAAATTCTCAGTAAACTATTAGCCCTTCCTTGTATCTTGTCATACTGGAATATCGAAAAACACTTCAAAAACATTCGTCGTGATATAGTATACTTAGAACAAGGCGGTGTGGTGGAGAAAGAATCCCTCTGTGGAGAAGTTAAATCGATTCCTGCTACCTAACGAAATATCTGTATATTTTATAGCGCTGTTGCTGTTAATAACAGTGCGATATATTTAATTTGTTGACCTATTAGCAGCTAAGTAAATTGAGCTATTTGAAAGTTAAATATCCTAATCATAAACTCAGATACGAACCACCAACTCTTCATCTGTTAGTCAAATAACTTATCACGTTAGTTATTATCGGAGTAGATAAGAGGCGCATGTTCATCATGTTCATAGTTGTTTATACAAATATTCATATCACTTGAGTGAAACGGATACATAATCTCAACGGAACATTAATTCTTGTACAATAAACAAACCTTTTATTACTACTACCACTACCACAACAGCAACGGGAAAAGGTGTAACAGAAACAAGTAGGAAAAGCAGCAAAAGCGACGACAACATCAATGACAACCACAACATCAGTCACAACAATAGCACTAACAAAAATAGCGGCAACAATGACAACCAAAACAACAACAACAACAACAACAACAACAACAACAACAACAACAACAGCAGCAGCAGCAGCAGCAGCAGGAGCAGCATCAACAACAACAACTACAACAGCAACGTGAACAACAACAACAAAACGAACAACGACACAACGAACAACGACACAACGAACACCAGCAACAGCGGCAACAACAACAACAACAACAACGGCAACAACAACAACAACAACAACAAGAGCAACAGGAACAACAACAGCAACAACACCAGCAACAACAGCAACAATGTGAACTACAACAAAACAAACAACGATACAACCAGCAGCAGCAACAGCAGCAACAACATCGAGAACAACAACAAAATAAACAACTACACAACCAGCAGCAACTACAACGTGAACAACAACAATATAAACAACAACAACATAAACAACGACACAACCAGCAACAATAGCAATAGCAACAACGTAAACAACAACAATGTGAACAACAACATAACAACACAACCAGCAACAGCAACAACAACAATACATTTGCTGCTGTAGCAGCTAAGAAAAGTCCATGCTTTGACATGGACCTAACAGATAAAGACCAACGTTTTACCCAGGCATGGAAGATAATCAAACGCGAAAAACCCTGGGCCAAACTAAACGTTCCGGCTGAGACAATGAAGCCGGTTGAGTGCAAAATAATTATATACAGATGCATTTCGGTGCAGACTCGCAAAGTGGAGGTGATTGCTCAAACTGAAGTGCATCCAAGATAACATTGAGTTCAAGACAAGGGGCAGGCATTTTGGCACCATTTCAGTGTTGTTTAAGTCTAAAGTCCTTGCTCTAAAACACTCAGTGGCCCCCTGTAGGACGGACCATGTATTAGTCCCACATGAGCAGAAGAACAGTCTTGAAATGAGCAATTATAGCTAGCTCATCTTGATATGTGAAGCGATACGATTCCCCCTCAACCGGGACAGGAATATGGAAATGCGTGCGTGATCTTAGAGCTCAATTGCTTATGCTGCAATATATTTGTAGCGTAATACAAGTGTTACAGTCATGGGGATTGGTTTGGACGTTAACTATTGTATCGTCATAGCATTTGTGGATAAGAATGAACTCGCTGTGGGAACCAATGTGAACAAAAACGGCATATGATTGGATGGGGTCTACATGGATATGTCGGACCAAAGACCTCTAAAAACAATAGAGCCATCGTAGAGATATACAGTCTCCGAGAATAACAGTGAGAGACTTACTTCGTTTCAGCAGCAGACGCCGTCAACCAAGATGTCAATCTTGAAGCCAACTATGAAGCAGCGGTAACTGGGAGAAAATGTTGAGGGTGGAAAGTGTGTGTGACAGCTCACACCTATGTAGGTTTAGCTGACCTCCTCCAAGGTATATGTCGTTGGAGGTGTCTAGGGTAATTTAATGATATGGACCCGTCCTATCTTCTCATTTCTACAGCTGAGTAAACTGGAGCAACGTGAAATAAAGTGTCTTCCTCACTCGGTCCGAGAATTGAACTCACAACCTTTCGATTGTAAGCCCAATGCTCTAACCACTGAGCCATGCGCCTTCAGTGTGAAAGGGGTGTTTAATTGTTAAGGACAGTTAAAAAATGGAGGAAGGCAACAAAAATAGAAAAAGAACCCAATAAACCCAAATAAAAGACCTGTAATACACATGCAGGTGATCCCCACTCTCCCCGGGGTGACATGTGGCTCACGGTCCTGCGTACAACGAAGAAAACCCTGAGAGAAAAGTTCGGAATTCTAAAGTATGATTATATATACATTTAATTGTTTTTTTTCAAGTGATTGTTAGAATCGTTATGGCATTGGACAAGAATGCGTTGCGGTATTTGTTCCGGGATTTGACGTTCTGAGTTCATTTCCAGTCGTGGTTAACTTTGCCCTTCATCCTTCCAAGGTCGAGAAAATAAGTACTAGTACTATACTGGGATTGATTTTATCAGCTTTGTCTTTCCTTGAAACGGTGGAATTTAGTTACAGCTCTTTATGTTCTGAATTCAAATCCCACCATGGTCACCTTTGCCATTCATCCTCCAGGAGTCAATAAAATAATGTGCCTGTCATCTATTGGGTTCGATGTAATCGATATTTCCTCTCCTCACAAAGTGTTGGCCTTGTGCCATGATAGTGTAATAACTTGTTTCGTTTGAACTGCCAGAAATCTTTGTCCGCATCAATTTGCGGACAATATGGAGGAGATACCAAGCTGTTGAGATCGTTAAGAAAAAAGGAAAAGGCAACCAAGAAATAAAATTAACTCAGATAATCAGAACGGACAAAGAGATGCGCATCATAGTATTTCGAATGGCAAATAAGTGTTTTACATAAGAATCGACGCTAGTACCAAGATAAAATACAAACATTATTTTTATCTATTAGCAAAACGTTATCAATGTAAGGTGACTATTTGTGTTGAAAATTAAAATTTCGAAACAAAAGAGGCAATTATATTCAGTTTATAGCAAAACTGATCCGTTAACGCCAAAGATCATATCTCTTTAAGATATCACGAATATTATTTGATTTTCTTGTTGCTTCTCTAAACAAGCGTCTAGCATATTGAATTCGTGTTTATGGACTGAAGACAAAGTTACGTAATTTGCTTCTGAATATAGTTGCTGCATTATGGTCATGAAAAACTTAGAAATGTAGACTGGTATATCTATTACCTCAGATAATATTAATCAATAAATGTAATTTGTTCATAAATAGTTGTTTCTACTTTTGGCACAAGGCCAGCAATTATCCCAGTGTATTACTTGTACTTTATTTTATCTACCCCGTAAGAATTAAAGGCAAAGTTAACCTCGGCGGGATTTGAACTCAGTCCGTAAAGAGACTAACTGTGCTGCAAAGCAAGGTGTCCGACCCTCTACCGTTCATAAATAATGTAATTTGCTCATAAATAAACTTACGTTACTGCCTGTTTATGTTAAACTTGACTTTGGTGGGTTAATTCTAATTAAAAAACATCATTAACATAATGATGTAATGAAATAGTATTGTAAGTGAAGGACTTTTAATGGATAGAGAGAAGCAAATTTAAAAGGATTTTTCTTTAGCATAATTTCAAACTTATTTTAATGAGACGAAAAAGGTAGAAGAGCTGATTAACTTAGATTCATTATATATAATTATTCCACCAACAATGTATTATTTGTTCTGGCTGCTTACGTTCTGAGTTCAAATCCCACTGAGGTCAATTTTGGCTTTCATCCCTCTGAGATCAATAAAATGTACTATCAGTCAATTACTGGGAGTCGATATAATCAACTTACCCCGTGCCCAAATTTATTTGTGCCTAAAATAGAAACCATTAAATATACTTTTCCCATCAATCATTGGAAGATGAAATTAATTTTGTTTGGGCGGAATTTGAAAGAGGATTATTTATAGAATGGAGAAAATATTTATAAAAACATTCAGCTGACATGTCTTCACCACATCTCTGCATTAGATGTTAATTGATATGTTACATTAATAAAATTCTAATTTCCTAAATGACATCAGTAACATGATAAAATGTCTAAAATAGGGAGTCAAAACTGCGAATGAAAACAGAAGAAATTGATTCAATTGAAACTCGACTAATTTTAAAATGGATTATTCAACCATGTTAGGAAGTAATGCAAAGATGTCCCAATTGGCGGTATTTAATTGCAGTCTTCGTTGCGTTAAAAGGATGATAGTAAAATTTCACGCCAAGGTTAATGGCTAGTCTTTGGCAAATAACTTTTCCAAAAGCTCTGGTGCCTACTCTAAATTTTAAAATATGAATGGAACGCGAAGAAATAATTGTTCTGTAAAGAGAAGCAGTTAAACGCCTGTAGTGGATACAAACACAAAACCTACAAGCTAGTTATCCAATATTTTCAACATAGACATTTTGCTCAGCATAGCCTTGATGTTTTCATCAAAAACGTAGATGTTTCGGAATTCCTGGGAAGAATAATTGAGGGACGTATTTCGTGCATGTATATATTTCAACACCGTAAGACTGGTGAAGAGAGGAAAGTCAGATGAAATGAGAGCATTGCACAGTGAGGGTGACGAAAGGATAAAAAGCGGGCGGTAGACAAGGTGATTTTGTTGTTGTTTCGGCTCACACCTTTTATATTTAACAGACCACTTATGATTTTGCATGTCATAGGAGGTATTTTCAGTGTTTTAATGATGGGGGGCATCAGTCCTACCATATCAACATTTCTCCGGTGACGGGAGGTGAGGCTAGAACTCAAAGGCCAGAAGAGATAACACATTTCTACCAATCCACTGCCCTGAACTACCGAATCCACTGCCCTGAACTACCGAAAGAATGAAAGGCAAAGTTGTTTTGGGCCGGATTTGAAGAAAAGAAACGGTGGAGAATAGAAAGAGCGCCTCTAAGAGCCTATGGTTGAAACTTTTTAATCGAATATTTTGTTTAGGTTGTCAGTGTGTTTAACAGTGTGTTTAACAGTAAGGAGTAGTAAAGCGTTCTATTTTCACCACGCCCATCATCCCCACCAGCATCCCCACAATTATCTCATCTACAACCACCACACCTCCAATCAACACAACGAATCTCACTGCTACTGACAATGAGTTCCACATAGACGAGACTAGCAACAATATTAATAATAATGCTGATGATGGCGACGACGACGACGATTATGAAGATGATGATAACGTTGAGAAGAAGAAATATGAGATGCTATTTCCCTGCATGTGAATACGTACAAATACTCTATCCTGTTAGTTGTGTAACAGTGTTCTGCTATGTATTACATGTAAGCTAGAGCGGATCAGATTTTTGTATACTTTGGAGGAGTAATCACTTTTCGCTTCGAAATATGCTGCCTCACAGTAAGCAGGGCAGCTGCATCTCACACACCTTTTTTTACTAGGTGTATTGACTAATGTTTTTGTACTTTAGGTGGGGACGGTTTTTAAACGGAATGTTTTTATTGTTCATCGTTCCAGTTGAGAATACTTCCCCGCCTACGCCAAATGACCTTCTAATAGCAATCGATTGGATGTTACACCAACCAATCATTTGCATTTTTCTACAACTATCCGGAAAAATACTAAAAAAAATTAAAAAATAAACAATTGTTAAACATTTAATAAAGTTGTATGATCTTTATTATATACAGGTTACCCTGAGCCAAGGCTATATATTCTGATTATTCTTGTAATCTCAGGTGAGATGGCTTTGTGTCAATAATTTCGCATACCTACTCCTACATCTTATTGCTGTTTGGATAAGAACGTTTAAATACATGCCGCAAGCATATTTTCTCGTTCTAGTATTTAGCCTTAACCAGAGCAATGATATTAGCTCAAGCGGAGTTCGAACACAGCCAACTTCAACTATCATTTTTATGATGGCTTGGGGGAATGAAGAGACTTTATACGGTCGTTATATATGCTAGAAATAGTAAACAAATCTCTCTCAAAACACCCACTCTTTTAAAATAACGATGAATGCATTATATACCAAGCGT
>OZ024742.1:118253822-118261322 GCA_964016885.1 Eledone cirrhosa
AGAAAACATTCAAGGAAATCAGCTGGATCTGCCTCAAACAAGGTCAGATTTTGCCGAGATGTGATCAGCCTGGAATGCTTTTGATCAGGTGTCAGAAGACATGTCACCCACCAAACAAAAACCTTTGCCATGCTAAAGTTCATTGTGCAGAATATGTATTCTTAATTGTCTCATGGGATGTGCTAATAACATTGACTATTTGATTTATAGTCAATTGCCTGTCTTCCATCACCATGTGGTGAAGACGATCAGTGTTTTCCTCGGTGGTGGCAGTTGCAGGACGTCCAGACCTTGGGTCATTTTCAAAACTCTCCCTTCCTCTCATACATTCAACTGCCTACTTTTACATTGTTGATAAAGCTGGAGCGTCATCCCCTAATGAAACAACCCTGTCAGCATGAATGTCCTAAACCTTTAGGGGACTAAACCTTTTTTCTTCAGGTACTTGATAACATCACGATGCCAAATTTTGTCCATTATCAAGAGAGGTTGCTACCAGTTACATTTGATTTTCATTGAACATCCAGATGTCAGTTTACCAGGAACAAAACAATGCAGTTATTAACAAAAATAGTTGAAATTAATGCACGCAAGATTTCACAGCCCTAGCATCACTCCTTCATAGTCAGCCTATGAACTTTTCAGCCCATCTTCGTAGATGGTTTTTTTTTTTAATATTGAAAACACTTTAGTCTTGTAATTTTATCATCGTTGTCAGCATTTTTTCATACTTTCGTATGAGTTTCATGCAGAGCAGTAACATTCTTTAAACCATCATCATCATTTCTAGGCGCACATGCGCACTTCAAGAATAGATCGTGAATGTGTAGAAATGTTAATGATGGATTCCGTATTTTTAAGGCTCCAAAACAAACTGCAAGGAACTTCCATAACAAAAACAAAATAGAAAATACATGTCGTGTTTTAATACAGCTTGTTTAAAGAGAAAGTTTTAAATAAAAATATATCTGCACCATCCTCAGGTCTTAACGTTCACAAATGGCTGATTGAATGTGTTATATCGTTATTGTGTAACTATATAGTCCTCCAACTGATATAGAACTCTCTCGACACTTGTTGGTTATTACTCTGCACACATTCACTCACAGACAGACACACACACACATACACATACACATACACACATACATATACATATTATTTTTCTCGCATAGATGTATTTATTTATTGCAGAATTCCGGAAGAAATTGATCGAACGCCAAATACACACATCAATTCGGGTTATACAAAAGGTACAACCGAACATTCTGCTGTTCAGAAGAAACACGATAAATTATATAACATATCCTTACCGCTTCATAATATATAGGCATATCTTTCACGATGAATTAGACACAGTTATGTAAATAAACTAAACAAAATATACAAAGGGAAAATTGTTGTAGGCATACAAGAAGACAAATTATTGTATATCACCTTTCCCAAAATACCCTCGGCCTGGATCAAATTTTTCTCCCAAACTCTGTTCTAACTTACACATACAACTAAAATATGACCAAAACCGAAAATATGTCAAACCCAGAATATTATACCACACCCGAAAATATAAACAAAGCCGGAAGAATGTCGAACTAAAACTATTCTAACAATCCCTGGAAGAACTCAGAAATAAATACATTCTGATTATGATATTAAACGACAAACATAAATACCTACTCCAGGATGAATTTGCGCGTGTCTGTGTCTGTGTAAATACCGCCTAGGTTAACTTTGCCTTTGATACTTTCGAGGTCGAAATATTAAGAACCAAATATCAGTACGGGAGTCGATGTTTCCTTTAATTCACTTTCTCACTTTCTCTAGGTAAACATTGATGTGTTCATGCTCCACCAGGCTTGAATGCCCAAGTGTTACAACGGCGCCCATAATTCCATGCGCCTATATGTGTGCGCGTGTGTACATATATATATATTTATATAATATATATATATATATATATATATATATATATATATATATATATATATATATATATAGTTATATATATATATATATATATATATATATATATATATATATATATATATATATATATATATATATATATATATATATATATATATATATATATATATATATATATATATATATATATATATATATATATATATATATATAATATATAAGATCAAAAGATGGTTAAAGGAGTTCCATGTATTTTATTATGCGCATTTCAAATACAAACATCATCATGCAATAATATTTGTGTTTTCATCAGATAAAATAGGAGGACATGATATGAAGGCTAAAAAACACTTGTGGATAGTGCAGTTTTAAATCAACATATGAAAAGTAATTTTAGATTGATGTGTGATATTGGGAAAACAAATTTTTTTTATTTAGAGAGGGGGGTGGAAAGGATGAAAAAAGGGGAGGAGATGAGAGTGAAGGTGGAGAGGGAGAGATGGGTGATAGAGAGAAAGGGATAGTTTTTATAACTGAGAAAAGATATATTGTTTTACATAGAGAGGTTGAAAACCGTTGGAAGATAATGTATAAATTAAAAGAATTTGAAAATTAACGAAGGGAAAAATATGTACGAGGAAGGAGAGGGAGTTAATATGTATTGAGATTAAAAAGTTTGATGATAGAGAGAAAAAAATAGTAATTGCGGATGAATATTCTAACGTCAAAAAAATGTGTGTGTGTTTACAAGTATTATGGCAATTTCAAAATTAACGAAGAGAAAAAATTATTAAGGTTTGTGTATTGAAGGATTTGAGAAAAATAATGTGAAGTTAAGGTTTGTATATTGAAAGAATTGATAATATGTGCGAAGAAAGAGTTAATATGTATTAAAAATTATTAAGGTTTGTGTATTGAAGGATTTGAGAAAAATAATGTGAAGTTAAGGTTTGTATATTGAAGGAATTGATAATATGTGCGAAGAAAGAGTTAATATGTATTAAGAATGAGTTAGATGATGGGGAGAAAAAAATAATAAATTAAGGATGAATAATCTAGCGTCAAAAAAATGTGTACGAAGAAGGAGAGGGATGTAATTTATGAATGTAAAGTTATAACTAGCACCAATTCCTTCACCTATTTTGGCTCCACTTCCACCTCTTTTAAAGCTCGTCTCTATAATCATCATTCATCTTTTAAATACAAACTTAAAAGAACCAACACGGCTCTCCCAGAACTCATATGGTCCTTGAAAGACAAAAATATTAAATATACCATCTTTTGGAAGAAGGTTTCTTCTGCGTCCTCATACTTGAACAGCTCTCTATCTAAAATCTGTAATCTCTGCCTAAATGAAAAATTTACCATTATCTCTAATCTAGATTCTATAATAAATAGACGTACAGATTTGTTTTCTATCTGCTTGCATAAATTCCATAGGACTTTTCACAAAGTATACAGCTAATATTTAATTCTTTATCAATTTAGAATCTTTTCTCAAAGGCACATATACATACACCTCTTTTAAAATATACCCATCTTCCTACCTTACTTCAAAAGGTATTATACACTCTATAATACTTGTTTACTCATTACCCTCATTCTATTTTCACCTTGTAAAATCCTTCATAACATATACATTTGTTTTTTTGACGCTAGATTATTCATCCTTAATTTATTATTTTTTCTCCCCATCATCTAACTCATTCTTAATACATATTAACTCTTTCTTCGCACATATTATCAATTCCTTCAATATACAAACCTTAACTTCACATTATTTTTCTCAAATCCTTCAATACACAAACCTTAATAATTTTTTAATACATATTAACTCTTTCTTCGCACATATTATCAATTCCTTCAATATACAAACCTTAACTTCACATTATTTTTCTCAAATCCTTCAATACACAAACCTTAATAATTTTTTCTCTTCGTTAATTTTCAAATTGCCATAATACTTGTAAACACACACACATTTTTTTGACGTTAGAATATTCATCCGCAATTATTATTTTTTTCTCTCCATCATCAAACTTTTTAATCTCAATACATATTAACTCCCTCTCCTTCTTCGTACACATTTTTTTGACGCTAGATTATTCATCCTTAATTTATTATTTTTTTTCTCCCCATCATCTAACTCATTCTTAATACATATTAATTCTTTCTTCGCACATATTATCAATTCCTTCAATATACAAACCTTAACTTCACATTATTTTTCTCAAATCCTTCAATACACAAACCTTAATAATTTTTTCTCTTCGTTAATTTTGAAATTGCCATAATACTTGTAAACACACACACATTTTTTTGACGTTAGAATATTCATCCGCAATTATTATTTTTTTCTCTCCATCATCAAACTTTTTAATCTCAATACATATTAACTCCCTCTCCTTCTTCGTACACATTTTTTTGACGCTAGATTATTCATCCTTAATTTATTATTTTTTTTCTCCCCATCATCTAACTCATTCTTAATACATATTAATTCTTTCTTCGCACATATTATCAATTCCTTCAATATACAAACCTTAACTTCACATTATTTTTCTCAAATCCTTCAATACACAAACCTTAATAATTTTTTCTCTTCGTTAATTTTGAAATTGCCATAATACTTGTAAACACACACACATTTTTTTGACGTTAGAATATTCATCCGCAATTACTATTTTTTTCTCTCTATCATCAAACTTTTTAATCTCAATACATATTAACTCCCTCTCCTTCCTCGTACATATTTTTCCCTTCGTTAATTTTCAAATTCTTTTAATTTATACATTATCTTCCAACGGTTTTCAACCTCTCTATGTAAAACAATATATCTTTTCTCAGTTATAAAAACTATCCCTTTCTCTCTATCACCCATCTCTCCCTCTCCACCTTCACTCTCATCTCCTCCCCTTTTTTCATCCTTTCCACCCCCCTCTCTAAATAAAAAAAAATTTTTTTCCCAATATCACACATCAATCTAAAATTACTTTTCATATGTTGATTTAAAACTGCACTATCCACAAGTGTTTTTTAGCCTTCATAGCATGTCCTCCTGTTTTATCTGATGAAAACACAAATATTATTGCATGATGATGTTTGTTTTTGAAATGCGCATAATAAAATACATGGAACTCCTTTAACCATCTTTTGATCTTATATATTATGTATACTCCAGTCCTACAAACTGTAGAGTGCTTCTCATCCGATATCTGCATTGCTTTATTGTACTACAATAAAACTCACCTCCTACATTATATATATATAAAGAACTCAGGAAAAATTATAAAAAATCTAATAATGCGTCACTCACCAACATCAACAACAAAACACACAACATAGTAAAAAAACTAAACATTGAAGATAGAACTGAACCTTTGGCATTGAAAAGACCACACTTCAACCTGAAGGATCATAAATCAAACTTTATCTCAAATCCTTCTATAAGACTTATATGTCCCTCCAAATCAGATATTGGAATAATTAGCAAAAAAATTTTGGATAGAGTCATCCCACAAATAAGAAAACACGTTATTTTACCACTCTGGGAAAACACTTCCCAGGTAATTAACTGGTTTAAAAATATTAGATGTAAATCTTCTGCTTCATTTCTACAATTTGATATAGATAATTACTATTCTTCTATATCACCTATACTCCTGAACAAAGCATTGATATTTGCTAAAAATAGATCTAACTTAACTTTGGATGACATTAATATTATTACACATGCTAGACTAACACTTATTGAATTTCAGAATGAATACTGGACCAGAAACACATATAGTAATCTATTTGATATTACTATGGGTTCAAGCGATTCCGCCCAAATTACTGATCTTGTGGGCCTCTTTCTCCTTTTCAACATAAATGCCTCCTTTCCCCACCTTAAAGGTGGTTTATATCGTGATGACTGTCTTCTTCTTTCCAACAACCTTAGCCTTTCAGAAATAGAAAAAGACAAAAAGCATATTAGAACTTTCCTTAAAGACTATTATAGTCTTCATATTACTTTTGAAAAAACAAGTAAAGTAGTAAATTTCCTAGATATAACTTTAGACTTAGCTACGGGTATCTACCAACCTTACCATAAACCCAACCAAAACTTACATTACATACACTCACAATCTAATCACCCTAAATCTATCCTTAAAAACCTTGCATATAATATATCACTTAGAATTTCTAACCTTTCTTCTAACCAAGATGTATTTGATAAAAATGCGACCTTCTATAACGAAGCTCTAGATAGAAGTGGCCACAAAAATAGATTAGAATATATACCTTCTACTAAAAATACTAAAAACATACAACCTAATATTACCAACAAACACCAAATGAAAAGTACACACCTAAATGCCACCCACAATATACCCCAAAATACCAAATCTTCTAATATAAAATATAGTAACTCTCAAAAAACTACTCATCATACAACTCTAATAAATATTAATAATAAAACTCCTAATAAAAAAGATAAAACACCTAAATCTACAAATATAACTAAAAATGGTTGTGGTGAGATCATTAACATTAATCCTCCTAGTAAACATCACGATACAACCTATAAAAATAATAAAAATAATAAACAACATAGAAACCGTAATAGACGGGTTACTTGGTATAATGCTCCATTTAATTTACAAATTAAGGATAATATTGCTAAAAAATTTTTTTATATCCTAGAGAAAAACTTCCCGCCAAACCACAAATACCATCAAATCTTAAATAGGTCTACAGTTAAATTCTCATACTCAACAACAAATAACATAAAACAAAATATAAGTGCCTATAATGCATATAAATGTAAGAAAACCATAAGTATACCACCAATACATCAAACTAACCATAATATCTCCTCAAATACAGAATTAACGAAAGGTTGTAACTGTAGAAACAAAGCAAACTGCCCATTAAAAGGAAATTGTCTTGTTAACAACATAGTTTATAAATGTAATGTTAAAACTAAAGATTCTATTTGCTCATATATAGGAGCTACTTCTAACAATTTTAAGACAAGGTTTAATACCCACAAACATAGTTTTAAAAATGCCGCACTGGCTAATACAACATCTCTAGCAGAAAAAATCAATAGTTATAAAAATAAGAATATAGAATATGATTTGACCTGGAGTGTGCTCAAAAGAGCCACCCCTTATCAAAATAATAGAAATGAATGTAGATTATGTTCCCAAGAACTATTTGAAATAATGAAATCTAAGGATATCCTATTAAATAAACGACAGGAATTAATTATATCGTGTAATCATAAACTAAAAAAAACATTTAAATATTATAAACCCAATTAATAACATTATTTTAGAAATTAATATATAATTTAATTTAAATGTTAGTTAACCTATAAATTTAATTTAATTAAAATTCTACTACAGATGAGAATATAAAATATTGTGTAATCATAAATTGTGAAAAACCTTTAAATATTACTAATATATACTTAGTAATTTAATTTATAGATTAATTTTAATTTATTTAACCCTTTATTAAAATTCCTTTACAGATAAAATATAACAAAATATCGTGTATTCAATGACAGAGAAATAATTTTTA
>OZ024742.1:118268822-118311322 GCA_964016885.1 Eledone cirrhosa
ACTTTGGTGCGTTATTTATGGCTCAGTCTGTATATCACACCTTATTTGCATTCTCCTTCTCTTCCTGTATATGTATATGCGGCACGTTGCCGAGTGTTTAGAGAATTGGATTTGCAATCGTGAGGTTGTGAGTTCGATTCCTGGACCGGGTGATGTGTTATGTCCTTGAGCAAGACACTTTATTTCACGCTGCTCCTTCTACCTGGAGTTGCAACCGATAGATAGTATTACCAACGGAAACATTGTTTCCGCGGTCCGATTTAACGAAAGTCGATCGACTGTCGATATATATATATAAGACATGGTCACGCGACCTGGCATTGCCCATAACAGGACAACCCGTCTAACCCATGCTAGCGTGGAAGAATGGACGTAAAACGGTGATGATGATGATGATGATATATATATATATATATATATATATATATATATATATATATATATATATATATATATATATATATATATATATTGTTATACTTTGGGAGGGTCATGTTGCCAATATATATATATATATATATATATATAAATATATTTATATATATATATATAAACGAGGCACTTTATGGATGGGTTTTTCTTATCCCAACTTGTCCTTGCACCAACAAGATATCAGGAAAACATTTTGGACCTAGCGTTTAGTAACCACACTCATACTATATATATTACAATGGAAAAGATCATTCTATCAGACCATCACATAATTCTCTGTAACATGAGATTCTAACAGCCGAAAGCTAAACCCATTTACCTCTTTCCAGCTCATTCATTTGATAACATGGATATTTATAATGCCAACTGGGATGCACTCACTAACGAGCTATCATATGTTGATTGGTCTTTCACAAACGCACATATCTCCACCAACATCAAAATATCTTGGCAGATATTTGTAGATACTGTCACAAACATATGTGCAAAACACACCCACTAAGATCTGTGAAACAAAACTAAGTGCAGAATCACCCAAAACAGAAAAAAACTTTTATCAGAATAATAAAAAGAACAAACAAAAATATCAACAACCTAAAATACTGCCAACAGCAACACACACTTCAGACTGCTATTGCATTGCTTGAATCAAAAAATATAATCTTCAACAATGCAGGAAGACCATCATCAATAACCAAAGAAATGGCCATTGAGAAAATCAAACTCAACCTCAAAGTGTCTTTTCGTTTACAAAATAACACAAGGTTACTGTCGCCACTGTTGGCCGTATGATGGATGGAAATGGCACTCTCTAATAAAATGCTAAATCATGGGTGAGATACTGCAGACACAATACTGCTGTTTTCAGCAATCCTGATATGGCTGACCTGGTCTGTATCAGTGATATTAATCCCCAACACGCTATATTGGACATAACGTTTGGCGCCCGTAATGTCGTAGCGGCAATAAAAGAAACTAAACACAACTCAGCTGAAGGCCCCGATAGGTTACCTGCTAGTGTCCTGAAAGTGTGTCGCCACCAACTTGCATCTCCTCTAGCTAATCTGTGGAGGAACTCACTGGACGCTGGCTATGTACCTGAAAACTTTCCGTCCCAGTCGGTTGTCCAGTTTTCAAAAGGAGAAACAAGTCTCTTGCAGTAAATTACCGTCCGTTCTCACTCACCACTCTTATCATTCTGCTGAATTCCAAGCAACATGGGTTCCATAATGGAAGGGATTGCCTAACGCAGCTCATGCATCACTTTGATAACATTTTAAGCGCTTTAAGAGAGGACTCCAACACTGATGCAATCTACCTTGATTTCAGCAAGGCCTTTGACAGTATTCTACTGAAAAAAACTATCCAGCATTGGTGTCTCTGGAAAGTTACTGCAATGGATCAAGTATTTCCTGACAGACCAACATGTAGTTGAAAGAGTAAAATCGAGCCCAGCCAAAGTCAGTAGTGGTGTTCCGCAAGGCACTCTGTTGGGCCCACTACTTTTCATTATCTATATCAATGACATTACTGACGTTATCAAGCACAGCAACATAAGAATCTTTGCAGATGATTCCAAGCTCCAGAAGGTCATCAATGGAGTGGGTGACCGGACATGCCTTCAATCAGATCTACTTGCTGTTATCCAATGGGTGGGAAAAAAACTATATGCTGCCAAACGAGGATAAATTCGAATTTGTTCACTTTGGAAAAGAGGAAATAGTGAAACTTTCATATTCCTTTCCCTCGGGTAAAACGCTCATGGCATCCAACAACATCAGTGACGTGGGAATAATTGTTGAAAATTTTAAAACGGAAACAGGGCCCATAAAATTAAAAAGGTCTTTTGGACAAATTCCTCCAAGAATTCACGGAAATGCCTCATTCACTTGTATATGTCTCCGTAAACAATAACTCTCCACTTGAGTCGGCCTTGTTGTATATACATATATATATTATATATATATATGTATATATATATATATATATATATATATATATATATATTTTATATATATATATATATATATATATATATATATATATATATATATATATATATATATATATATACGCCATTTTTCATTCACATATATTTTCCCTTCGCTGTGGTTCGTATTTTTTCTGTTACCTTACTGCTTTCCTCTTTCTCTCCCTCCACCTTACCTCTTACTTTCCTCCATCCCCGCTGCTGTTCACACACCACTCTCAGCTGGCCCTTTCCTCACACTTTTACTCACTCACTCTCTGATACCCCTCCTCTCTCACTTCCTCCCGTCTGACCTGCGTTAATTATTTCCTCTCTCAATTTTTTCGTGGCTCGGACGTGACTATTTTATTTTCGTCATTTGATTTGTCGGACTGAAGCCCTCAAGATTCATTGACTTGTCTCTCTTTTCCTCTCATTACGTTGCATTACTACCATGTTGTTTGTTTACTTTCCTCTGTCCCGATAACTTAATTTAGTTATCGCTCGCACTGATTTTAGGTATCTAGTCTTTAATGCGAAGAAATACCAATGAGAATCAACAGACTACTGATTACGGACTTTTCTCGGTCTATTTATATTCATATGTTCATATTCGCAACAACGGAGCACCCCATTTTTCATTCACATATATATATATACAAATGGAAGTATAGCATATTCGAAGCCAGAGCCTCAGCTAAGCCGACGAATGCTTTCAGCAGTGCAGCCAAGCACTCGACAAGGTTTAGGACCTCAGAGTAATAATATACAGTTTAAAGGGCTTTGCAAAATAAAGACACCGACCGGTAATTCAGCTGGAGTCCGTAGCAACGAAAGAACTGAACAGAAGTGAACCTAAACATCGAGTGCTCACCCGGGTGAACCTACAGTAACTCCAAGTTACACTCCCTATATATATATATATATATATATATATATATATATATATATATATATATATATATATATATATATATATGGTGGCTGCCAACTCGTTTTCGAGTACGGCCACTACTCTATATCCACGTAGGAGAACCCCTACCGATGCGCTGAACGAGTGTGACTTTTTAGTCCAGCCAGTGACTTGAAAACTCTGGTACAAACACTACACTTGTGACAATTATTGACACATAGTGCTGTATTAAATATAGTTCTATATATAGTTCTATATTAAATATATATATATATACATACATACATACATACATACATACATACATACATACATACATACATACATACATACATACATATATTAAATATATGTACATACATGCATACATACATACATATATTAAATATATGTACATACATAGATACATACATATATTAAATATATTAAATATAGTTCTATATTAAATATATATATATACATACATACATACATGCATACATACACACATACATATATTAAATATATGTACATACATACATATATTAAATATATTAAATATAGTTCTATATTAAATACATACATACATACATACACACATACATACATACATACATGGTGGCTGCCAACTCGTTTTCGAGTACGGCCACTACTTTATATCCATGTAGGAGAACCCCTACCGATGCGCTAAACAAGTGTGACTTTTTAGTCCAGCCAGCGACTTGAAAACTCTGGTACAAACACTACACTTGTGACAATTATTGACACACAGTGCTGGGCCCATGGTACCATGTGACGACAAGTGCAGAGAGATCTCCAGATATAAAGCAATGCCTGTACCGTGAAGCTTTTATAGTGAGTAAAGGCACTGCACAAAGCCAGTCCCACTCTCTTAACCAAGATTATATTTACCAAAAAGAAAAACAAGTCAACATCATTGGATACCATCAGAGCTGCAGGTGTTATATCAGAGTTTTCCTTCTCCTAGAATTCTGCCTTGACAAAGGCTAAGGGGTCATCTCTCCCGGTGATTTTGGATGGCCATTGACTCTTAAGAGCTCCTTTACCCTTTGACAGGTTTTGTTTTTAGTCCCGCAGGATGTCCAAAGTCACCCTCCTCACCAAGAAACCTTGGTGGGGTTGCCAGTTTAGTCGCCAACGACCCGACCATGAGACAGGTTGTATTGGGATACATGTTACCAGTAGCACCAACATACATACATACATACATACATACATACATACATACATACATACATACATACATGCATACATACATACACACATACATATATTAAATATATGTACATACATACATACATACATACATATATTAAATATATTAAATATAGTTCTATATTAAATACATACATACATACATACATACATACATACATACATACATACATACATACATACATACATACATACATACATACATACATACATACATACATATATCATAGTGAATCGGATAGAATGTTTGTTGTGTTGGTTTCGACTCTCTGCTCTCTGAGTTCAAATCCCGCCGAGGTCAATTTTGCCTTCATAACAATGTACCAGTCCAGTACTGTGGTCGATTCTCCCTCTGTATCTCTTCTCACTTTCTATCCTTCTCTGGAAGAAATCTGCTTTATTCAGACTTGGAGAGGAGTTGGGCTCCACCAGGTTTTAAAACTGCCTAAGAAAAACGCCATATGTAAATATGTTGCCCCTACGACTTCTTCGGGAGTTACGGTTCTATGCATGCATATATATATATATATATATATATATATATATATATATATATATATATATATATATATATATATATATATATATGTATATATATATATATGTATATATATATATATATAGGAACAAGTAAGACCCCGACGGCTGAGCTCAAGCCGTTTCGACGGCTAATTCTCAGAATTAGCCGTCGAAACGGCTTGAGCTCAGCCGTCGGGGTCTTACTTGTTCCTATTACCCACTCTACTACCCTAAGTATTGAGTACTTTGGTGCGTTATGGTCCACCTGGTTCCTTACCACATTTCCTTCGTTATATATATATGTATATATGTATATATATATATATATATATATATATATATATATATATATATATATATATATATATATATATGTGTGTGTGTGTGTATGAAAATCGAACGCCAATAAATACACCAGGATTTTTTCATGCTGATGATTGAAAGCAAATTTTTTTTTTTTTTTGCTTTTAAGAAACCACTGGTAAATGAAATAATCGCCTTATGTTGTTTATTACATAACTATATATATATATATATGTTAATCCCAGGTTCAATCGGGTTAACAACAGTAAGTAGGGTACTCAATACAAAGCAGAATATAAATATTTAATATAGAAATAGCATCCACAAGACTAGAACTGTTTTATTCAGGAGAAATTATCAGAGATTCCTGATGATTTCTCCCGGATGAAACATATCTAGTCCTGTGGAAGCCATTTCTATATTATATATATATATATATATATATATATATATATATATATATATATATATATATATATATGTATATATATATATATATGTATATATATATATATGTATATATATATATATATATATATATATATATATATATATATATATATATATATATATATATATATATATATATATATATATATATATATATATGTATGTATATATATATATTTATATATATATATATATATATATATATATATATATATATATATATATATATATATATATAGAGAGAGAGAGAGAGAGAGAGAGAGAGACAGAGAGAGAGGGGGGAGAGGACTTAGACACACTTACGTAACATTTAATTCGATTAAATTAGATATATTTCGGGGAAAGTTATATCAGTTTTTAATATAAAATTCTAATATGGTCATATTCACAGATTTTGGAAAAGATAGAGTGTATTTGGCAAATAATCTCGATGATCTTTCGTTCTTCCTACCTACTCCTCTTCTTTTCTTTATTTGCATTTCCCTTCAATCGCTCACAGACACTTTCCTCACTTTCCTTTCCCCCTCTTTCCATCGTCTACAGTAGATGTGTGTGTGACTTTATATCGAATTTTATAAGTGTATGTGTGTGTATGTGTTAGTATGTTTGTGTGTTTCACCAAATTCAATATCAAGTTTAAAAATAAATATTGAATTTTTCTTTTAAATAAAGGAACAGCCGAGAAAATATAATCCAATAATGCAACATCTGTTCGATTATCTTAATTTCCAATGAACCAAATACAGATAAAACTTGACTCGTTTCATATATTGATAAGTTATTAATGAGTTCTTAACAACAAGCCATGTTTTATTCTGACATGTGTCTCATATTCTGTTAATTTTAGGTCATCTTGATTTTGAATTCGTATATTTCCAACTGTCCTAATTCAAATTCAGTCTTAGGACAGAAGAAGCATTTTCCGCTCAACTTTGCAAGGAGTTCAGTACCTATCTTAACAACCGCCAGATATCTGTCTTTTACTCGTGGTAGATGTCGTGTGTTTGTCAGTAGATGAGGTCCAATTATGTCACCTCATGATCAAGTCTATGTAAACAGAGGAATGGTGAGAAAATGACGCGCTTTTAAACGTTGTTAAAATAAAGTAGAAAACGTAAATTCATATAGTAATTGGAAGAACTCGGCGTAAGGAAGCTGTTAAAACAACAAAATGCCGTCAATGGCGGCGCCGTGTAAAATTTACCTCAAAGAATAGAAATCAGCGGCTAGAAGTGTGTTGGCCCGCAGAATGATAGGAAAAAATGAGAAAGGGGTGAATTCTAATACACCCTCGTTTCAAACTCGATATTCGAGATACATTTGTTTAGAACGTGAATATTTAGGAAACTATGGCATTAAACAACCAGTCAAGTGTTCAGAGGCATTTAATGTATCACTTACTTTGCGTTGTGTTCATGGCCAAGATACATAACAATCAAGTGACCTAGTCTATTTAGCCGCAGAGCGTAAAATGAACTCACAGTTATAGGTAGCAGCGCTGTATTCTAAATTCAAAATTCCTCGTGGCTACATTTTGGTGAAGGAACATATCCATTGATCAGGTTTAAAACGACAACCACTCTCCATGCGCGGTATAAAGTGTATATCTCTAGTGATGATTGTATCACCCAATAGGTTGAGTGGTTCACCGCGGCACAAATGTGCTGTTTTATGTTGTTTTTAGTTTATTGTGGTTTGTTAAGGAGCGACTAGGGGTTATTTGGGACTAGAATAATCCAAGATAGATAATTATTGATTCGCTATAGTTGTTTCTTTCTTTTAACCGAATTTGACACCTGTGAGGGCTCTTCTATGTGTAGTGTAAATAATGTGAGGAACTAGTATGTTCACCTTCTTTCTGTATGGTATGTGTAAGTTCATTGTGTTGTCAGTCGATACACATATCAGTTCGCAATATTTCGAATGAGCTGTATAAAAACCAAGTAAATGGAAAGAAAATATGATTACAAAATAGTACACGACAGAATAAGACTATTGAAAAAAAACAAAAAGAAGAATGATCTGGAATATTACAGCTCTCAATTAGATTTATAAAAACATTCGAGAATTTCACAGAATTCTCATTCATCGAAAACATATGTAAACAATAGATGTTTGATTAATATAAACAAAATAACGGGTGGTATCATCGACATTGAAATATGTGACTAGATGAGGAGAGTAGGCTGTTAATCTAGGCTAAAAGAGAACTGAAAAATGACTCTCTTCTCAGATACTACGCTATTTATATAACCTGATACTACAACCGTATTACATTCAAAATAAATATTGTTCACTCCTTACAATACCCGCCGGTGAGAAAGTTATGCACACGTCTATCTAATTACTACACATTATTATCTGTATCGCGGTGGATTGGCAGTATCGGTAGAGGGTCGGACGCCATGCTTTCCAGCAGAGTTACGTCCCTTTACGATCTGAGTTCAAATCCCGCCGAGGTTGACTTTGCCTTTCATCCTTACGGGGTCGATAAAATAAAGTACCAGTAATGCACTGGGTAATTGCTGGCCTTGTGCCTAAAGTAGAAACAATTATTATCTGTATCGCAATTAGAAGGAAAAAGTTCATAACAGAATCTCGAATATCTATCAAACTTCAATACTAAACCATTAACTTTTCATTACCTCCTCTGATAACTCACTTCCTTTTACCAAATCTAGAATCTTTAATTCAGAAAAAGTTCAAAAGGTAATTGTAAGCTAGAGGTAAATTCTATGGCAGCAGTTTCTGTGAAGAAACAGCTGCTGCTTTCTTCACTACCACCTCTCTATTAACTATTAACAAGAACCCATTCTCCAACCAAATTTTGAGCAAGAAAGATGGGAAAAAAATTACTCCAACATTTGATTTTAATTTTAAATCTTTAATTTTTAGTTTTTAATTCCTATTAATTCTTTTTAATTTTTTATTTCAATACTCAACATTTGATAAGAAGAATGTTTATAATACATCGAAACCGGTAATACTTTATATACTTTATATACTTTATATAAAACTTTTTTTTTTAAATTGTCCCTCTCATTTTTTCAATAATGTCACTTTGACGAATCAAAGAAAGGATAAAAGCAGAAAAGCAGACCCTTAAATACATATTCTGTGCTATTTCCAACTTCACCTTCTCTCTCTCTCTATATATATATATATTTATATATATATATATATATATATATATATATATATATATATATATATATATATATATATATATATATATAGGTATGACCCCGACGACAGAGCTCAAGCCGTTTCGACGGCTATTTCCTTCGTTATATATTATATATATAATGATAATAATTAGAACACAATAGGCATGACCTGGGGTTTTGGACAAGAAAAAAGATCGTGCCTGATTGTAGATGTAGCCTGCCCATTTGACACGAGAGTGCAAGAAAAGAAGAGGGAGAAAATTAACCGATACCAGGATTTAAAGTGGGAGTTAAAAAGGATTTGGAACTGCCATGAAGTCAGAGTCGTCCCGATTGTCATAGGCGCACTAGGTACTATCTCAAAGAGTTTCCAAGGATGGTTAATGAAGATTAGTCTAGCCCCGCTTTTGGAACACTTCAAAAGGCATGCTTACTGGGAACAACAAGAACCCTCCGATACGTCCTGAATATCTGAGGCTGCAGGTAGATTTCGGCTGATCTAAATTGATCAAGGACCCAACCATTGACATTATATAAAAAATATTGATCAGTATCTAATAAAAATTTAAAAAAAACCGTGTTAAAGGGAACAAAAAAAAGGAAGAAAAAAGATCAAACAAAAAATGATCAAGCAACAAGAGAGGAGGGGATAGACAAATCACTCTAGTCTGAGCAGTGCCTCAGTCACGCCCCACGAACAAAATGTCAAAGGTGTTACCGGGGAGAACTGCCAGAGACAGTCGCTACAACAGCCACCCCACCTCACGGGGCTGCCTCCTTCAAGCGGGTCTTCTTCTTTCTGACTTTACGGACGAAATGAACATTGCGGACACAAAAAACGCCAGAGATGTTGACGGAGACCGGTGCAAAGAGGAAGTTGTCTGTTAGGCCCCCGTTAGGCCCCCGTATTTGACTATCTTCCTCTCCTTCGCATTGCGGACAACGGAGTCCGAGATTGTGGCCGAAGCGACAAGGATAGAGGCAGAGAACGCGTCCCAAATTAGGGATTTGCGTCCCCTGAAAGGGACGAAGTTGTGAATTGATATAACTCACTTATCCACGAGAGTTACACTTTATGCTCATATTAGTATCAGGCATACCCTTAATTATTTTTTCTTCGAAGTTAATCTACGTTAGTTTATGTAGATTTCAACCCAGTTACTAAGTGATAAGACATTCTTTTTTTAGTAAATACAGATCCGATGATTTGTAAATAAGTGAATGAGTCAGCGCGTGCATGTAGATATATATACTTGCACACATGGTATGTGTGAACATATCTCTTTAGTATACAGCTGATAATTCCATATGTATGTGTATGTCATATGTACGCATGTAGTTGTGTGCATACAGTCATTCCATGAAATTCAGATGGATAATCGCAGGGTGTCTTACAAATTTTCAGTGTACCGTTAATCGATAGAATTTGGAGGGTTCCGTTTAATTTTATTTCTTCTGTCTTGGAAAATCCCAATATTTCCGAGGTTTTATTCAACTATATCTATCCTGCTGTGTTTTCACTGAATTGCTGCTGTTTTGAGAGACGTTCCACAAGTATTCCTCTTTTTTTTTTAAGTATGGTTACATTTTGGTTTTGGTGCTCCTTTCCTGTGATCGTTAGGGTATTTATTCCCGCGAATAACTTTATAAGTAGTTTTCACAACTATGCGGTGCGTTGTGGGGACTTAATTCCTCGCTGACAGCCAATAATGATGTGAATAACACATTCCTCAGAGATATCAAAATCGAAATTTTATATCACAACGCCGCGTCTTGACCTTTCTTATTGATCAGGTATTTAGCAATTAGCTCTGCCCTGAATAGCGAATGTGTATCCCTTCCACTGGGTTGTGATATAAGTATCACATATACAAGAGAGACAACTAGTTTGCAGTATATATACCTATGAATTACTTCTATTGGTATGACGAGTGTATGATAAATGCTTCTCCTCAATCTTTAAGTAGGTTACTCTAGATATCTTTGGGTCACATTGAACATTTCTACATTCAGATTATTTGTTCAAGAGTTCTTCACCTACTCCCAAGGTGTTGTTGTTTTCACTGCTAAGTAGGCTTGTGGTGTATTTGTACTTCTCATTAGTATTCAAGTGTTGTCTAAGTAATAAAATGTGACACTCAAAGGCCGCTTGAACTTGCCTTATGCATCAGCCTCGATCCCTCCATTTAACATAAATCTTGTCTATGTCAGTCACTGTAAATATGAAAACTGCCAATGGTGGGTAGTATCTTCCACGTTGATATCCAGATAGAGGATCTCATCAAGTGTGCAGTTTAAAGCATTGTGGTTTGTGGTTTTATTAACGGGAGACAACTCTTCTATATTTGTCTAAGTCTGATGAGTTATTACTTGGTCATTCTGGCTTTACACGCAGCAGCAACGTATGAAACATTCGAAACAATTCCAATATATTTGAAGTATTTGCTACTTGAGATGAAACAGATGAAATATTTTCACCCGGTTGGCTACCAAATATAACCAAACACGCTGTGTATGTCCTGTGAAAATGTTAAGACCAGTTCTAAATGTCTCTTGCTATGAATATTACCTTAATACAGCTTAATGTCATCCATGAAAAAAGTGTGAGTGACATTAACATTCCTTTCTTCTTCAAATTATTAACCTTACTGATACATGTTCATATGTGTGTGTGTACGTGTATGTTTGTGCGTGCGTGTGCGGGCATTACATATATGCTTATATATAACGTATAATTTATATTAGAATATAACATAAGATACTATAGATTATCAAACTCAGGTTTAATGACCTTAACTATTCTTTAATCCACATTTATCTATGTCTACGTCACAAACTGTATACAGACATAAATATAGAGACCACACACAGACAAATGTTCACAAACACACATATACAATCCCACACCTACATATACCTCCCCCCTATGTATATATATATAGGAAAATGTTTGACCCCGACGGCAGAGCTCAAGCCGTTTATATATATATATACACATATATATATAAATGTAAGTATGTATACGTACATACATATATGTATACAGACGTACAGTAGTATGTATATATATACATACATGCACACATATATATGTACGTATGGGTTTACCGAACATTTATTATAATGTTCGGTTTGTTTGTAAACAAACAGCCCAAATTAAGCCATACAGTGTTCGGCAACCATCGTCGCCCTTTTGTTCAACACTGACAAAGGAACGATGAACTAGTTTCAAGCTTATTAGCTATCGTCAGCATCGTATACCTTCCTCTCAGAGGATTGAACGTTTGAATGTATGTATATATATACATACTACTGTACGTCTGTATACATATATGTATGCACGTATGCATACTTATATTTAAGTATCAGCCGTACTAAGAGTGAGAAATGAAATTTTATTTAATCCTTTTCCATTTATCGTTTTCGGTACGCCCGGCCGACTCGATATGCAAATTAGGCTGCTCAGCTGTTAATGTACTTAAGGAGAGTATATACTTGCAAACGTTCAATCATCTGACAGGAAGGTATACGATGCTGACGATAGCTAATAAGCTTGAAACTAGTTCATCGTTCCTTTGTCAGTGTTGAACAAAAGGGCGACGATGGTTGCCGAACACTGTACGGCTTAATTCGGGCTGTTTGTTTACAAACAAACCGAACATTGTAATAAATGTTCGGTAAAACCATACGTACATGTATATATATGTGCGCATGTATGTATATATATACATACTACTGTACGTCTGTATACATATATGTATGTACGTATACATAATAACATTTAAGTATCAGCCGTACTAAGAGTGAGAAATGAAATTTCATTTCATTCTTTTCCATTTATATATATATATATATATATATATATATATATATATATATATATATATATATATATATACAAATAAAATACAGTGTTATTAACTGATATTGATACCCTGCAATTAAACAAGCTCAAAGTATGAATACTGACCATTATATAGCAATATATGTATAAATAAACACACTAAATTTCGTTTCTAAAATTACGAGGGTAGAGAATGCCACAAATGTTTTAAATATTTAATCTTAAACATACAGTAGGATAGTATTTTATACTGTAAAATATGCACCTCGTGGGCTGCACGCCATACGTGGTATTTTTACTCCTCCGGTTGCTGTTAGATGTGTTTTGTTTCATTTGATCTAATCTCTCGCTGATGATAGCCTACAGATTATCTGTTACAAACACAATTTTCAGGGCGAAACAGATTAAATCTATAATCTGTCCGAGAGATAAAATGTTTTTGATACGGTCAGTATAAAATTATATCCTACTGTAGGCTTAAGATTAAATATTTAAAACATTTGTGGCATTCTCTACCCTCGTAATTTTAGACACGAAATTTACTGTGTTTATTTATACATATATTACTATATAATTGTTTCTACTTTTGGCACAAGGCCAGCAATTACCCAGTGCATTACTGGTACTTTATTTCATCGACCTCGTAAGAATGAAAGGCAAAGTTAACCTCGGCGGCATTTGAACTCAGAATGGCAAGTGCCGTAACTATGCGTCAAAGCATGGCGTCCGACTCTCTACCGATACTGCCAATCCCACCTTTTTTACTATATTATTACTATATAATGCTCAGTATTTATACTTTGAGCTTGTTTAATTGCAGGGTATCAATATGAGTTAATAACTCTGTATTTTATTAGTATTCCGGCTCCCTATCTAGGTGAGCTTATAAATTGAGTGTAATAAGGCTAATATTTCTAGCATAACCACTCATACCACGTATGGCGTGCAGCCCACGAGGTTCATATTTTTACTCCTCCGGTTAGTGTTAGATGTGTTTTGTTTCATTTGATCTAATCTTTCGCTGATGATAGCCTACAGATTACCTGTTACAAACACAATTTTCAGGGCGAAACAGATTAAATCTCTAATCTGTCCGAGAGATAAAATGTTTTTGATACGGTCAGTATAAAATTATATCCTTCTGAATGTTTAAGATTAAATATTTAAAACAGTTGTAGCATTCTCTACCCTCGTAATTTTAGACACGAAATTTACTGTGTTTATTTATACATATATTACTATATATAAATATATATATATATATATATGTATATATATATATATATATATATATATATATATATATATATATATATATATATATATATATATATATATATATATATATATATATATATTCATACACACATAAGTGTGCACTTGATCGTTATCAAGTATTTTGTTTTAAATTTGTTATTAAATTTAATAAGATACTCAACGAGTTATGTAGTCTTACTTTCAGTGTAGATTGTCTCTAGTTCTGTGTTTTGGTGTGTCTTTGTGCACACTTATGTGTCTATGAATATATTCCAATCACTTTCTTATAATGATTAAGGCTCGATTTTATTCTCTGAATTCTATCTTGAGCTGTTTTTAGAGACAAGACATATGTTTGATTTTGTATCATTCGTGACCCCTTTACTTTGAAAGTAATAATAATACTTTCTTTATTAACCACAAGGGTTTACATAAAATAGACATTAAGGACAGTACAGGACAATACAGGACGATACAAATGGGCATTTCTGCGTGTAAAAAACAAAAACAGAGGATGTAACAAAAAAATAACAATGAAAAATTCCTCAGTAGGGGGGAGACTTCCGAGGGACATTTGTGGAGAAAACCCATTAAAAGGCCACAGTGACCCTGACCACCAGGGCAAGTGCCCTCTCCCAGTTTTCCACCTTTAATTTACAGACCCATACTCAGAGTAGTCCCATTCACTCGGGCCATTCTTGCTTCTCTCACCCATCTTTCAACAAAATGCTGGGAAGAGAGCACTTCCCTCTCTACCCTGATTTTCCTTTTCAGATGAAATTTGAAAAAGTTAATCAGGGCATCACCGAAGAGGTAAGTGCTCGTCTTCAGCCCTTTCAACGTGTCCACCATACTATCTCTTTCACCATGGCCACGAGGCAGATAAAAACTGCCTGCCCTTCCCGGCTAAAGAAAGAGGGCGGGGCAATCCTCACGATGGACTCAGCTGATAGCCGGATCCGTCCTACACGCGACAGCAGGTGTTCGACATAAACCCACAAGTCAGCAATGCTCGGACACTGGATGAGTGCGTGCAGGACGGTTTCGTCGCCCTGCGCGCATCTCGGACATGCCCAGCTGACGGCACCTCCATGCCTGTAGAGTTTATCCCGAAGTGGCAAGGCTCCTCGATAACACTGCCAGGTCAGGGATTTATGGAAGTTGTCCAAAGGCCCCGGCCCGAAAGTCCTTCCGAAGAGATTGGCTAGTTGATTTCGTCGACGCCTAGAGTTTCTCCAAGTACGTCGTCGCTCTTCCCCTCCACAAATCCCCTATAGAACACAAAGGTGGAGTTTCCACCGATCACATTGCCCGATTGGTCGAGGGCTGGGAGCACCTGAAGACATTCTGATCTCCAAGCGCTCCCTCTCGGTCTTCTCTTGACCCAGGACTGCAGCTCCGTCAAGGAGACAAGCTGCGGAAAGACGTGTCTAGCAAACGGCGACCACACCTGATCACCGTTGAGGAAGAGGTGGAGATGTCGTAGCCTGAGCGCGTGTTTGCGCATCATCAGCCACGGCATGCCCAGCCCTCCACGTAGCGGGTGTTGACAGCAGTTGGACCGCCTGACCATCGGAGCGCGTCCCTTCCACAAAAATAGAAAGAGCAAACGCTCCAGCGCAGTCAGGCGGGGCTTAGGACAAGGTACGACGGTCAGGCGGTAGTAGATGACGGACGCGATGTAGGCGTTAGCTACTTCCGCTCGACCTTTCAGGGATAACTTCCTCTCCGCCCATTTCTGGCTGAGAGAAGCCACCCTGCTCGTCACCTCGTCCCAGTTTTTGTCAGTCTGGAGGTCCGGACCGAACCAGACCCTAGCAATTTAAGCGGTCCGTCGCTCCAGCGCCCGACGACGTTGTTGGACGGCATGGAGCTGCCTCTCCAGGTGCCGAGCTGCAGGCCCACTGACTTTTCCTGGTGGATCATTGCTCCTGTCACCGCTTCGTATTCTCTTAGTGTAGTGCCGATCGCCTCGATGTGTTTGGCGTTCGACACCACTACGGTAACATCGTCCGCATATGCTGACACGGATCTTCCACATCCTAGTTCGCGCGGGACCCCCTCAACGTCTCCGGTGTATGCAGTAATGGCTCCAGAGTCAATACGTACAAGAGGGACGAGAGAGGACATCCTTGGCGGACCGAGCGCATGATGCTGAACGGTTCCGAAAGGTGACCGTTCACTCTCACCACAGAGCAGATGTCACGGTGCATAGCAGCGACCCTATCGAAAGCTTTCGACTGATCTAAATTGATCAAGGACCCACCCGTGCCAGTTTCCCTAGCTACCCTCTCTACGATGTATCGCATGGGGTGGAGGTTGTCGTGGATGGATCTGTCGGGTATGGCGCATGTCTGCGCCTCTCCCACCAGACCACCAACGACAAGCGCCAACCTCTTTGCTAGCACCTTGGCCAAAATCTTGAACTCTGTGTTTAGCAGAGTTATGGGCCTGAAATTATGTATGTTATCCTCCTTGTTCGGATCCTTTCTCAGCAGCGCCACCGCTCCTCGGCTCACAGAGCTGGGAAATTCTCCCGTTCTGTTGCCAGTTGCAGTAGATGTTTGCCAAGAGGCCTCCGAACAAGTCTGGCATCTGTACGTAAAGTTCATAGGGCAGACCATCCAAACCAGGCGATTTACCCCTTGTGCAGCCAGTCATTGCCTCCCGTACTTCAGCGGCTGTTATCGGCTTTTCGCAACACTCCGCCTCAGTAGCCGAGAGCCGTGGCAGTCCGTCGAGGTAAACACTAAAGTCCATCCCTCGATCCGGCCCGCCGCTGCCCCCGAACAGCTGAGCAAAGTGTCGCTGAAAAGCTTCACACATTTGCCTGGGATCGAGTAGCATGCGCCCGTCGTGGTCCACCAAAGACCAGATCGTGGCTTTGTTGCCACGACGCGCCTCCGCCACTCGGGCCCATTGAACGGCTTTCGTCCCCTCGTGTCTGAGAGCACGCACCCTAACTCTGACAACGCAGCCTTCTTTCTTTGCATTGAAGAATTGGTCAAGGGCCAATTTCGCCGCAAGTACGTCGGTCGCGATGCCTTTGCTAAGCGCCTCGTCTAATTTTCTAACTAGTTCTCCCTCTGCTCTATTTTTCTCTATAGCTAAAGCCTTACTAAACCTAATGGACTCTATTCTAATCGCTCTTTTCAGAGCAAACCACCACTTATTGTTGACGATCGCCCCCGTCAAAGCTCGCTTAACTAGTTTGCTAATCCGGTCTCTGTAGGCCTTGTGCGCTGGTAATGACGCGTTTAGCGTCCAGTAGCCGGGTCCTTGTCTATGAAGCCTATCTAAGTCAAGCACACAGATCACGAATTTGTGGTCCGTGTAGCTGACTATCTTGAATTGTGGACAGCCTATGCTAGACCTATCTATTTCCTTACAAAATACTCTATCTAGATATGATCTGGATGACCCGATACGGTTTGTCCAAGTCCACATTGGCACATTCAGGAAATCCAATCGGTACCTGTCATACAGTTCAAAACGCTTGAGCAGGTTGGTGAGGCTATTGCACCCTCCTCCCCTATCCGCTAATCCCACACAGTCCCAGCGTGCATCTAAGATCCCGTTCCAGTCGCCCACTAACACTAAACAGTCTGGAGACCTTTCCTAGAAAGGTCTCCAGACGCCGGAAGAAATCAGGCCGCCCTGCTCCTGTCGGGGCATAGACGGCCACTAACCTGAAAGCTTGGCCGTCTCCGCTGGTCACGTCCAGCACCACCAACTTACCTTCTGGGTCCAGGAAGATGGCCCGTATGGCAAGATCCAAACCTCTCCGAAAAAGCACAGCAACTCCTCCCCCCGATCCAGGACGGCTGTGAGATGCGTAAACATCGTAAACATCGGTGCGAAGGCCCGTGCTTCGGAGATTCTGGTCTCGCTGATGGCCACTACATCTATGTTTAGTGACCTGAGGTCGTTGAGCAGGTGGCCCTGCTTCCATGACGACCCCAAGCCACGCGCATTTATGCTGCCTATTCTTAGTGAGGTCATGTTGAAATAGAGTGGAAAAGATGGGAAAGACCACTTATCTTACTTCTCGTAGAGGAAGGATGGTTTCTCTATCCCTTTCCACTTGATCGTCTGGTGAAGGGACCGTTGAATCGTCCCTTCGGCTGGTCGTCGGCTCTTCTGTGAGTATATCCGAATATACTCTCCGGTTGAGTGTCCCTCCTAGGTCTTTGAAATCACCAACTGCGTTGGGGAATTTTATTTTAATGTTTGTGTATTGTTTCTGTGCTATTCTTACCAGTCTTATGTTCGTTGGTGTTTTGATTGGTGCTGGTATTATGTAGTCGTGCTGTGAAATGTCTGTGTTTTCAATTATGTAAGTCATTAGTTTCTTGTTGTGTGTATTTATTGCTGTGCATTTGTTTTTCTGGGGGTGGGGTATGGTTCTGCGATTTTCTTGTCGTTGTTGCTGGGTGTGTGTGTTTTGTTGTTGTGTTTGCGATGTTGGTGCTTGTGGTGGTGGTGTTGAAGGTGTTGTTGTTGTTGGCGGTGGGGTTGCCGCCGGTGGTGATGGTGGTGCTAGTGTGGGTGGTGATGGTGTTGGTGGTGTTGCTGCTGTAAGTCTCTTTGCAGTAGCTTTAACCCTTTTTTCATTTCTTTCCTCCCTTTTCGAAGGCGACGATGCGCTTCTTCTGCGTTTGTGCCTTCTTACGACCTTTTGCCATCCCTCTCCCACCTCACACTCCATGTCCGATTCTGTGAGGTCGGGGAGGGGTACAGGCTCCTCTCTTTCACTTGTTCTTGTTGGTGATGGTTGCAGTGGAGTCTCTGTTGCAGCTGCAGTTGGTATTACTGTTGTTGTTGTTAATACTTCCACTGCTGCTGCTGTTCTTGATTTCCGTGGCGTGGGTATGGGTGCCACGTACCTATCCTTCCTGCTTGTCGCCTGTCCTGTTGCTGGTAGCAGTGGAGCCAGTTTCGGAAGGAGGGGGTTTTCTCCTTTCTCAGGGTCTTCTCATTGCAGAAGGCCCTGAGGTGAGTCTTCGACCCACAGCGAAAGCATTTCGGGCGTTTGCCCTCAACACTTATGGGCAGTTGAGTGCCGTTATCGAAGTCTATCACATCCGGGATAGCTTCGATGCACTCCTGGTTGGTTTGAATTAACATCTCAATGGAGGTGCCGACCCAATCTTCTCGTACTTTTTGTTGTACTTGCAGTACAGTTGTTTTGTCCTCGATTCCGACGAGGACAGACGCGGCCAGCCAAAAAGGGACCATCCCGGGGGGGACGTGGGTCTATTTGACCCTCACAATTTTTTGCCCGCAGTAGGAGGGCACCAACACCATTTCCTCGCTCCTTAGGGTCACTAAGGATTGAGCCTTTTCCTCCTGGGGTGTGGCAAAAAGCACGTCTACGGTGGCATATTTCTTGCCTCGGCTGATATGCGTTTTCCGCTGCCACACAGACCATAAGGCTTTTTGTATTTGAGCCTCTGTGGCTCTTTCAACCCTACGTGATTTTGTGCTTACTGTACGGTACGTGACCATACAGTGCTGTTGGGTTTCGAAAAATGTTTCGGCTGCCTTGCAGATTGCTCGGTGTCCGGTTTTCGTCACCATCTTCTTTGTCCTGTAATTCCTCATTTGTTATAAGGATGGTTTCCAGGTTCTTTGCGATATCTGCAAACGAGATTGGTTTTTCTTTCTTGTTCTTGTTGTTGTTGTCGTCAGAGGTTCTGTTACTTTTGTTGTTGCTGCTGGTACTACGACCGCCGCCGCCGCTGTTGCAGTGGTTGTTGTTGTTGTTGCTGCTGCTGCTGCTGCTGCTGTTGTTGTTACTGTTGCTGCTCTCTGCTGTTGTTGTTTATGCTGCTGCTGATGTTGTTGCGGCTGCTACTGTTGTTTTCCTTGTCACTGTTGCTACTGCTGCTGATATTACGGCTGCTGCTGCTATTCTTCATGACGTCAGACGAATGAAATGGCTTTCCGTATTTACCGCACACATTTTTCGTCGTTATCGTCGTCGTGGAGAAATGTTCCACGGTATGCACGTTCTCTTGGTGAAAGCTACCAGAAACTATATTTTTCTTTTTCTTTAATGGTGTCGCTTGCGAAAGAGGCAACACCACATTTAGAGAAGAGAGAGAGACAATCTTCTCTCTGATGTAATGACGATTGAGGAAGAAGACGGAAAGAGTGGGAGTGACTTGTGAAAATCCTTTTTTGTAGCCATGTTTTTTTTTACGGTTTAAAATGAATATTGGGCACAAAACTCCAATAAGCGGTTATTTAACCCCGAAGGGCAAATAACGAGCAGAAAGACCCCTCTCACGAGGAGGAGGGTGTTTTATCTACAATTTGGTTCAAGTTTTAAACAATTTACAATTGTTATAGCGGTTAAAATTTACTATACCTTACAAAGCCGAACCTCCGTCAACCATGGCATTCAATAATAATAATAATAATAATAATAATAATAATAATAATAATGTTTTCTTTATTAATCACAAGGGTTTACATAAAGTAGACATTAAGGACAGTACAGGACAATACAGGACGGTACAAATGGGCATTTCTGCGTGTAAAAAAAAAACAGAGGATGAAATAAAATAACAAAGAAAAATTCCCCAATAGGGGGGAGACTTCCGAGGGACATTTGTAGAGAAAGCCCATTAAAAGACCACAGTGGCCCTGACCACCAGGGCAAGTGCCCTCTCCCAGTTTTCCACCTTTAATTTACAGACACATACTCAGAGAAGGCCCATTCATTCGGACCATTCTTGCTTCTCTCACCCATCTTTCAACAAAATGCTGGGAAGGGAGCACTTCCCTCTCTACCCTGATTTTCCTTTTCAGATGAAATTTGAAAAAGTTAATCAGGGTATCACCGAAGAGGTCAATGCTCGTCTTCAGCCCTTTCAAACGTGTCCACCATACTATCTCTTTCGCCATGGCCACCAGACAGATAAAAACTGCCTGCCCTTCCCGGCTAAAGGAAGAGGGCGGGGCAATCCTCACAATGGACTCAGCTGATAGCTGGATCCGTCCTACACGTGACAGAAGGTGTTCGACATAAACCCACAAGTCAGCAATGCTCGGACACTGGACGAGTGCGTGCAGGACGGTTTCGTCGCCCTGCGCGCATCTCGGACATGCCCAGCTGACGGCACCTCCATGCCTGTAGAGTTTATCCCGAACTGGCAAAGCTCCTCGGTAGCACTGCCAGGCCAGATATTTCTGGAAGTTGTCCATAGGCCCCGGCCCGAAAGTCTTCCGAAGAGATTGGCTAGTTGATTTTCGTCAACGCCTAGAGTTTCCCCAAGTACGTCGTCGCTCTTCCCCTCCACTAATCCCCTATAGAACGCCAAGGTGGAGTTTCCACCGATCACATCGCCCGATTGGTCGAGGGCTGGGAGCACCTGAAGACATTCTGATCTCCAAGCGCTCCCTCTCGGTCTTCGCTTGACCCAGGACTGCAGCTCCGTCATGGAGACGAGCTGGGGAAAAACGCGTCTAGCAAACGGCGACCACACCTGATCACCGTCGAGGAAGAGGTGGAGATGTCGTATCCTGAGCGCGTGTCTGCGCATCATCAGCCACGGCATGCCCAGCCCTCCATGTAGCGGGTGTTGACAGCAGATGGACCACCTGACCATCGGAGCGCGTCCCTTCCACAAGAAGCGAAAGAGCAAACGCTCCAGCGCAGTCAGGCGGGGCTTAGGACAAGGTACGACGGTCAGGCGGTAGTAGATGACGGACGCGATGTACGCGTTAGCCACCTCCGCTCGACCTTTCAGGGATAGCTTCCTCTCGGCCCATTTCTGGGTAAGAGAAGCCACCCTGCTCGTCACCTCGTCCCAGTTTTTGTCCGTCTGGAGGTCTGGACCGAACCAGACCCCTAGCAATTTAACCGGTCCGTCCGTCCAGCGCCCGACGACGCTGTTGGACGGCATGGACCTGCCTCTCCAGGTGCCGAGCTGCAGGCCCACTGACTTTTCCTGGTTGATCATTGCTCCTGTCACCGCTTCGTATTCTCTTAGTGTAGTGCCGATCAACTCAATGTGTTTGGCGTTCGACACCACTACGGTGACATCGTCGGCATATGCTGACACGGATCTTCCGCATCCTAGTTCCCGCGGGACCCCCCTCAACGTCTCCAGTTTGTGCAGTAATGGCTCGAGAGTCAATACGTACAATAGGGACGAGAGGGGACATCCTTGGCGGACCGAGCGCATGATGTTGAACGGTTCCGAAAGGTGACCGTTCACTCTCACTACAGAGCAGATGTCGCTGTGCATGG
The DNA here is from genome assembly GCA_964016885.1 of Eledone cirrhosa. Classification (NCBI taxonomy): domain Eukaryota; kingdom Metazoa; phylum Mollusca; class Cephalopoda; order Octopoda; family Eledonidae; genus Eledone; species Eledone cirrhosa. The sequence goes on from OZ024742.1 coordinate 118,291,152, forward strand.
CAGCGATCCAGCCTCTGAAGACGGGCCCAAAGCCAGCCGCCCTCAGGACTGCCGCTAGGTAACGATGGTCGACCCTATCGAAGGCTTTCGACTGATCTAAATTGATCAAAGACCCACCCGTGTTAGGTTCTCTAGCTACCCTCTCTACGATGTATCGCATGAGGTGGAGGTTGTCGTGGATGGATCTGTCGGGAATGGCGCATGTCTGTGCCTCTCCCACCAGACCACCAACGACAAGCGCCAACCTCTTTGCTAGCACCTTGGCCAAAATCTTGAACTCTGTGTTTAGCAGAGTTATGGGCCTAAAATTATCTATGTTATCCCCCTTGTTCGGATCCTTTCTCAGCAGCGCCACCGCTCCTCGGCTCACAGAGCTGGGAATTCTCCCGTTCTGTTGCCAGTTGCAGTAGACGTCCGCCAAGAGGCCTCCGAACAAGTTTGGCATTTGTACGTAAAGTTCATAGGGCAGACCATCCAAACCAGGCGATTTACCCCTTGTGCAACTAGTCATTGCATCCCGTACTTCAGCGGTTGTTATCGGCTTTTCGCAACACTCCGCCTCAGTGGCCGAAAGTCGCGGCAGTCCGTCGAGGTAGACACTAAAGTCCATCCCTCGATCCGGCCCGCCACTGCCCCCGAACAGTTGAGCGAAGTGTCGCTGAAAAGCTTCACACATTTGCCCGGGATCGAGTAGCATGCGCCCGTCGTGGTCCACCAAAGACCGGATCGTGGCTTTGTTGCCACGACGCGCCTCCGCCACTCGGGCCCATTGAACGGCTTTCGTCCCCTCGTGTCTGAGAGCACGCACCCTAACTCTGACAACGCAGCCTTCTTTCTTTGCATTGAAGAATTGGTCAAGGGCCAATTTCGCCGCAAGTACGTCGGTCGCGATGCCTTTGCTAAGCGCCTCATCTAATTTTCTAACTAATGCTCCCTCTGCTCTATTTTTCTCTATTGCTAAAGTCTTACTAAACCTAATGGACTCTATTCTGATTGCTCTTTTCAGAGCAAACCACCACTTGTTGTTGACGATGGCCCCCGTCAACGCCCGCTTAACTAGTTCGCTAATCCGGTCTCTGTAGGCCTTGTGCGCTGGTAAGGACGCGTTTAGCTTCCAGTAGCCGGGTCCTCGTCTATGAAGCCTATCTAACTCAAGCACACAGATCACGAATTTGTGGTCCGTGTAGCTGACTATCTTGAATTGTGGACAGCCTATGCTATACCTATCTATTTCCCTACAAAATACTCTATCTAGATATGATCTGGATGACCCTATGCGATTTGTCCAAGTCCACATTGGTACATTCGGGAAATCCATTCGGTACCTGTCAGACAGTTCAAAACGTCTGAGCAGGTTGGTGAGACTCTTGCACCCTCCTTCCCTATCCACTAATCCCCCACAATCCCAGCGTGCATCTAAGATCCCGTTCCAGTCGCCCACTAACACTAAAGAGCGGGACGTTCCAAGAAAGGTCTCCAGACGCCGGAAGAAATCAGGCCGCCCTGCTCCTGTCGGGGCATAGACGGCCACTAACCTGAAAGCTTGGCCGTCTCCGCTGGTCACGTCCAGCACCACCAACTTACCTTCTGGGTCCAGGAAGATGGCCCGTATGGCAAGATCCAAACCTCTCCGAAAAAGCACAGCAACTCCTCCCCCCCGATCCCGGACGGCTGGGACATGCGTACACATCGTAGCCGCCGAAGATCGGTGCGAAAGCCTGTGCTTCGGAGATTCTGGTCTCGCTGCTGGCCACTACATCTATGTTTAGTGACCTGAGGTCGTTGAGCAGGTGGCCCTGCTTCCATGACGACCCCAAGCCACGCGCATTTATGCTGCCTATTCTGAGTGAGTTCATGTTGAAAAGGAGTGGAAAAGATGGGAAAGACCACTTACCTTACTTCTCGTAGGGGAAGGACGGTTTTTCCATCCTTTTCACTGCTTGTGGCCTCCTCAGGAAGGATGTCCTTATAAATCCTCCTGGAGAGTGCTTGTCGGAAGTCTCCGATGTCTTTGGGGAATTTTTGTTTTAGTGTCATGTACGTTTTCTGTGTGATGCGAGTGATTTGTATGTGTGGAGGTGGTGTGAATTTTGGGGTTGTTGTGTAGTCTTTTTCTGTGATGCTGGTGTTGTGTTGGATGTAGTGTAATAATTGCTTGTTGTTCAAATTTAATGCTGTGTAGTGTGTATCGTTTTGGTTGTTTTGTTTTGTTTGCGTTTGTTGTGGGTTTGTTTCTGTTTCGCATTTTGGTGACTTTTGTGGTGTAGGTGATGGTGGTGTTGGGGTTAATGATGGTGATGGTGTTGGTGTTTGGGTTGATGGGGTTGGTGATGCTGGTGTGGATGGTGGCATATCTGTCCTTACTTTTTTGTTTCTTAATTTACTTGTTTCCCTCTGTATTTTGTTTTTGGAGGGGGAAGGAAGAGAATTTTTTCTTTTTTGGTTTCTTTTTTTTTCCCGGATATCGTTTCCCACTCCTCGTCGTCACAATCTCTCTCCAGTTGTGATAGGCCGGGGAGTGGAAAATCCTCCACAGCCGTTAGTTTTGGTTGTGGCGTGGTGGATGGTGTAGGCGCTGGTGCTAGTTCTGAAGCGTTGGGTGGTGGTGGTGTTGGTTTTGCTGGTGGTGGTGGTGGTGTTGGTTTTGCTACTGTTGCTGGGGTTGTTGCTGTTATAGTTGCTTCTGTTGTTGCTGCTACAGTTGTTGCTGCCATCTCTGCTACTGGCGGTGTTGATGGTTGTGTCACTGGGGTGGGTAGGAGAGGTGGCCTCAACCTTTTAGCCTGAGGGCAGAAAGCCCTTAGGTGGGTTCCTTCACCACAAACGACACACCTAGGTCTTCTGCCCTCGACAATTACCGTGAGGTGGCTGCCGTCAGTGAGGTCTATTACCTCTGGGATCTCCTCAATGCTTTTTTGGTCCGCTTGGATCAGGAGCTCCATCCCAGATCCGGACCAGTTCTCCTGCTTTTCTTTTGCTATTGCTATTATTTTCGTGTTGGCTTCGATGCCGGCGAGGACAGCCGCTATTAGCCAGGGAATTTCGATGGCCGGTGGAACGTGGGTCACCCTGATCTTTACGAGTCTCTGGCCACAATAGCTTGGGACGAGTGTGAAGTCGTCACTTCTTAATGGGGCCATGGAGTGTTCTCTAGCCTCCTCTGGTGTTTCAAAGAACACGTCCACGGTTCCATACTTTTGCCCACGTCTGATGTGGGTTTTTCTTGCCCACACATGTCCCAAAGCTTTTTGGATTTGGGACTCGGATGCCCGTTCCACTCGGCGCGATTTTACATTTATTGTTCTATACGACACGGTGCATAGGCGCCGATGCTCCATTTTATTAGGTGGGGGGGGTGAGGCTGACCCTGTACCCATCTTTCTTTACCATTTGTTTGGCATTTTCTAAATCCTCCTGAGTTACCGTAAATGCTTCGAACTGTTTTGCTACTCTGGCGAAACTGAGGGGGGGTTTATAATGTCATTGTTGTTGTTGTTGCTATCGTTAATATTAATTTTAGTTTCAGTTGTGGTGGTGGTGACGTCAGTCGTCTTTGGTGGGGAAGAGTCCATTTTGCTTGATTTCATTTCGACATCACGAGTTAATTTATTTTTTTCTTCTTTTGTTTCTGTTGTCGCGGTGGTGGTGGTGGTGGTGGTGGTGGTGGTTGTCGCGGTGGTGGTGGTGGTGGAGGCTTTAACACCTGCAGTCATTGGTAATGGCGGGAAATGAATGTCTGCCTGAGACAAATTTAAAATATTGCTAGTGCTTATATTTTTTTTTGTGTTGGCAAACGTAGTAACATTTACAATGGTGGTGTCGGTGTGAGGTGTTAATTTGTGAGGAAGGCTTTCAGCTGCTTCGTGCAGAGGTGAATTAGCCATTTTTTTCAAAGAAATCTTTTGATAATAATAAAAGTTTAAATTTTGGGCACAAGGCCCCAATCTTTTTGGGTGTCCTTTTCGGAAAACAATGTATGTGCGCTTATAAACAGTTAACAATAAAATTTTCCATAAATGACAATTTTAACAAACGGAAATAACAAACCTTTGCGGAGCTCACGATGATACGATTTACTACGTAGGTCGCCAATAATAATAATAATAATAATAATGATTTCTTTATTGGCCACAAGGGCTGACATCAAGAAAAACATCACAGACGGAACAGGACGGTACGATGTGGGTTTTGTGCGTGTAAATATTTTTATTATTTATATAAGAAAAGAAAAAAGACATAAAACATATATATATATAAACAATAAAATGAAAATTGAAACAATGAAAAATTCCCCAATAGGGGGGAAACCTCCGAGAGTTACTCGTGGCGAAAACCACACAAAAGACCACGGCCACCCTGACTACCAGGGCAAGCGCCCTCTCTCAATTTTTCCATCTCTCAAACTACAGACGTATATTCAGAGTGGTCCCGTTCACTCGGACCATTCTCGCTACATTCACCCACCTTTCAACAAACTTGCTAGAATGCAGCACTTGCCTCTCCACCCTGATTTTCCTCTTCAAGTGAAACTTGAAAAAGTTAAACAGGGATTCGCCGAAGAGGAAAGTGTTTGTCTTTAATCCTTTTAACCTTGTCCACCACACAATCTCTTTCGCCATGGCCACCAGGCAGATGAAAACCGCCTGCCCTTCCTCCTCAAAGGAAGACGGCGAGACCATCTGCACAATGGACTCAGTCGACAACCGGATCAATCCCACACGTGACAGCAACTGTTCGACAGAGCTCCACAAGTCAGCAATGCTCGGGCACTGAACGAGTGCGTGCACAACGGTTTCGTCGCTATGCGCGCATCTCGGACAGGCTCGGCTGACGGCACTTCCGTGCCTGTAGAGCTTATCTCGAACCGGCAGCGCTCCCGGTAGCACTGCCAGGCCAGAGATTTTTAGAAGTTATCCATAGGCCCCGGGCTGAAAATTCTCCGGAAGAGAGCAGCTGATCTTCTTCGAGGCCCAGGATCTCTCCGAGAACGTCGTCACTCTTCCCCTCCACTAGTCCTCTATAGAACGCCGAGGTGGATGTTCCACCGATACTGGTGCCCAACTGGGAGAGGGCAGTGAGCGCCTGGAGACATTCCAGTTTCCAAGCCCTATCCCTCGGTCTTTTTCTGACCCAGGACTGCAGCTCCGTCAAGGAGACGTGCTGTGGGAAAATGTGCCTGGCGAACGGCGACCACACCCGTTCACTATCAAGGAAGCACCAGAGATGTCGCAGCTTCAGTGCATGTTTGCGCATCATCAGCCATGGCATGCCCAGTCCTCCACGCAACGGGTGTTGACAGCAGATGGATCGTCTGACCATGGGAGCGCGTCCCATCCACAAAAAGCGGAAGAGGAGGCGCTCCATTTTGGTGAGAGTTGGGCTGGTGCAAGGGACGACGGTGAGGCGGTAGCAGATGACAGATGCGATGTACGCATTCGCCACTTCCGCCCGGCCTTTCAGGGACAGCTTCCTCTCAGCCCATTTCTGGGTGAGGGAAACCACCCTGCTCGTCACCTCGTTCCAGTTTTTCTCCATCTGGAGGTCCGGTCCGAACCAGACCCCGAGCAATTTAACCGGTCCGTCCGTCCAACGCCCCACGACGCTGTCGGACGGCATGGACTTGCCTCTCCAGGTGCCTAGCTGCAAGCCCACCGACTTTTCCTGGTTTATCTTTGCTCCTGTCACCGCTTCGTATTCCTTGAGAGCGGTGCCGAGCATCTGGGCGTGTATGGTGCTCGACACCACCACGGTGACGTCGTCAGCGTAAGCCGACTCGGATTTCCCGCATCCTAGTTCGCGTGGGATGCCCCTCATCGCCCCCAGTTTATGCAGTAACGGCTCGAGAGCCAATACGTACAAGAGGGACGAGAGGAGACAACCCTGGCGGACTGAGCGCATGATGCTGAACGGCTGCGACAGGTGACCGTTCACCCTCACAACCGAGCAGATGTCGCTGTACATTGCTGCGATCCAACGCCTGAAAACGAGCCCGAAACCGGCTGCCTCGAGGACCGCCGCCAGGTACCGATTGTCGACCCTATCGAATGCTTTGGATTGATCCAAGTTGATCAGGGCCCTACCCTTGCCAGGTTTCTTAACCACCCTCTCTATGATGTATCGCATGAGGTGGAGGTTGTCGTGTATAGATCTGTCCGGGATGGCACATGTCTGCGCCTCTCCCACCAGACCCTTGACGACAAGCGCCAACCTCGTTGCTAACACCTTGGCCAAAATCTTGAACTCTGCGTTTAGCAGAGTTATGGGCCTGAAATTATCAATAACATCCCCCTTGTTCGGGTCTTTTCTCAGCAGCGCCACTGCTCCCCGGCTCACAAAACTGGGAATGCTCCCGTTCTGCTGCCAGTTGCAGTAGACGTCTGCCAAGAGGTCACCGAACAAGTCTGGCATAAATGCATAAAGCTCGTAGGGCAGACCATCTAAACCTGGCGATTTACCTCTTGTGCAGTTAGCCATCGCTTCCCGTATTTCACCGGCTGTTATTGGCTTTTCGCAATACTGTGCTGCGGTCGTCGAGAGCCGAGGCAGTCCGTCGAGGTATGCACTGAAGTCCATGTCCCGATCCGGGCCGCCGCCGCTCCCGAACAGTTCAGCAAAGTGCTGCTGAAAAGCTTCACACATCCGCTCGGGTTCGAGCATCACGCACCCGTTTTGGTCAGACAAAGACCGAATTGTGGCTTTATTGCCACGTCGCGCCTCTGCCACCCGGGCCCATTGGACGGCTTTTGTCCCCTCGTGTTTCAGAGCACGCGCTCTAGCTCTGACAATGCAGCCTTCGTGTTTTGCGTTGAAGAATTGGTCGAGTGGCAATCTCGCCGCAAGCACGTCGGTTGCGATGCCTGTCCTAAACGCCTCTTCTAGCTTTCTGACTAGCTCTCCCTCTACTCTATTTTCCTCTATCACTACTCCTTTGCTAAACCTAATCGACTCTACTTTAATTGCCCTTTCAGGGCGAACCACCACCTGTTGTTGACGACCGCTCCCGTCAACGCCCGCTTAACTAATACGCTAATCCGGTCTCTGTAGGCCTTGCGCGCCGGGAAAGACGCGTTAAGCTTCCAGTAACCAGGCCCTTGTCTATGAAGTCTGTCTATGTCGATCTCACAGATCACACATTTGTGGTCTGTGTAGTCGACTATTTTAAATTGTGGACAACTTATACTAGCCTTATCTAGTTCCCTGCAGAATACCCTATCTAGATACGATATGGATGACCCTATGCGGTTTGTCCATGTCCACATTGGCACATTCGGGTGATCCAGTCGATACCTGTCAGACAGTTCAAAACGTCTGAGCAGGTTGGTGAGGCTCTTGCACCCTCCTCCCCTATCCACTAGCCCCACACAATCCCAGCGTGCATCCAAGATACCGTTCCAGTCGTCCACTAACACTAAAGAGCGGGACGTTCCAAGAAAGGTCTCTAGACGTCTGAATAAATCTGGCCGCCCTGCCCCTGTTGGGGCGTAGACGGCTACTAGCCTGAAAGCATTGCCTTCGCTGCCGGTCACGTCCAGCACCACCGACTTACCTTCTGGGTCCAGGAAGATGGCCCGTATCGCGAGATCCAAGCCTCTCCGAAAAAGGACGGCAACCCTTCCCCCCGATCCTGGACGGCTGGGAGATGCGTATACATCGTAGCCACCGAAGATCGGTGCGAAGGCCCGTGACTCAGAGATTCTGGTTTCACTGATGGCCACCACATCTATGTTTAGTGACCTGAAGTCATTGAGCTGGTGACCCTGCTTCCAAGATGACCCCAGGCCACGTGCATTTATACTTCCTATTCTGAGTACAGCCATGTTGGATGAGAAATGGGGCAAATGAGAAAGGGTCACTTACCTTGTTCGTGTGGTGAAGGGACAGTAGAACCGTCCCTTTCGCTGGTCATGGGTGTTTCCAAGAGGATGTCAGTGTATATCCTCTTGGTAACCGTCCCTCTGAAGTCTCCAACTGCGTTGGGGAATTTTTGTTTTAAAGGTTTGTATTGTTCTAATGAGATTTCGATGATGCTTATGTTTGACGGGAGAGTACTTGGTGTTGGTGGGGTGTAGTAATTTTTTTCCGTGATGTCTGTGTGCTGCTTTATATATTTTATGAGTTCTTTTTTTGCTATGTTTATGGCTGTGTACTTTTTGGGGGGAGGGGTTATTTTTTTGCCGTTTTCTTCTTGTTGCTGTTTGGTGTGTGTGTCTTGTTGTGTTTGCGTTGTTGGTGTTTGTGGTGGTGTTGCTGCAAGTTTCCTTGCTGCCTTTACCCCTCTTTGTATACCTTCGCTTTTGGAGGGTGAATCTAAGGGTTTTTTTATTTTTTGTTTTTTTGTGGCAGACTGTTTGCCACGTCACTCCCGCCTCAAACTCCATGTCGGATTCTGTGGCGTCTAGGAGGGGTATGTGCTCCACGGCTGTTGTGGTGGTAGTGGAGCCCTCTTCGGCAATGTTGTTGCTGGTGTAGCTATTTCAAATGTAGCTATTGGTGTTGCCGTTACTGATGATGCTGCTTTAGTTATCCGTGGCCTTGGTACGGGTGCTACGGACGTTGCCCTCCTACTCACCGTGGAAGGGGCTTCTTCGTTTGTTGCCTGTCCTGCTCTTGGTAGCAGCGGACCAGGTTTTGGAAGGAGAGGGGCCCTCTTCGGTGTCTTCTGCGGGCAAAAGGCCCTGAGGTGACCTTTCGACCCACAGAGATAACATTTTGGCCGTCTTCCTTCTACACTTATAGGGAGTTGGAGTCCTTCTTCAAAGTCTATGATATCGGGGATAGCCTCGATACATTCCTGGTCAGTTTGTATAAGCATTTGCATGCCTATACCTGACCAGTTCTCTCTCCCTATTTTTTCTACTTGCAGCATGGTCGCCCTGTTCTCAATTCCAGCAAGGACAGACGCGGTCAGCCAAGGTATGGGCACGTCGGGTGGGACCTGGGTTACTTTGACCCTCACAATTTTCTGCCCGCAGTAGGAGGGCACCAAGACTAACTCCTCACTCTTTAGGGTTTCCAAAGAGTGAGACTTTGCTTCCTGGGGGGTGGCGAAAAGTACGTCTACTGTGGCGTACTTTCTGCCTCGGGTGATGTGGGTTTTGCGTGCCCAGATGCACCCCAAGGCCTTTGGGATTTGAGCCTCCGTGGCTCTCTCCACTCGATGTGAGATTTTGCTTACGGTGCGGTAAGTCACCGTTCGTAGCTGCTGATCCTTGAAAAAATCGGGTGGAGGTTTCAGGGAAACTCTATTTGCGCTTCTTGTCACCATGGCCCTTGCGACTGCCATCTCCTCCTCTGTGACTAACACTGTCTCGATATTTCGGGTGACACCTGAAAAAGAAGTGGTCCCTTTTTCAGCAGCACCACTATTGCTGCCGCTACTGGTCTTACTGGTGGTGCTGAGGTCGGTATTACAGGTATCGGTGTCATTGTTGTTCTTTTCGCTGGTACAGTTGTTGGTGTTGTTTTCGTTGATACTGTTATTGTGGCTGTTGTTATTATTGTTGTTTTTGTTGATACTGTTCCTACTATTATTGTTGTTGTGGCTGTTGTTATTGTCATTGTTATTGTCGTTCTCAACCTTACCGCTGTTATTTTTGTTATTGTCGTTCTCGACTTTACCGCTGTTATTTTTGGTGCTGTTGGTGGTGATGTTGTTGTTGTTATTGTTGGTGTTGTTTGTGTTAAAAATATTTGTTAATTTTAAATCTGTAACAATCTTTTTTTCCTTTGTAATATTTTCGGTTATATTTACCTCCGCTGGAACGCTGTCTTGTTGACATGCTGATAAAGTCTCCCTCTCTCTGTGTTGTCTGACAGCGCTCTCTCTCTTTTTATGTGTTATCCATGTTGAAATTTTTCAAAAAATATTTTTACACAAATACGAATACGACACCCCGTAAAGGGGTGCCGTATTATTTACTAGTGAACCCCTGTATTAGGTGGGTCACTTCTTCTAAACTTTTATCAAATTTAAAACTTGAATAAAAGGTTTAGAACGGTTGAAAAAGAGGTAAAACGTTGAAAAAGACTGGAGGCGATAAGAAGCGTGGCTTCACCAACCAATAATAATAATAATAATAGTTTCTACTTTTGGCACAAGGCCAGCAATTACCCAGTGCATTACTGGTACTTTATTTTATCGACCCCGTAAGGATGAAAGGCAAAGTTAACCTCGGCGGGATTTGAACTCAGAATAGCAAGGGCCGTAACTCTATGCGTCAAAGCATGGCGTCCGACCCTCTACCGATACGGCCAATCCACCACCATTATAATTATTATTATTATATTGTTATTATTATTATTATTGTGGGGGGGGGGGGTGTACATAAATACATATATATATACATTGTATCGTCGAGTGCGTTGAAATGTTTAGAGATGTAGAAAATCTCGAAAAGAAAATAGCCGTGAACACAGCTTCATAAAATCAGGTAAAATACCTGATTAGACGAAAGAAATAGCCAGCTGCCGCTACCGAGTTCAATTCTCTGTAGCGGCGGCTGCCTACGTTTTACCGTCTATACAGGTATTTTACCTGATTTCCTAAGCTGTGTTTACGGCTATCTTCCTGCATTCGAAATGTTCTACATTTCTAAACACACATATATATATAGATATATATAGAGAGATATATATAGATATATATATGAGTATGTAGGCGTTCTTTGATTTCTTTTACATATATATATATATATATATATGTGTGTGTGTGTGTGTGTGTGTGTGTGTGTGTGGTTTGTTTGTTTGTGAGTGGTATATGTGTGTGTGCATGTATGTATGCATGTATGCATGTATTTATGTATGTATGCATGTATGTATGTATATGTATATTTAGTGCAAGGTGTAAAAATAAACACAGATACAATTACACAAGCACAGTCTTATTAGTTTCACACTTGTTGGAAAAGGAAAAGGAATGTTCCAAAGTATCAGACGTGAGCCCTTCATCGGGAAAGAATAACGTTAGGAGAAAGAGGAGGGTAGAAAGTTGCGAAATAAAAACAAGTTATCGGGATTCAAATAGGTGTTTTGTTTTTACTTTTTTCGATTTTCTTAGTCTGTTTGTTCGTGTGTGTGTGTGTGTGCGTGCGTTTATATATACATATATATAGATTATGTATTGATTTAGATATAGATTTAGATATGTATTGATTTATAACTATTTATATATGTATAGATTATGTATTGATTTATAGATTGCGTATGTGCGATCTCATGCTAATGCATTATTGTCTTCGTTGGTCAAATACAAGAATTTAACTTCTAAAAATATATGGAGTAATATATATGAATCTAAACATAAATTTTTATTTATATGTCAGCTTGTTTTTTTCTTTTTAATATGACCGTTAATCAGTCCACTGACATTTTCTTAACAATTTAGAGCAACCACTTAACATTTTCCATACAGAATATTGTTACATTTCAAACGAAACAAGCGCATGTTTTATGATGTAATGTGAACAAAGTAGAAAATGAAATTTTATAAGAATTTCATCTTTAGCCACAGGCGATATAAACTCAGTAAACTCAAAGATAAAAATCAGGTTGCATTAGGTTTCTACGTTCCCCTGTGGCGTCAGAGAAATGAATTGACTTCAAGAAAAAAATCAAAGATGTTTCTTCAAACAGAACAGACGGTGTGATGTGGTGTTGACCACATAGTAGCTACGTTGACAAAGATAAAAACATTTCCTGTGTGATATAATAAAAAAATCAGAATGTCTGATTTATATAACTTTCACATGTGAATTATAAGCATAATACACTATCATACACTATGTCATCAACGAAAACTCAGTGAAAGAAATCGACGTAGAAGCATTCGTATTTTTCATGCAGCGGCACTTTCTCCAGCCGCAACCTGGTGCAGTTTGCGACTAACCCAGGTACTGCTGTACGTCGGGCTGAGGAGGCCAAACTCTTCAAGTACCGGTCGCTGTCCGACAGGTTCGCGGTCGTTCCCTTGGCAGTGGAGACTTCTGGTGTCCTTGGCCCTAGGGCTACCTCCCTATTCCCCACCATAGGCGCTGAGCTAGCCAGCCGCAGGTGTGAGCCTCCCGAGTTGGAATGGCTCTTCCAGCGCATCTCCCTTACGATCCTCCGGGGAAACGCCTTCTCCATCCTGTCTGCCGGGGCTGTAGGGAGGCCAGCTCATGGGACCCCATTTGCTCACCATACGGATGAATAGGCAAAGTTATAAACTATTGTAAATGTATATATAGAACTAAACGAGATATGAACTTAATTATGTAATGTTACGTCAATCTAGAACTTCAATCTTTAATAGCACGAAATCATTTATTGCAATGATACATATTCAACTTCTCAAATCACGTGATATATAGCATGTTCAATGATACTTATTGATGTTTCTACTCCAATTATATGAGATTATTTGGAAAAACGGGTTCTTGCTGTTAGTTTCAAACTTTCAAGATCACGTTAAAGTTCAAAATAATTTGTTAGATGTGCAAATATGTGTAACATAATTAGTCGATGGAAATGGCGAGCTTCATTGCTACGTTCTACTTATATAAATTAAATCATGAAGTCATGTACATGATATTAACACTTGACACCAAATATTTATGTATTTAATTATAAATGTTCAATTATCAGTATCATATTAACTGAAGATGTTAATTGAAGATGTATTATTATACTCTGCCCTTTTGACGCTATGTACCTTTCAATGAGAGAATACCATAGAACACTAGAGGATCAAAACTGATATATAATTTTGATTCTGAATTTACTAACGTCAGAGTGCCTCTAAATTGTTGCACAATTTGCTGGAAATGGTGATCAAATCTCCCTCATATCACACCTACCGTCATATAAAAGGAAATAACACATTGGATAATGTAGTTCTAGTTACACAATGTCTAAAATAAGATGGATGATCATACTAAAATAATTCTGTTTGATCAGGGCAGGCTATGTTTGAACAACGCAGCAACAACTAATGTCATTGACACTTTTATGGAAGCTGCACGCCTCTCATTATTCACTTACATCCTGTTCCAATATAAACGAGGATGTATGTCTTGTTAAAATAAACCAAAATTATACAGTGAAGTTTATGAGTTTGGATGAATTTGATTCCGAGCAGAAGGAATATAACATATAATATATATTCTTTGTTCAGGGTGAGAGAGAGAACATATTTTTAACTCTCTCTCTCTCTCTCTCTCTCTCTCTCTCTCTCTCTCTCATTTGCTCTGTGTCAGATTCATGACATTTGTTAACTAAAGGTAAAAACATTTTTGTTAAATGTTTATTATTGCTACAATATGAAAGAAATGTTTTAAGGGGGAGTTTCAACCATCTCAACTGACCAGGAATATTAATTTGACCTCCGTAATTTTCTGGTTCATATTTATTACCCCCTGAGGTAAGGTAAAATAGGCCGCGGCAAGAAATTACCGTATTTACCGGCGTCGAAGACGCTGCTTTTTTTCCTAAAATAAGTCTAAAAAAATCTACTATGCGAAGCCGAAGGTTGTTTATCATTTTTTTTCAAATTTTTGATTGTCAAAATTAGGGTGCGTCCTCTAGGACGAAGCGTCTTCGGCGCCGGGAAAAGCGGTACATGCTGTAAGTTATGATTGTTATCGTTACTGATATATAGTAAAGGTGCATGGCTTAGTTATTAGAGCATCGGGCTCATAATCGTGAAGTTGTGAGTTCGATTCTTGGACCAGGCTCTGCGTTCTTGAGCAAGACACTTTATTTCACATTGCTCCAGTTCACTCAGCCATAGAAATTAGTTGCGACGTCACTGGTATCAAGATGTATCTACCTTTTCCCTTGGATAACATCAGTTGCATGGAGAGGGAAAGCGATATACCTGAGCGATTACTGGTCTTCCACAAACAACATTGCCCGGACTTGTGCCTCGGAGGGGAACTTTCTAGGTGCAAATCCCATTGTGATTCCTAACCGAAGGGGGGAGGTCTAAAAATTAACATATGTATTACTTATGTAACCATAAAACTCAATGTCTCATATTTGTATAGGATTTTATACTTTGTTTTGGCGAGGTTCGACGTAATTTTGAGTAGGAATTATACATAGTTGGTTGATCGAAGTAAGATGATTTCTAGTTTTAATCAAACTAGGTAAAAACGATTTAGGTAAAAACGATTAACCGCCATAATTTCATACACTAATCTCATTCCCTCCGTTCCTTTTGAAAAAAAATGCTACTCATGCTATGGATTTCAATTTTGGCTACTAATTTATCGTTTAATGTAGATCTCTGTTACTAATTGACATGTTAGATATGTTTTTAATTACTAATAACGTCATTTTCACTGTATACTGATGTTAGCTTGGTTCTGGAATCTAATAAAATTCGCTTTCACTCCGGAAAACTATACGATGAAATTAAAACGCCTCAAAACATTTGATGCATCGAAAACTCATTCACTTGAATAGTTTTGTTTACTGGTTCATTATAAATAATTATTTTTAACCAACTGACTAGCATAGTGCGTCAGAACTGTGCGTTCAACAATCTTCCATACACAATGTTCTTTAAAATATTAAATTGTTACTTAGAAAAAACATGAGCAGTGGAGAAATTAGACTATAGGTACTAGGTGCATTCCCACAATATTGAAGCTGTACAGCACGCTCGTTTCACACCTTAATTTACAACGTTCACTAGATTTCTGGAGATATTGTGGTTGATTTACTACAGCAAGGAATAGTAGGTGGTAGCATTTATCGTTTGCCAAGTGCATTCAAACCGTTCGTGAAGTAGAACAGGAAAATGTGAATTCAACCGTGGTTTGAAACTCTGCTACCGTCTCAGCTTTCCATTATATTCTGGCTCTACAGCATTTACCACTTGTAATAGATACTTTTTCTTGTCGTGTCCACAAGAGTGTCAGTTACAAAGCTTGGCTAGATCTGGTTCCGCCACAGCTGAACACATTGCTGTCCTTTCTCATTAAACTCTGGCAAGTCCAATGCTGTGCAAGGGTGTCTCAGCAGTGGGAATGTCAGGAGGCGTTGCGTAGTCTGTGGTTCGTTGCTGCAGTCACATACAACGTCCCCATCCTTTAAATATCCCCATTTAGCAAGATTGACTTTTACACGTCCAACACCAGATCTTAGGAGGGTCCACACCGCGGCCCTGGGAGTATCGACAAGATCGACAAGATGTTGCTAATCCTATCACCACCACAAACAACTGCTACAATAGATATTGATTTCACATATTGACACCACACCCACCAATTTCGCAGATGACTGTAGTAGACTGCTACCTAATTTATCTAGCACTGGAAAATCAGCTACAAAATTAATCTTGGGTCGAATCGAATTATGAGCGATTGAACTCTGAAGCCTTTCATTCAACACTAAACAGTTTCTACCATTCCTCTACCTAAGTTTTATACAGATAATATAAAACAGAATTACCGCTTACGTGTAAGGGGTGGAGGCATGAATGTGTTGGTGGGTGTATGCGACTAATGTATAATCATAGACGGAAACTATCAGTGATAGATTTCAGAAAGTGTGGAAAATATAAACTGCGCATTAAATATATAAATAAATGTACCGGTAGAAATTTTCTTCAATGCGTAAAAAATATACTTAAAGCAACAAAGGTTAATTTATCCACTGAAGAATAATAAATCCGTAGAGTGGGAAATGAAAGACAAAACGAAAAGAGATTTTATAAGTCATTAGAAAGGCATAGGAAGGGAAACATCTGTCATCAAAGAAGATCGGTTTTACACGTACAAAATCTCTCAAGAAACTTCTAATGAGAAAATGTTTGTGTTGAGTGTGAAACAGAAGAGCTGCTGGCAAAACAAGACAGACTACGGAAAATATTTTATTTTTAACAACTGCGTATTCTAATCAATTCAAAGAAATAATGTAATTTGTTTCTTGTAATGTTCCCACAATCAATTCCTCAAGATACTGTGGAGTATCCAGAGTTATTTGCGGTATTTCCTCCGGATCTGTGCGATCTGAGTTCAAATTGTAGCGAAGTTAACTTTGTCTTTCATCCTTTAAACAAAGTACCATTACCGGGATTCATTCTTCCTTTATTTCACTTTTTTCTATCTCACTCTTTTCTTCTTTGTCTAGAGGAAATCTGCTGAGTTCAGATATGGAAAGTGATGGGCTCTGCCAGGTTTTAAATGCTCTAGATGTATCATGTGTTACGATGACAACCTTGCAACTCCATCCGTACATGGAGGATAGATGAAATGCCAAATGACCAAAGAATAAAACATTTCTTATTATTATCAGGTCCACATGAGTGTCAGTTAGAGAGCTTGGCTGGATGTGGTTCCGACCCAGCTGAACACATTGCTGTCCTTTCTCATTTAACTCTGCCAAGTCCAATGCTGTACACTAATATTACGTTTTAAGTTGCACGTATTTTCCCTCATACTTTTATCAACCTATTATTAAATGTTTTCTTCTGCATTTTGCATATTAGTCTTTATTTTCTATTCAATTGTTCAAATATGTCAGGAATTTTGTCAATATTTACTGTTATTGTCGGAGAATTTTAAACAGCATTTCACAAAAATACCTTTCCCCGTTTGAAAGTCAACGAACTTCAGTGTGCAAAATAATGTTTTAAAACACTGCTCCCATCTCTTCACAAATATAAGAAAGTAACCTTGATTTTAGAGGTCTTCTTTTAATATAACTGACCATTTGAACTTTCAATTCCCTTTCAGTTGCTTTCTGAATTAGTAAATAGGTCTTCATAATGTAAAAGGTACTTCATACTTAGAATATTTTCATTCTCCTAAAGATATAAAACCTTTCGCTATACTAGTTATTGAGGGTACAGCGTCTGTTTATAGTCCTATGTAATTTAAACATGGTAAATTGTTTTCTTTTATGAAACTATTTAAACTTTCAAACATATCGTCACGGTTATATCTCAAAGAAACGTTTTGATAGCACAGACATTACTCTATAATTCTGTTATTATGAACATGACACATGAAAATTAATAGTTGTACGAACCCACTTACATCATTTACTCATATAGTAACAGTGAAAAACATCCGGATATCATTTGTTAAAATGTCTTCCAGTTATATTTTATATCTTGCGACACTGTTTGTTATTTACTAAAGGAATGTTCTTTTATTTAATTTCGCGACACACCAATAGAGTATGAACGCTGAACTAAAGTGTCACAGCATGCTGTTTGAAAATGTCTTATCCAGACCATGAGTCACCTGTAGGTGTCCGAATATTAGATTCCCATAGGACTTTATATGATTTAATCATTCATAGCTTGCATCAAACAATATTTTTCCCCTGGCGAATTTAGTTCCAGGATTGTTCGATTGAATTTATTAAAATATCTCCTTTATTATCGTTATTATTACATTACTTCAGTAATTTTCCACATAATTTTCCACATAATTTTCGGCATAATCTGGATATGAACATCGCTTATATTAATTTCAGCCAAATCTATTCTTGAATTATAATTTAGGAATGAAAATATGTGATATCATTAGTTACAATTTTTATGTCTTTATGTTTCACCTATGTACTGATAGGGTTATTTATTATTTTAGTTTAACCCTCCAGAACTTAAACCGGCCATATCCGGCCAGAATTCGCTCACCTCTCACCTCAAACTGGCCATAACTGGCTACTCATACTTATGTTAAGGTAATGTTCTCAAAATACATAATATCAAAATCTCGTAGATTCGATATTATGTGAGATAATTATGTAAGCTTTACCACAAAAATACAATAGTATATATAGAATAATGTAAGCTTTACCACAAAAATACAATAGTATATATAGAATAATGTAAAAAGATTTCTTTTTAGTCTATGAACATTATTATTTTTCTGTTGTTTTTTAGTTGACGGAGTGGATATTTAAACACAAATGTTTTCACTAAGAGCATAAATTATCGATTATAATGCAAATTATCGATTATAATGTAAATAGAACATTTCATGTAGATATAATATTTTCTTGTTGTCTGAATCATTTACATTCATATTCTAACTCTGGCCATCCACGACTGATGTAAAACTAAAACATTTTATACACATTAACTCCTACCTTGCTATAAATTGGTAGCATGAAAGAAACTATAGCTTATAAAACATTTCAAATAAGTAGCAGGAGTTGTATAATTGGCGACTGATTTTTACGTGCTGTGTTCAAATACTGCAATATATACAGGCAGAAGAGGAATATGACACACCTAACGTTGCTGTAGGTTCACCAGAGTGAGTATTCAATACATAGTTTCCAGTAGCTATATTGATATCGTACTCAGCAGTGTGTAATATTAATAATAATAATTGTTTCTACTTTTGGCACAAGGCCAGCAATTACCCAGTGTATTACGGGTACTTTATAATAATAATAATAAAAAGGACGAAGCTTTTAATCTTCATTATGTTTATTGAAGTGTGACGCGCGTTTCGCAATTGATCTGTCCTTACCATAACAGAAGTCCGACAAGTTTTTGATTCCAGAGTCGGGCCAGATCGAATACAGATCGAGCCTTGAGCTGATCACTCTTGAAACGTGCGTCACACCTCAATAAACGTAATGAAAATTTAACATTTCGTGCTTTTTTGGTAATATCGGTAGAGCGTCAAATACCATGCTTTGCAGCATAGAGTTACGGCCCTTAACAGTCTGAGTTCCAATCCCGCCGAGGTTCCAATCCCGCCTTTTATCCTTACGGGGTCGATAAAATAAAGCACCAGTAACGTACTGAGGTAATTGCTGGTCTTATGCCAAAAGCAGAAACAATTATTATTTTAATTCTATATCACATTTTGTAAATACTAATGTCGTTGAGTACAAATTACGGAGGGGAAAACCATTACTTCATCATATTTACGAGGATGAGTGTAAAAGGCAAATGTATATGTAACTTAGAACAAATAGCACAAAAGGTGTTTATTTTTATTTGAAAGCAGTCGTTTATTGATTTTTGTATTGATGTTTACATTTTTAGCCGATAAAAATCAATGGAATACACGCACATACACTCACAAATGAGCACACACATACACAAGCACGCATTCATATATATATATATATATATATATATGAATGTATATATATATGTGTGTGTGTGTGTGTGTGTGTGTGTGTGTGTGTGTGTGTGTGTGTGTGTGTGTGTGTGTGTGTGTGTGTGTATTTGAAAAGAATGACTTCACTTGTAGTTCTAAACAATTTGATTTAATTTTATAATATTATGATTTGGTTCTACCAAATCATCTATACATATATATAAAACTGTAGTTGTCTGTGTGTGTGAGTGTCCTCATTTTTGCAAAGTCTATACAAATCCACATTTCTACTTCGATTGACTTTAAGCTTGCATTTATATATTCCTTGCGGTCTAAAGATATTAACTGCAGCTTTATTTTTCAATTTTCTGTTGTTAAAGTGGTGTTAGGCGCCGGTTATCGATCTCCGTCGCGCACTTATAATTTCTGTCTGTATGTCTGATTGTCTACATTACGACATTATGACAAACATTAATGACGTATTATGTTCGCTATTTTCCGTTCATTGCCAGGGAACGTATTCACGAATCAAAGTATCGTCTTCCTGTTTTCCTTCGGTTGCAACGTTTTTCGAAATATTTACTTCTGCGTTCACAGATTGATTTTTTAGTTTCAGAAGATCCCGTTAAGGGTGAAAGCAACGATTCTTTGTTTAAACTTTAATCTGTTATTTTAATATATAATATAAGCGAGGCAAGCTAGCCGTTGCCACTTCTTGCCAATAAACATTAACCCTTTGTGCGCCATTCATCTAACTGTAAACCAACAAATACCAACTAAACGGAGCGTTGACAAGAACGATGGCGAATGAATCTTCGAGGTAAGCAGTTTCCTCCCGAGTTGTTAGTTCACGCTGGATTCTCTGCTGCACCTTTTCGTAATAATACCGAACAACGTACTGCTGGTCACTCCTTCCTCCAAAAGCCGTACAAAGAGGACATGTGCATCGGGTAAAAATCTACACCAGGCCTACGCGTAAATTCGCAAGGGACTGCACCGAGAGGGATAGAGACAAAGGGTAACTCAGTGACAAGAGTGCGAATGAACTTTTGAGGTAAGTAGCCTACGCCTTACTGCTATTGCACTGGAACCTTCTGCCAACTTAACCTGTGACTT
>OZ024742.1:118316322-118328822 GCA_964016885.1 Eledone cirrhosa
TGACCTCTGTCGAAAAATCCCACGTAATAAAATACATTAAAAAATTTCGAAGTATTGTAAATTCTAATGTTTGGGGCAGAACAATTCTTTGGAGAAAAAGTGAGTTGGGGGGATGGTAACGTATGGGGTTGAATTTGTTGAATGTTACGTGATTGAAAGCAGCTGTCACAATAGATGTGTTTTTTTAAGTCAATTGAACCGAGATAAAACAAAAAAATACTATAAGCCGTTCTGTTTTAGTGTAGAAATAAATTAAATTACCTAAGATCATTTATCATACCAATATCTTAGTATCTTGTGAAGTTGATGATAAATGAAAATTTCAATATTACCTAGTAATTGATTAATCTAAGTTAGGAGAGTTCTCACACATTGATTTGATAGCATGCTTGATGTTCAGCTTAAAGTTTTATAGGTTGATGTCTGTTTGGAAATCATGAGAAAGCTGTAGTAAAAATTTACAGCTCTTGGAAAGAAGGAGTTGGCCAAGTATTGAGTATGGGGTTTGGAGTAAGATACCGCAAGATTGAAGCCAAAGTAAATGGGAGGGGATATTGTTAGATGGGCTTATTAGTTCAAAAGAGCAGAAAATCATCTACTAGCAGCAGAAGAGATAAAGGGACAGACTAAATAGCACTTCTAAGGGCTAATGGTTTTAAAGTGTATGTACGTGCATTTCACCAATCGAACGGGTGGTGTTTTATTAGACATGGTCAAGAATGGGTATAGAGTATCTTCACCGTTCAAAATATGAGAGTAGTACTCTAGTGTTACTTTCATTTTGTTTTGTTGAGAGTAAGATATTCTGGTTCTGAAGAGGATCCTAGTTTTTTGAGGATGCAGTTTTGTCAATGCTGTACATAACTAGGAAAATGCCACTCTCGCAACATTCTCGGATGAATTATAAGTAAAGTATATTTATAACCAAGATTAGTATGCATTGCCATGGTTGCGACATGGTACCAGAGGGTTCGATGTGAAAAGTATAAAATGCAAGGGTTAATGTATTGTAGAAGTTTTACATTATCCAATTCAATGACAACAAAATTTAAGATATGATAATGATTGCTTGGTTGGGAATTGAACTAGTTCATAGTTTTTGGTGGTTGGAAGGTAACTCATATGGCGCTCGACACACATAATGATTTCATTCAGGTAATCAATTGAATTGATTTAGTATATTGCCTATGTTTATTTGAATTAAAGTATAGCGTGTACCTATAAACATTAGTAAACATTTAAATTAGTCTGATATTCAATAAGTTTGACGACTCTGTCATTCTTTATATAATCCATTCCACCATTATTCACATGACATGTCGTTTCATTATTTTAACTGGCAGCATCGGTAGAGCGTCAGACACCATGCTTTACAGAGTTCAAATCTGAGTTCAAACGATCTGAGTTCAAATCCCACCGAGGTTAACTTTGCCTTTCATCCTTACGAAGTCGATAAAATAAAGCACCAGTAATGCACTGGGGTAATTACTGGCCTTGTGCCAAAAGTAGAAACAATTATTTTTAGTGGGAGGCGAAGCGCCAGCACATATAAACCTAGTCTGTTGAGGTCGATGCATTTAATGTTTACATCCTTATTATTGTTAGTTATTTAATACTTGAAAAATATGATATTATATTCTAAAACATAATATTGTTTATTAACTCCAGTCCGGATAAATGAGAGCTAAGTTGACTTCAGTAGAATTTAAATTCGTTACAGGTATGGAAAAATAATGATTTCTTATATAGACACAAGGCCAGCAATTTTGAGGGAGGGGAAGTCGACTAAGTGAACCCCAGTGCGTGACTGGTACTTTATTTTATCGACCCCGTAAGGATGAAAGACGACAAAGTTAATCTCGGCGAGATTTGAACTTAGATCATAAAGGGACGTAACTCTATGCTGCAAAGCATGGCGTCCAACCCTCTACCGATACTGCCAATCCACCGCACTATTGGTATGGAAAAATAATAAAATATCACCATCGCTATTTGTATTCTTCGAGGACTCTGTCCGAACGACCCTCACAAGAAGAAGAAGAAGAAGAAGCTATTTGTATTATGATCTTGGTTGGTCTCATGAACACTTTAACATAGAAACCAACGATAAAACTGGTTACTGTCTTCAAATATTTCAACGAACAAAACGGATAGCTTCACATGTAAAACTAGCTACAAATCACGAAGAGTTCAAAAGGTCAAACAATTTCTACCCGATTAATAATCAAACGTAACATCAATCATGATGAAGAATTTAAATCTTATATCATATTTCCTTTTATTTCCGTTAGAGTTTGGGAATTTTATAAAATTGCCAACATATGTTTGTTTACTTTACAAAAATAAAGTTGATATATAATTTTCCTGGTTTCTTTGGTAAAAGTGATACCATTTATTTTGACCTATGTTCCAGATATAGCGGAGTAAGATTATTATGGCAGGAAAAGGTAGGATGAGTCTCATTTCCTTGTTCTACGTTTCACTTTATTTACCTAACTAATATTTTGGCATTTTGTTATTAATTTCAACGAGATTACGAATTTTTTAGAGATGTTTTCATATTACTCAACGCAAGTCCACAGGAAGAGTTCAATTCAGATGCTTGTTACTCATACTGTCATCATGTTGTTCGTCTACACAATGTACCAATTCCCAACCTGATGATAATCACAGCGCAGAGCCAATGACGAGATACATACAGTCGAAATTTCCCGGAAGCAATAACATAGCAAGATTGATAATGAAGGATACAGCAGACGTGCCAACCTCTTAAAACCCAAAACGGCGAGTACCGTGACAAAGAGTGCCTCCCATAACGGAGAGAAATGAGGCAAAATGGAGAGATTTTACATAATGAAAGCTATACCCATTTTCGCGAGAGAAGACATATCTCACCCACCATAAAGTGGGTGGGTGATCTCCCCGTCCGACGCAGAGAGTTTACAGGTCTGATATAGGCACCCATATACAATATGTTTACGTATAATAAACATAGAGTCAGTCTAGTTGTATATATTTTAAGATGTGAACATGCTGTGGTTACATATATGTCCCTGCTCGTTTGCTCTCACTTACTTACACTCAGATAGGCAGTATCGTTATTTTAGATTTTGTAATCAAACTATTCTTGATAAAGGCTCATTTACATATAGTGCAAACTTAATTGGCTAGTATTTATTGGCAGTAGCACTAACACAGCATGATTCGGAAGAAAAATGTACATGAGCACATATACAATATGCTACATCTATAAGATTTGATATTTCCGCATCTGGGTGTAAGTTCTGACGAAATGTAACGACAATGAAACGTATGCATTCATCGCTCATAACCCGATACTGAGAAAGCTGCGAGACCAACTATATATATATTGTATACAGGTCCATATCTACCTGGAATCAAAATTTCGTGCGGAGATATGATGGCCTACCGACGAAGCTAAAGAATCTAGTAAAAGTAAGAACGCTACACTAATCCGTCTTCTCCTCTGAAAATATTAAAAACAAACCTCCTTTAAGAGATACATCTAGTTATATAAAAAATAGGGACTTAGCTTATAATTTGCTGAGTATTCATGAGTTGTGTCGATTTAGAGAAACAAATATTCTGTTTGTAATTGAATGGTAATTATAACTTCGAAATTCCAATGACATTTTACTGTACACTAAAGATAAAGGAAAATGTCAACAGACTTTCTAGTTGCATATGTTGTAGGATATTGACTTTTATATTAAAAAGAAAAAGATAAGTGAAATCGAGGTAGAAGGAATAAGAGAAAAAGTAGATTTGAATTAAAAAAGCGAAAACTAATATAGAAAGGTAATCGTGAAACCACGAAATTTATCAGATTGAGAAAATATTAATATAATAAATAATTTGTGGAAAGAGAGAAAACGCTGACTTAAAATATATATATTGCACATAAAAAAAAACAGAAAACGATGAAGAAAGAAACACGTTTTGGGAAAATTTTGAAAGTATTTACAATTTTTGCTAGCTAGCAATATTGAATATGATTTCTTGGTATGACAATATTCCCAGATTTAAGGGAAAATTGCATGTTCTATTATGGAATACACGTATACGTAAAACACCCACATATAGGATGTCCCATAGGGTTGGGACACATTTTATTCTTATGTAATAAATATATTTTTTACACAATGTGATTCTTATAATCCAAGATACTTGCATTTAATATGTGCCCAGCATTATGAGATACCATGTATATATATATATATATATATACATGTGTGTGTGTGTGTGTGTGTGTGTGTTAGAGTTAGAGAGTCGAGGTTCGACGACTGAGCTTTTGCCGTTTCGACTGCAAATTCCACTGTCGAAACGGCAGGAGCTCAGCCATCGGGCCCAAACTCTCTAATATATTTATTCTCTGTTATCCTAAGTACTCTGTTGAATACTTGTTTCTACCTTTTGGCACAAACCCAGCAATTATCCAGTGCATTACTGGTACTTTATTTTATCGACCCCGTAAGGATGAAAGGCAAAGTTAACCTCGGCGGGATTTGAGCTCAGAATGGCAAGCGCCGTAACTCTATGCGTCAAAGCATGGCGTCCGAACCTCTACCGATACTGCCAATTCACAATAATGGTCTTGCAAGTTTAAAACTCGTAAAATCCTGATATATATATATATATATATATGAAAAAATGGGGAGAAGAATACTGCAGGTTGCACATGGATAACATGTTATAAAATGAGTCCCTCATCAGTGATTTGCCGACGATCATAGATATTTCATTGCATTAAAAATCATATACCTCACGTATATATAACTAAATTAAGTTATTAGGACAATTAAAACGCGTAAAGCGAGTGAGACAAGTAAACAACAAAGAGGAAAGCTAACCGTAGAGAGGAAGGGAACAAGCTACATAGTTATTCTGTTAGCATAAGCTAGGTGAATATATGAGCGCTTAGAAAAAAGACCTTTCGAGATGAATCCAAATGTGAGAAAGAAGGAAAATGTATTCGTCGCGAACGGGGTGAAGTGAGAAGGGGAGAAACAGTGAGTGAGTGAGTGGAAGTGTGAGGAAGAGTTAACTGACATGACAGAGGGGGCGAAAGAAAGTAGGAGAAACAGAGAGAACGAGGGAGCAGTAAGAGAGAGAGAGAGAAAAACAGAATCGCAGTTTAGGTAAATATATGTGAAAAAATGGGGAGAAGAATACTGCAGGTTGCACATGGATAACATGTTATAAAATGAGTCCCTCATCAGTGATTTGCCGACGATCATAGATATTTCATTGCATTAATATATATATATATATATATATATATATATATATATATATATATATATATATATATATATATATATATATATAATGGACTCTCCCGTTGATATCGAAGTAATGTCTAGAAGATTTATCTTAGTCAGTTCGACGATGTCTATGACTAACATGACACATAAGACCCGCCAAAACTGCCTACAGAGTTGATGGACTACTAAACAGATGATTTTTTAAAGGGATTATAGCTTATGTAGGACGTCCCGCAGTTTTTTAATATGCTTATAGCAATGGGGCAGTGCATATATGCGTTACAGGACCCCTCGAACAATGGTTCTCCTGTTTTATTGTCACGCAATTTAAGCTTTCTGGTATAGCATTATTGGACGCCGTTCGCCCTTTGACGGGTTTTGTTTCTCATTGCGCTTGGTGTACAAAAGTCACACTGCTCACCAAGCAGGCTTAGTGAGATTGCCGGTGTCATCATTGACTACACTGGCAATCTCACTAAGCCAGCTTGGTAAGGAGAGTGATATATATGATGGACTTTCCCATTAATATAACGTATTAGTGTCCAACAGTTTTAGCTTAATCAGTTGATGGGTGTCTATGTCTAACGTGATACATTGTACTATATCATATTATTTATTTATGTTCATACATGGAACTAAAGCGCTACATAAGGTTTCAAGGTCCAATATTGACCATATCTTCAGATTGTAAGAGGGATCAAAATTATGACCTAACCTTCAGACACTTAGACGAATTTCCTAAGCGCCTGAAGATTAGGTCACAAATTTGATCTTTCTTACAATCTGGTGATATGGCCAATATTGGGCCTTGAATCTTTAGGTAAGGTCTTAGTTCAATGTATGAACATAAATAAATAATATATTAGCTCTCATAACGGATTGAGCACTGTTTTCTATTTTTCCTTTTTCACAACTACGAATAGTTACGACATATACATATACATATATGTATTTTTGTGTGCGTGTGTGGAAGCATATGTGTACATACACATATATATATATATATATATATATATACATATATACACATATGCATATACATACACAGGCACACGCCCACACACACACACACATATATATATATATATATATATATATATATATATATATATATATATATACTGGGTGCAGTTTTTAAAATGTAGATAAAACATTCTAGGGATTATTATGCATTTAAAAAGATGAACTTGTTGAGGTATTTATTTATATATTGGTTAATTCCAATGAGTCCAGGAGGATGAAACATAAATTAAATTATGATATAGATAATGTATATATATGTATGTGTGTGTGTGTATATATAACTCGGAGGAATGTTTCTTGATTGAGATGTTCCCTGATGAGCTGTGACTTCTCACAGTACTAAAAAAACCTGCGATTATTCTGCGAAACTGCAGTCGGGACATCAAAGTAAACAGGTAAAATATTTCTTGGATTGTATGTTGAGATATAGGGCAGAGTATTGGATATATCTGAAGTTGTTTGTTTTTTGTAATTCTTGAATGGCTATTGCTTTGGTAATTTCTATTCCGTTGTCTATTAATAATGATGGATACTGTCTTTCGAATAGAATTTCTTTTAGTTCTTGGGGTCTTTTGTTCCTAGTTTCATAATTTGAGACAATTTTACAGATTCTTCTTGCTAGATTAAATGGAATATTTGTCTTCGTGTGTTTAGGCTCGCTTGAACTGAATACTAAGTATTATTTAGAATCTGGCCAGTGGATTGGCAGTATCGGTAGAGGGTCGGACGACATGCTTTACAGTATAGAGTTACGCCACTTTATGATCTGAGTTCAAATCCCGCCGAGGTTAACTTTGCCTTTCATCCTTGCGGGGTTGATAAAATAAAGTACCAGTAATGCGCTGGGAAAATTGCTGGCCTTGTGCCAAAAAGTAGAAACAATTATTTAGAATCTGTTGGTTTGTGGTCGATGTCAGTCTCAATATTTGTTATTTTTTCAGATTAAAATCTCCAGGAATAGAAGTTGGTTTTAACTATATTCCATTGGGAATTGGCTGTTATTATTGATGATGTTAATAAGGATTTTGAATTCATTAAGTTGGTAGTGTGCGCGTCCCTAGAATAAGGCAGTCATTTAAATACCGTTTCCAGTTGTCTAGCATATATTTGTGGAATTCATATATTTATTTAACTGATAGCATTTTCTCTCTTATTGTGTGGTCTTTTAGAGTAATTTCGTTTTTTTGTTTTTTTGGTTTTTTTTGTGCGGATTGTTGTTCCTGTTTGGAATTGCTTTGTGGGTTGTGGTTTCTGTTCCTTTGTGTATGTTGGGCTCTACAGATTTGGAATAGATCCTGTCTTGAGGTAGGGAGCACTTGGGTTCTTTTAGTGGAGATATTTGGTTGTCTAAAAGTTCTGGAATTGTCACTATAACTTCGGTGAGTGTAGGTTTGACGTTTTGGCACTGGTTTTGTTGGTTGTGAGTGTGGTTTGAGAATTTAAACTCTTTTCAGAAATGGGTTATCCGTGTGGTGTTCGTTTTTGAATTCCTTTTCATATAGTGGCTGAATTAAACAGCATGTTTTTCCCATCAATGAAGAGATGTAAGTTCGTCATTTTCACAACTCTCTCTCCAAAGTATACACACACGCACAGACAGTACACGCATATATGTGTGTGTGTGTGTGTGTGTGTGTGTGTGTGTGTGTGTGTGTGTGTGTGTGTGTGTGTATGTGTGTGTGTGTGTGTGTGTATGTGTGTGTGTGTGTGTGTGCGTGTTTGTGTGTGTGTATGTGTGCGTGTGTGTGTGCGTGCGTTTATGAATATTTATACATACTTACATACATACATATATAATAGCTGAAAATACTATCGAAGGCACTTAGAGAACGAGAATTTCATGTGAACATGGTTTTCAGACGGTGATTAGAATATCCTAGCAGAGGAATTTATAGCTTTGTCATTGATATCGATAAAATTTTCTTTAAAAATGTAGATAATGTCGCGTGATTAAAGTACATTATATTAGAATTGGCAGTATCGTTAGAGGGTTGGACGCCATGCTTTCTAGCATAGTTATGTCCCTTTACAGTCTGAGTTCAAATCCCGCCGAGGTTAACTTTACCTTTCATCCTTACGGAGTCGATAAAATAAAGTACCAGTAATGTACTGGGTAATTGCTGGCTTTGTGCCTAAAGTAGAAACAATTATGTGTTGTGTATGTATGTGTTGTGTATGTGTTGTGTATGTGTTGTGTATGTATGTGTTGTGTATGTATTGTGTATGTATGTGTTGTGTATGTATGTGTTGTGTATGTGTTGTGTATGTATGTGTTGTGTATGTATTGTGTATGTATGTGTTGTGTACGTATGTGTTGTGTATGTGTTGTGTATGTATGTGTTGTGTATGTATTGTGTATGTGTTGTGTATGTATGTGTTGTGTATGTGTTGTGTATGTGTTGTGTATGTATGTGTTGTGTATGTGTTGTGTATGTATGTGTTGTGTATGTGTTGTGTATGTATGTGTTGTGTATGTGTTGTGTATGTATGTGTTGTGTATGTGTTGTGTATGTATGTGTTGTGTATGTATGTGTTGTGTATGTGTTGTGTATGTATGTGTTGTGTATGTGTGTTGTGTATGTGTTGTGTTGTGTATGTGTTGTGTATGTGTTGTGTATGTATGTGTTGTGTATGTATGTGTTGTGTATGTATTGTGTATGTATGTGTTGTGTATGTATGTGTTGTGTATGTGTTGTGTATGTATGTGTTGTGTACGTATGTGTTTTGTATGTATGTGTTGTGTATGTATGTGTTGTGTATGTATTGTGTATGTATGTGTTGTGTATGTATGTGTTGTGTATGTGTGTTGTGTATGTGTTGTGTTGTGTTGTGTATGTGTTGTGTATGTGTTGTGTATGTATGTGTTGTGTATGTATGTGTTGTGTATGTGTTGTGTATGTGTTGTGTATGTGTTGTGTATGTATGTGTTGTGTATGTGTTGTGTATGTGTTGTGTTGTGTATGTGTTGTGTTGTGTTGTGTATGTGTTGTGTATGTATGTGTTGTGTATGTATTGTGTATGTATGTGTTGTGTATGTGCGTGTTGTGTATGTATGTGTTGTGTATGTGTTGTGTATGTATGTGTCGTGTATGTGTTGTGTATGTATGTGTTGTGTATGTATGTGTTGTCTATGTGTTGTGTAAGTATGTGTTGTGTATGTATGTGTTGTGTATGTATGTGTTGTGTATGTATTGTGTATGTATGTGTTTTGTATGTATGTGTTGTGTATGTATGTCTTGTGTATGTGTTGTGTATGTATGTGTTGTCTATGTATGTGTTGTGTATGTATGTGTTGTGTATGTATGTGTAGTGTATGTGTTGTCTATGTATGTATTGTATATGTATGTGTTGTCTATGTATGTGTTGTGTATGTATGTGTTGTGTATGTATGTGTAGTGTATGTGTTGTGTATGTATGTGTTGTGTATGTGTTGTGTATGTATGTGTTGTGTATGTATGTGTAGTGTATGTGTTGTGTATGTATGTGTTGTGTATGTGTTGTGTATGGTTGTGTTGTGTATGTGTTGTGTATGTATGTGTTGTGTTGTGTATGTGTTGTGTATGTATGTGTTGTGTATGTATGTGTAGTGTATGTGTTGTGTATGTATGTGTTGTGTATGTATGTGTAGTGTATGTGTTGTGTATGTATGTGTTGTGTACGTGTTGTGTATGTATGTGTTGTGTATGTATGTGTAGTGTATGTGTTGTGTATGTATGTGTTGTGTATGTGTTGTGTATGTATGTGTTGTGTATGTATGTGTAGTGTATGTGTTGTGTATGTATGTGTTGTGTATGTGTTGTGTATGGTTGTGTTGTGTATGTGTTGTGTTTAAATACTCACATATATAATCAGTTGTGATGTGAAATGATATATATATATATGTGTGTGTGTGTGCGTGTAAGGGAAGGTTGCTTGACACACACGAAAATACAACTGCTTACACATACAAATATGCGCACGCACGTGTCAAAATATATGTATGATACACACGTAATTACACATTTAAGTAGATGCATAATCACACACACACATACATGCTTGTACATATATACTTCTCTCCCATTCATGTGCAATAAGTAATTCTTAACCCTTTCCTGATAGTCTCCATTATATCCAGACTTTTATGGTGTAACAAGTATGTATATATATATATATATATATATATACGATATTAAATAAATGGAAACTATATTTATAAAACCATATTTATTTCATTATATATATTTCAGGGATATCATATTAAAAATATGGTATGCCTTCTTCAGACAAAATACAATATAAACAGTCTTATAAATAGATAGATTTGACATACCTTACAACTTCAACTTCCATTTAAAAAGTTGATTTGGTAGTGAAAAATGTTAGGGACAGTTATAAAAAGAAAGAAAGAAAAAAAAAGCGAAGAAAAAGAAGAAATGCATGCAACTAAACAGAGAGAGATAGATATAGAGAGATAGATAGAGAGAAGAAATTCATGTAAAGAAACAGAAAGAGATAGATAGAGAGAGAAAAAACACAGAGGGAGATAGATAGAGAGAGAGAGAGAGAAGAGAGAGAGAGAGAAAAATAGAGAGAGATAGATATAGATAGAGATAGAGAGAAAGAAAATAGGTAGTTGGGCACCAGTTGAATGACGTATCAATGATATATTTATTTATTTATTTATTTATTTAGTTCTAGTAGAGAGAGATATATGTGGTTAGGAGAGAAAACAGCCGTTACATACAGAGAAAAGAAAAATATCCAGAGATAAACGAGGCAGATTTAAAACTTTATGTTTCATCAATGTAAAAATATCAATTCGTATGAATTAGGTATTATAATGTAAATATCAGTATTCATGAATGAGACACGTATCAATAATGTGTGAAAAATAATTGTTTCTACCTTTGGCACAAGGCCAGCAATTACCCAGTACATTACTGGTACTTTATTTTATCGACCCCGCAAGGATGAAAGGCAAAGTCAACCTCGGCGGGATTTGAACTCAGATCGAAAAGGGACGTAACTATGCTGGAAAGCATGGCGTCCGACCCTCTACCGATACTGCCAATCCACCGCCTGTGTGAAAAATAATGATCATATGTCTAGTTTAAAATTCCTAGGTTTATATCAGAACTGAGATAAAAAACTGAGATAAAAAAAACTGAGATAAAAAACTGAGATAAAAAACTTCAAAAAAAATTGAAATACATAAGTATATATGCACTTTCATGAAAAAAGAAAAAGAAAAAGAAAATAGAAGGTTATCCCAGATTCGATACTATAGACTTCCATGTGAATTTACGTGATCAACTCTGCAAATTCCTATTTCACATGAAAACATTCTCATTGTGCTATAAAAATTCTAGTATACATATATGTGTACATACACACAAATATATATAGAATCTACATTAATTTTAACAATACTATTCTTGTCTTTACTCTACATGATTATCGTTCAAGCATAAATAGACAACAGATATCAATATATCAATAAAAATATCAAAAAATTAAAAAATATTAAAAATAAAACACAGTATGCCCCGCAAATCAACCACAGAGATCAACCCTTCAAAATTAATTGACAATATATTGCCAAGTTCATTATAAGCATCAGAATCAAAAGCAAACAAAACCAAAATTATTTACCAAATCCTGTCTAGCAGAAATCATTCCAAAAGTTTAGGATACCCATTTGATCTACAGATGGTCTTATATTTATTATAGAAGTTTATCTAGTGTAAAATTTATTCGATATATTTGGAGCATCAGCTTTTAGGGTAGTTTAATTATTCATGAAGAATGTTTAAAAAAAAAAAAAAGAAATCGAAAGATTTATCGGCGAGTTTCATAAATAATTATAAATCATAAGTAAATATACTACATTTTAAATTTATATTTATATTTAAAAGTTGAGTTCAATCTATGTCTGCAGCAACTGAATAAATTTGTCCGTAAATTGAGGGAATTTTTAGATTTTAGTATAAAGAATATCTCCTCCGCGCAGAGGTCACATGTCTCAGAGGATGAATTAAAAGGAATCCCTCTTGAGACTATATTCCAAGCCGTCGAATATCCAACGTTATCATGCTTAAGTTGCCAGAGTAAGCCTGATAGTGATGTTGAAGATTTTTTGCTTGGATCTGTGAAAGAATTCTTGTGGTTATTATAGCGAAGTTTAAATTCTGTCGAGGTGGAACCAACATA
>OZ024742.1:118333822-118361322 GCA_964016885.1 Eledone cirrhosa
GACTCCGAGCAATTTTCCCGGTCCGTCCGTCAAGCGTCCAACGACGCTGTCGGGTGTCATCGGTTTGCCCCTCCACGTACCGAGTTGCAAACCGACAGACTTGTCCGGGTTTAGTTTTGCTCCCGTCAGCGTTTCGTATTATTTCAGGAATATGCCGATCACCCCGATTTTCGAGGTGCTCGACACCATTAACGCCACGTCGTCGGCATAAGCCGACGCCGCTTTGCGCAGTCCCGGTTCTAGAGGGATGCCCTGCAACAGCTCCAATTTCCGTAGTAGTGGCTCTAGAGTCAATATATACAGAATGGAGGAGAGAGGGCACCCCTGTCGAATGGAACGCGTGATTGCGAACGGCTCCGATAGGTAGCCGTTCACCTTGGCCCTCGAGCACCTGCTGGTGTGCATCGCCTCGATCCAGCCCCTGAAAACGGGACCGAAACTGGCCGCCTTGAGAACCGTTTCCAAGTATTGATGGTCGACCCTATCGAAAGCCTTAGACTGATCCAAATTGATCAGATCCCCACCGAAGCCGGGTTTACTATCCACTCTCTCTATGATGTATCGCATGAGGTGGAGGTTGCCGTGTATGGACCTGGTCGGGATTGCACGCGTTTGCACTTTCCCGACCAGGTTCTCGACGACAAGCACCAACCTCGTCGCTAGCACCCTGGCCAAAATCTTTAACTCTGTGTTGAGCAGAGTTATCGGCCTGAAGTTGTTAATTTCGTCCCCCTTGTTCTCGTCTTTCCTGGTCAGCGTTACTATGCCCTTGCCTGCAGAACTGGGAATTCTCCCGTTCTGCTGCCAATTGCAGTAGACGGCTTCGAGGACGCCAGAGAACAAGTCCGGCATGCCTATGTAAAACTCATAGCGTAGACCATCTAGACCGGGTGACTTGCGTTTCCCGCAGCGGCCCAGAGCGTCCCGTATCTCAGTGTCTGTGATCGGTCTTTCGCAGAACTCGACGTCCGTGTTTGAGAGACGCGGCAGGCTGTCGAGGTATGAACTAAAGTCAATTTCCCCGTTCGGCTCACCGTCGTTCTGCTCAAACAGTCGCGCAAAGTGCTGCTGAAAGGCCGCGCACATTTGCTTGAAGTCAAGTAGCACGCGTCCGTTTTGGTCTTTCAAAGACCGAATCGTAGACTTGTTGCCACTTTTTGCCTCCGCCACTCTGGCCCAGCTGACAGCTTTCGCTCCTTCGTTTCCTAGAGCACGTGTTTTGCTTCTGACCACGCAGCCTTCATGTTTCGCGTCGAAGAACTGGTCTAGTGCCGTTCTCGACGCTAACACTTTAGCCGCGTTGCCATTTCTAAGTGCCTCCTCTACCTTGGCTACTAGTTCTCTTTCTATTTTGTTTTTCTCTAAGGCTAACTCTATCGATTCTACTCCAATTGCCTTCTTGAGAGAGTACCACCATCTATTGTTGACGATGGCGCCCGTTAACTGTTGCTTGACTAGTCTACATATCCGTTCACTGTAAGCTTTACGTGCCGGCAACGACACGTTCAGCTTCCAGTATCCGGGTCCCTGTCTATGTATTCTATCACGGTTGACTAAGCAGATGACTAATTTGTGATCTGAGTAGGCAACCATGTGCATTCGTGGACAGATTAACATCTCCTTGTCCCTTTCTCTAATGAAGAACCTATCTAAATACGATCTAGATGTCCCGCTGCGGTTTGCCCACGTCCACTGTGGTACAGTCGAGAAATCCAGTCGATACCTATCGGCCAGTTGGAGTTAGCCGATTAAAGTTTTGAGGCTGCTGCACCACCACCACTACCCCTCTACTGGGACATGCTCCCACATAGTCCCATCGTACATCTAGGATACCATTCCAGTCCCCCACTAAAAGTAAAGAGTGAGATGTTCCCAGAACAGACTCTAGACGCTTAAAGAAGTCTGGCCGTGATTGCGATTGCCCGGTCGGAGCATAAACGGCCACCAGTCTGAAGGCTCCACCTCCAATACTGTTCACATCTAGGACTACCTGTCTACCCTCCGGGTCCAAGTGTACTTGCTGTACTTCGACGTCCAGGTTCTTCCGAAACATGACAGCCACTCCCCCTCCACCTCCTGGCTGACAGAGAGATGCGTAGATCTCAAAGTCGTCGAAGATGGGGGTTAGTTGCTGCCTGTTGTGGATCCTGGACTCGGTGATGGCTATCACATCTATACCGTGTGACCTAAGGTCGTTTAAAACTCGGCCCTGTTTCCAGGGCATCCATAGGCCACGCACATTCACGCTTCCAACTCGTAAATTAGCCATGTTGGTGAAGAAGAGTTGGAGAAAAAGAACGAAAAGTTACACTTACCTTTTCGTTTCCTGGAGATCGGGTTGTTCAATCTCCATTTGGGTGCTGGATGAGGTGTTGGGTGGGGTGTGGAAACATTTTAACAGGACGCGGTTGATGGGTTTCTGGCAGGGGTTGCCCACGTCTTGCGAAAATTTATTTTTCAGGTCACTATAGGTCGCCATAGAAACCCTTATAAGTTTAAGCTGTGGAGACGATTCTGCTTTGACGAAAGTTTTGCTCTCTGTCTCCACCTTGGGGTTTTGGGAGATGACCTCCATGAAACTCTTGTTGTTTGTGTTGATGTATGCGTATTGTTGTTTGTGTTTTTGTTGTGTTGTTTTAGTTTGTTGTTCGTCCGGGAGTTTTCTTTTTATGGTGGGTGCTTGTGTTTGGGGTGGTGTTGATGTTGGTTTTGCTGGTAGGGGGATGTTTGACTGTGGTGTTGTTTGTGCCTGTGGTTGTGTATTGGCGTTGGTGATTGGAGTTTTGGGGTGTCTCTTTTTTTGTTTTTTAGATTTCCGAGGCTCACCTTCTCCACTTAAAGAAGGAGAAGCAGCCTCATCTGTCGATGAATAAACATCGTCAGAAGTGTGGGGTAGGGGTATTTTGTGTGGTGGTGGTGTTTTGGTGTGTGTGTTTGTGGTAGTGTTTGATGGAGTGGGATGGGGTGGGGTTGTGTTCTTCAGGGGTGTTGTCTGTGTTTTTTCTGTTGTTGTTGGTTGAGTGGCTGTTTGTTTTGGTGTGTTTGCTCGTTTCGTCTGTTGTTGTACTTGTGGTGGTGGTTGTTTTGGTGTTGGTGTTGGTAATAGTGTTTTTTAATGATGTTGTTGTGGTGTGTTTGTGAAGGACAGGAGGCCTTTAGGTGTGCTGTGCTACCACAGCGAAAGCAATGAAGTTTTCGACCCTCCGGCGTAATGTTTATTTTGTTGTTGTCGTCGATAACAACTTTTTCGGGTATTTTGGAGATTCTCTCCGGCCTCATTTGAATCAGAATCTCCAAATCAGTACCCGCCCACCTTTGTCTAATAGACTTTGGTATCGAAAGAATCATATAAGTCTCTGGCTCTACGAAGCCAGCCAAGATCCATCAGATGTCAATGTCTGGTGGTATATTTTTTATTTTTATTTTTGTGTCTTTTTTCCCATGTACGTAGGGAAAAAGGTGAATGCTTTTGACACCTTTGGTGTCACCGAATGTTTTTGGGCGAGTGCCTCGCTTTTAAACAGTACGGAAACACTTCCGTACTGTTTTCCTCGTTGGAGAAAGTCAATATTTGCTAGATCTCCTTGAAGGTGGCTTCTATATGTGCTTGACTAACAAATATCGGCTTTCTCGTTGTGTTGGAGACAGTCCTAAAGGTCACTGTCCTTCGAACTGTCTCTTCTTTTATTTCGAGGGGTGAGTTAATTATAAACCCACCCTTGTCTTCGAAAGTTACAAATTTTCTCCCTTGCTGGAGCATATATCTTGCATTGGATATGTCAAGATTTATAAAATTTTGTTTTTTGTTCACTGTTTCAGCGAAAGACATTTTTTTGTGTGGTGTTGCTGTTGTTGTTGTTGTTGTTATCGTTGTTAGCCTCGGTTTTGGAAATCTCAATTTCTTGACGAGGTGAAACTTTATGTGTAGATGTATCTATGGAGTTGTTGATGTTGTCTTTTTCATGTGTATGTATGTTAGTAGGTTTAATTCCTGTGTTTTCCTGTGTGTTATTGTTATTTTTCTCCGCTTCGACGGTAGAAATTTTAAAATCTTCATGTGGTAATATTTTTTTCTGTTTGTTGACAGTCGTATCTATGGCGACGTCCATAGTAGCAGAAGCAGATATAACGTTAATATCTGCCTCCCTACCTCTCTTCTCTCTGTCGACGTTCTCTAGCGTTATTTCGAGCTATTTATATTTTATAGTTGGCAAAATTTGATATTTTAAAACAATTTTTAAATTAAAAATGGGATTACCACCCAGCTGACAATTCAGCTTGGGGGTTAATCTACAAAATGTTATGTTTTCACACAATTAGTTCGTTTTTTTGCATAGAAATTAACAAAAAAGCTTACCGACGATGTTCCCCGCGTCAGACAGATAAAGAGATAGATAGATAGATAGATAGATAGATAGATAGATAGATAGATAGATAGATAGATAGACAGATAGATAGTTTAGTTGATTGATATATATATATAGTTTTTGTTTGTGTTTTATTCTAAAAATATAACTTTACATCAGAAGATACCAAACTGCCTGAAGATGCCCCGGGTTCTACGATATAATTGTTTCTACTTTTGCCACAAGGCCAGCAATTATCCAGTGCATTACTGGTACTTTATTTTATCGACCCCGTAAGGATGAAAGGCAAAGTTAACCTCGGCAGGATTTGAACTCAGAATGGCAAGGGCCGTAACTCTAGGCGTCAAAGCATGGCGCCGGAGCCTCTACCGATACTGCCAATCCACTGTAGTATTATATTCTACGATATAATACTGTTTTTAAAGAATCTTTCATTTATATTAATTTATTTTCCAAACGCCATCTTGATTGTGAGGAAGTTAGTTATAATATTAAATCACTTCCAACTATTGATCTAATGTATTTCAAATAACAACAACACTACAGATATTTAAAAACGGGAAATGAAGGGAAGACCAAGGGCTCTAGGGTCACAAAAGAATGGAAGAGGAAGGGGAGGGCGCGGCGGTGTTGAAGCTGCGCCCCGCAGACAAGACCGCCAAAGCATTTCCGTGACAATGCCCAGCGACACCTGCTGCAACAACCCACCTAACTTGCTGACGTTCCTATCTTGCGGAGGAGCTCTGCGGTTCGGGGTCCAAGTATGCCTGAAGTCTCGACAGTGACTGGTGCGAAGAGGAAGGGGCCGGGCAATCCCCGCTATTTGTTGGTCTTCTTTTACTTTACATTGCAAGCCGCAGTACCGGCGTTTGAAAATAATAAGTAATTTCTCTCAGAAATGTTGTTAAGAAAGGGTTAAAGTACACACGAATCAATTTGAAAGTTTTGGATTGATTATTGAAAGCAGAGAACTACGTCACTGGTGAAAATGTTGCTAAAACTGAATTGACTGCTGAACAGGAAATGTATCGCATCCTGAACAATGATTCTTATCAGTTAATTACAAATATAGCAGAAATATTTTCTCGCTTAAGAGATTTAGGTTTATGGTTAGGATTTCCTAATAAATGTACAAAATGTTCTCTCTATGGTATTCGAAGGTGGAAAATTGCAAGGAAACAAGTCCCGACTTAACAAAGAACTATCCAGATGACATTAATGAACCAGAATTGTATACTGAAATTAAAGATTGTTTATTGTTGATAAAGAAAAGAATCAGGCCGATTTTATTAAACCAAATGTTACAATTGATTTGCTAACATTTCATGTGATAAATTTAAAAATTGCATTGGCGATTTTGTTATCAAATGAGATTTCTGTCGTTAGTTGTGAAAGATCCTTCAGCAAGCCAAAATGAATTCTTACATATGTGAGAAACTCAATGATTCAAAGAGTGCCTAGTAATTTGGCAATATTAATTATTGAAAACGACAGTGGTATCGGTAGAGCGTCAGACAACATGCTTTGCGACAAAGAGTTACGGACCTTCATGTTCTGATTTCAAATGCCGCCGAGGCTAGCTTTGCCTTTAATGCTTAAGGGATCGATAAAATAAAGCACCAGTTACACACTGGGATTGATTTAATCAATTTTCCCTTTCCTTCAAATTGCTGGCCTTAGGCCTAATGTAGAAACAATTAATCATTGAAAACGACATAATAGGCTAGACTTTGATAAATTAATTGATGCATTTGCAGCAGGGTCATATATATTATATAACCACGAATACCAAAATGTTACCTGTATAAAATCTAGTAAAGAATATATCCTCGCCATCATCATTCACCTGCTGAGCAGACGGACAGAATTTCCCTCCACTCCGCACGACCCCGACCCACCTTTATGAGCTGCTTTTGTTCATTCATGCATACTTTGTCCCTAGAAATCTCTGCATGTAATGTCTTTCAACGACTCGGGCCTCTAAGATGTCAGGAAATGTGCAATGCATATTTGTGAACTGTGTTCTCACTTGAAATCCTTGATATATGTCCCAGAAAGACAAAAATAGCACAGATTTGAGAATATGTTCTAAACTTGCACATGCTTAGTATATAAAATACGATATTCGAAATGAGTTGGTGTCATTTTACACGTTTTAGAAACCACCCATAACTTTTATTTATACAGTAGAACTTTTAAGCATGTAATTTTGCATGGCTTCAGCTTTTTATTAACTGAATGGACAGAGCTCTTCCAAGCTCTCAAGCTATTGAAGCTAGATCACTTTTTACGTCGTAATTATAAGTTATCTGATTTCACCATATTTTTGTCATAGATTCGCAACAGAGAATGGATTGAGATGCACTTTGTTTCAGCAACTCAGATAACTGCGGAAGCAATTCTTGTTAATTGTTTTGAGTGCATTCTTCTGTTGATTTCAGTGGATTGATGTCATCAGTATTCTTGGATTTAAATAAAATACCAGTTAAATCGTCTCTCTATATCGCTTTCTCTCTTTTTCTTCTCCCCAAGTCTCTCTCTTTCTTTCTCTCTTTTTCTCTTTCTCTTCCACAGTCGCCCTCTCTTTCTCTCTCCCAGTCTCTCTCTTTCTTTCTCTCTTTCTCCCTTTCTCTCTCTCTCTCTCTCTCTCTCTCATCGTCTCTCACACACTCTCAGAATCGGCTGCGCTGCACTGTGATAAATATAAAAGTCTTGAGCAAGGGGCTATAGCAAGCTCATCTCATAGAAAGACTGATACGCTACTGGAACCGCCCAAAGTCAGAAAGAAAAGAATCCGCGCTGAATTCAAGGTCAAGAAACTTTCTGGGACAGGTTGTTGTTGAATAAATTATTTTATTCCTTATATTTGAAATGTAAATGAAACAAAAGAATTATCCATTTGGTTTTTCTTCAATCTTTCTTGTCTACCTGAGGTACATTCTCGACTAAGTTTCCATTAACTTTGTTAACTTCGTGTTATGTATTAAATGTACTTTACGATTTACACCTGCAATATTAAATTATCTCGAGATAGAAATTTTAAAAAAATGCTGGAAAATATTTATTTTGGATTTAGCGTTAGATAAAATCTCTTGTGAAATGAAAGTTTAATGACCCGAGGAACAGTGCAAGGTTGTTACTCAACGTATTATGTTTCCCCAAATCTTCACACTGCTATTTCTAAGTAGACCGTAGGCCGTGAAAGAAGCAGCTAAAATCTCCATTTGGCAGTATAGCCTAAATTAAGAATGTAATGAAAATTAATCTGAATACATTTTTACCTATTCCAATTTTCTTTCTTGCTTTCTCTTTCTTAATTTCTTACTAGATTGTTTTCTTATATTTATATAACTAAGAAGATTGGGTAACAATCAAAAACAGAAAAGTAGCATAATTGAACGGAACTATTAGGGTAGAGTTTCAATTGAGATAAGTTGTTATTTAGGAAGAGCCATAGGTGAGCCAGAATTATCTGATTTATAGCATTCTAGTGGAAAAACGCTTATATCGTGGTTAATTTGATATGCCATTGTGAGGGGTATATGTGAGAGATACAGGTGTTTATGTAAGATGTTACCTCTCAAACAAATATCAAAGATTAGAAGAACAAAAGTAAAAATGTCGAAATAGGCTGAGTATTTAGAGTGTCTAATATTTTAGTTAAAGGGAACAAATATATATACTAAATATTGAATAGTGCCAACATGTACATTGAAGTCTCCCACTAAGATATATGACTCACTCTTAATGTCATCTAACGCTGCAGTGACGTCATCAAGGAAGGATTTGTATTTGGACTCCTTGTTTGGTGCATAAATCTGCACCGCCAACAGAGACCTATCTTTCAGTCAAAACTTCAAGAGGCCAATCTTCCCTCCTAATGGGATCCAGTCCATAGCCTATTCTGACAGCCGGGGACTTGTAGGTATCCTCATCCCACCTGCGCAGTCATTTCCGACGCCATACCTGGATAGTGGAGTTTCCATCCTCTATCCAAATCTATAGTATCAGAGCCACGGAACTTTGTTACGGAAACTGCGGACTATATCTAGCTGGTAGCATGTAGCCTCCTCCATTAGTTCTTGCTCCTTGCCTGTAAGGGTTGTGATGTTTCAGTTTCCAATTGTCAAGGTTTTCCCCCTTTCGAACCCTCTTTGGGGTCTCAGGAAGCGCAATCTTTGTGCGTCCATCCCATGCCTACCAGAACAGGTCACAGGCCTATCGCCAATTTTTACAGCATGAGATGGAGACTGTAATATGTTTTTGGAACAGGCTCCTCTAGCTAAGGCCTGAACTCGTCTCTTGTTAACCCACACGAAAGACGATGCGGTATAACTGCCTTTGTTGTGTCTAGCTATATTGCAGAATTTTTTTTTTGTCTTATTCGCACAAACCACCAATCTGATACTTTTCTCAGACCCGAGTAGACTTCAATGAATGTGTTAGCACAGACTATAGGACTTAGAGATGAGTGATTGGAAGGAATGGTGATCCCGATCTAAATACGAATAGAGATGCCTTATTATGAACTCCTTCTTCCAGCATATTCCAAAGATATCCATAAATATACATGGTATAAGGGGAATCGGGACAGAGATCAATAATTGATTTTTTTATTGTCTCTGGTATCTTTGATTCTGTGCTGGATGTTTATCTTAAGAGAGGGACTGGGCTGTCAACTGATCACCATTTAATTATCAGTAGCTCGAGACAACCTAAAGCCAAGAGAGCTCACAAAACGTACAGGTCCAGCTCGACCTACAGGATAAAGTAGGGAGCGCTGGTAGATTAGGAAATCAGGAAAACGTTTGCATCCAAACTCAGAGAACTTTCTGAATATGCAGGGGGTGTTGAAACGGAGTAATATCTGTTCAACTCGGTAGTTCCTGTTTTAGCTATTAAATGCTGTGGGCGAATGTGACTTGGTGTGACGCTGGGTAGCAGGAGGACCCCTTGGTACAATCAAGTAGTCACAGATGCCATCCGAGCAAAGAAGAAGGCTTACAAAGCTGGGTTTGGATATATGTCATTCTAGCACTTGCGGTACAAGCAGACACAAAAGTCGCAGCAGAGACAGTAAAAGTGTCCAAAAGCATGAGAGGACTTTGGCGTTAAGTCAGATCAGCAAACAAAGTGTTATGGTAGACCATCCACCGATTTCGAAATAAGAAGTACTCCTCCACACCTACTATAAGATGATTTCCAAATAAGTTTCTTGAATATTAATGAAATACACATATTTTGGAGGTATATATTTGAAGGTGATATGAAGATTTCTACGGTGAAGATTTTTATAGCTGGGGACTGTATATAGCAACTGTATATAGTAGAAATTAATTTTCTTTATGCTGAAAAATATTTGTTGTTCATAAAAACAGTAAAATTACAAATAAGTGGACGATTATTTATGTGGACGCTAGGACGAAGAGCTGCTGAAAGGTTTTCGTCTTTTATTGTTAATGCCTTTAGGGTGGTGGATTGGCTGTATCGGTAGAGCGTCGGACAACATACTTCATGGTATAGAGTTACGGCCCTTTACGGGCTAAGCTCAAATCCCGCCGAGGTTAACTTTGACTTTCATCCTTATGAGGTCGATAAAAACGCACTGGGGTCGATTTAATCGACTTTCCTGTAACTAACCAGCACATTTTGTCTGACGTTCTAACGATTCTGGCAATTCAGTAAAATCAACAATATTTAGATGTTTGATTATCTCATTAGTGTAGAAAAGTGGATTTAAACTATAAAACTGTCAACTATATTTTCTCCTCGTAAAAACTATCGCCAAGTCCTTGAGAAGAAATCCATAATTCTATCTGACAAATACTTTTCCTTTTTCACCTATATGGCCTTCATTCATTCTTTATTTTTTGCAATGCTCTTTCTCTCCCACACACGCACACACACACTCTCTCTCTCTCTTTCTCACACACACACACTTTCTCTCTCGCCCACTCTCTCTCTCTCACTCTCACTCTCTCTCCTGCTTCCTCTTTTACCGTCTTTACCTCTCTCTCTCTCTTCCTCTCTCTTTCCCCCTCTCTGTCCTTCTCTCGCCTTATTTTTCCTCTTCCCCTCTAACTCCCTCTTTTTCTTCTCTCTCTTTCTCTCTCCCTCCCGCTCTCATAATGTAGATTAGTGCTATGTAAGGTAAATTCACCGATTTATTTATTAAACGAGTAAAAACAAATAAAACCTAAAATTATGGAATAAACTAGTAAACAAGGTGCTTATCAATGCTAGAGTGTCAGCACTGATTTTGCTGTCATCTTTAATTACTGCCTTTCAACTGTTGTATGTTTTGTTTTAATAACATTTAATTACATGCCATTCTACTAACTGTTGTCATTTTATCAGATTTAATATACTTATTGTTTTGATTAGATTTACATTGTGGATCCAAATGACACTTATTATGGATCACATGCTTCATACATATT
This sequence comes from Eledone cirrhosa, assembly GCA_964016885.1. Taxonomy (NCBI): domain Eukaryota; kingdom Metazoa; phylum Mollusca; class Cephalopoda; order Octopoda; family Eledonidae; genus Eledone; species Eledone cirrhosa. The sequence goes on from OZ024742.1 coordinate 118,344,630, forward strand.
ATAGCTGTAACTATGATTAACATTTTACTTACAATCATTTATCATCATTTTCGGTTACTTATTTATTTGTTGTTATTAGATATCTATTTTTAGTAGTAGGTCCATTACATAATTCAGTAGTTCATCGTTAAGTGATAGAATTATGAGAAAATTAAGTTGGTTAATTAATTTGCCTTCTCTATTTACAAAACGTTAAATACGTGTATCATAACTGAGTGCTATGGTTGTTCGTTTATTATCTGATGTTGAATGACAGCTATAGTTAAGTCGCTTGACCACCTAGTAGAAGAATACGATTACCTATCATGAACAGACATAACTCAGTACTGGGAGCAACTATAAAACTGTTAACTTACATGCTCATGTAGGTGATGATAGTATGGAATCTTAGAAACACTATATGAAAACAATGCCTTGAAGGGATTTCCTAACAGTCCAAATGACTATGAGATTCACAAACATCGCTAGTATTTAATTTATTCTACATAGTTTGTTTTTCATAGACATATTTGGTTATTACACTTGGCATGTTCTCTAGAGCAAGAGACAAGCTCCGAGAAAGCTGAGATAACATCACAATCTCACTTTCCCAGCAGAAATATATTTACTTTGCATACGATATCAAGGCTCTTGAGAAAAGTATGAATTCCATTGTATCACATTTCCTCATCTAAAATGTAAGACACCTGTGTATTAAAAAAAGAACTGTTAGTTAAAAGCAATTTATTGCATTCTACTTTAAAGTGGGGATTAGATGATTCGATAGAATTCGGACAAAGTGCTTTCGGTTTTTAGTTAAGACTGTCAACGTTCTGAGTCCAATTCCTGCTGAGGTGAACTTTGCCTTCCATCCTACCGAGGTCAATAAATTGAACTACCAGTCAAGTACAGGGTCCACCGATTCCATCCCCCCAAATTGCTGGCATTGTAACTATATTAGACGTCAATACATTCTACTTCTAGAATGATTGAAGGTACAGGGTCTAGTTGTTCGAACGTTTGGATCACGATTGTAAAGTTGTGGGTTCGTTTCTCGGACCGGGCAACGCCTTGCAAAATTGCTCCGTTTCTGTTGCCCAATTCCACTCGGCTGAAACAAAATGAACACCAGCAGTTTCCCTAATATTAGTTGAGATTTTAGCAGTTTCACAATTTCAACTGTTGTTTCCCTCTTTTCCTCATAACTATCTGTCATTTCAGCCGTGGTCCTGTACGAGGGTGCTTCAAAGAGTTCGTGGAAGAAAAGACAGTTGGAAAAAGCGGTTTAAGTTATGATGCTTATTTTTCAACATATGCTCCATCTAGGTCAATACATTTCTGCAAGCGTTGATACCAGCCTTTAAGATAATCTGTGTAAAACTGAGAGCCATGCGATTTAAACCATGTCAAAGCAGCTTTTTTTACAGTTTCCACTGAGTATCATCTTCAACTTCATCTCTTCCACTTCTAAAACGACTTATCCATTTGTACGTTGTTGATTTTTTTAAACTTGCTCCAGAGCGTCAATGATTTGGCTGCTCTTCCACCAGAGCTGAATTTGATGTTTTGATGGGGGCCATGTTGCTCAAGCGGGTGCTGATTTCCGACTGGCGGCCCCGCTTTGCAAAATGCATTCAAGCGTACATGTTAGAACATGTTATAACACGTTAGTACGAGAACGTACGGTGCATTTAGATCAAAATCCCTGCGTATGACTTTTAGCTATGTACTTTTTCCGCGAACTTTTTGAAGTCCCTTCGTATTTGTTGGCTTCTTTGAAGACAAACAATTATTTTTGTTTAGTTCATGTTTCGTTATTCTTGTATTAGTTTTCCATTTTTCTATGATAAGTATTTCTGTTGTATTTCAGTGAATATTTTATAATAATTTTATAGTTGCATAAGGCTACTACCTTTCTGAATACGTTGTAAATATATTCTTCCAATATCAGATTTGTGGTCGTGTATTCTAAATGTTGTCATTATTATTGTTGATTTGGTGTCTAGTTTTGCTATTTCGATTAATTCCCCATTTAAACATACTATAACTGTAATTCATTATTGTGTTAACTAGATTACTGATGTTTATTACATAATTTCTTATATTTAGATTTGTTTAGAGATTAATCTATTGCGTCTATGATATTTCTTCCTGAACTTTTTCTGTTTTACACTATCTAGTTCATTGATTCTTAAGTGTCTGTATTTTTGTGTTTCATCTCATTCTCTTATCTCAATTTCTTTATTTAGCATGATATAAGTACTTTTAATTAATGTTCCTCTCGTCAAGGTTGCTTGGAGTAATTTACTAGATTGCATATCAATTTCTCAAGTAAATCCATCCACTATCTGTAGTAATGTTTCTATCATCAGTTGAAATCGTTCATGTACAAAAGATAGTTGATTGACTTACCATAGCATTTGTAGACCAGTCGATTCCTGCATACCATGCTGGTTGAAGGTGTAGATAGCAAACAAAAGAGGAGTGAAGAGAGAGATTCCCTTGAAGTATTCATCTTTTGTCTCTATCTGCAAAATATTCGCCATTTATTCGTGATATTTATGATGTATTTTTGTATTATTGGTGCTATCTCAGTCATGATTAATGCTTATAGAATCCACACGTGAGGATTACGGTTCAAACTTGTCTTTCTTTTTATGTAGGCTTCGGTTATGGCTTTCTTGGTCAGTAATTGTTCTTTCAACCGTATGATCCTTTTAAACATCTCTTCTGAACTTCTGAAAGTAGATGTTTCCCCGGGTGTTTGTTTAATTTCTGAGATATCATTGCATTTAATGCTTTGTTGGTTGTAGAAAGTTACGTTATGGGTTTGAAGTTTTGGGTGTTTGCTATATCTTGAGATAATGTTCACCTCTATGAGCATCTCCAACTCCCATCAGTATCTCATTAATTATTTTCTGCTAGCATATTATATGGCTTACTGAACCATATTGCTAAGCCGGTGAACCTCAAAATATTTATTTGGGAGTAGTCGCCGTTTATATCACGAATAGACGTCTGGAATCATTCTTGGGAACTTCTCGCTTGTTAGTACCAGTGAACCACTAGAGTAGTATTTTCGGACACATGTTGAAGTTTTATAAGAGTAGTCGGTAGGCGAGAATGTATAATGACCTCTCTGTTAAGTACCCACATGATTTCGTTATTGTTCCAATACGGACATAGAAAGACCACATCGAGTCATCCTGACTGCATCTAAATAGAGTATTTATTATGTCAGCGAATAAGAATAGTGAGAATTGTCCACAATTTTAATTGATTGGTAGGATAGGCAGACCACAAGTTTTATTAGCAAACTCACCCCAGCAAACTCACTTAGACAGCGACCGATTACTGGAAGCTGTACGAAAAGCTATACTAATTAGATTAGTATTCGGATGGGATTTGACTGGAACGATGGTATATTCGATGTTTAGTGTAGAGTCTATAGGACATAAAGAATCGGCAACAGAAAACAAGAGATTTGAAAGTGTGATAATCAGCAGGTTAAAGCAGACAAGTAGAAAAGGTATCTTATCCAACATGCTAGCAGTAAAAGTTCCGGTCAAATATTTCTTCGATGCAAAGCAGGAAAGTCACGGGTCCTCATAGACACAAAACATCGAAAGTTATTCGATAGACTCGTGTGGAGGAGACATTATATGAAAAGAAAGCAAGAAAATCTTTGATACACACACAAGGGGTGAAGGCGTAGTTCAAAAAACACTTTACCTGATTGCTTAATGTTAATGGCAATGTGCACAGAGTATCTCCACAGCCTTCTTTGACTCTCTTCATTAAAAAAACACGATAACGGAAACTGATATAGGATTAACGATGTGAGGCTGTACGAGTAGAAACTCGCCTGGTTTAGATGGTTTAACAACAAACTTTATAGTTTAAGGATATATTGATCTGCCTGAGGACTACACCAAATACCCACCCATTTACTCAATATTTCAATAAGTAGGCAATTCAATAGATGGAATACTCATCGTCGAAATCAATGGAGGTCTAGTTACTTTACATATATGTGCGTGTATAACAGTAAAATATTGGATTGGCAGTATCGGTAGAGCGTAGGACAACATACTTTATGGCATAGGGTTACGCCCCTTTACGATCTGAGTTCAAATCCCGCCGAGGTTAGCTTTTCCTTTCATCTTTACGGGGTCGATAAATAAAGTACCAGTAACGAACTGGGATCGATTTAATCGACTTTCCACAAGGCTAAATTACTGGACTTGCGCCTATAGTAGAAATCATTATAATCTTTCAAATATTTAAGTTTCTTTGTGGGTGCGTTAGTTTGTAAATGAAATCAATTTACAAAAGCTATTTTGAGAAGAATGTCTCTGCTTAAGTAAAGTTAATATTTGGTAATGTTTCGTTAAATGAACTGGAAACATAATCTAATAAACAGTAGTTCATAACTACAGAGTTACAATGTCCTTGACATTACAAACATAAATGATCTGTTTTCAACTTCTGACAATCACTCTTCACCTTTCTCAGTATCACACAAACACTTCACCTATTTGCTCTTCTATCATCCATCACCTGTAATCTCCCACGGTCACATGCTGTATCTTGTCATGCGTATTAATCTCCTGATTTTCTTGCAAAATCCACATCTCAGACAAGAATTTCAGGCATTTATAATTCAACACATACATTCTCTCTCTCTCTCTCTCTCTCTCTCTCTCTCTCTCTCTCTCTCTCTCTCTCTCTCTCTCTCTCTCTCTCTCTCTATCTATCTATCTTTTTTTCTCTCTCTCTTCCTCTCTCGCTCTTTCTATCTATCTATCTATCTCTTCCTCTCTCTCTCTTCTTCTCTCTCTCTCTCTTCCTCTCTCTCTCTCTCACCCACACACGCACTTAGGCAAGTTTGATAGAAATATGCTTTGTAGTATAAAAGAAAATCGTGTACAATATTGGAATCCATATATATACATCTCGAGTGCATGGAGAATCGTGGACATAATTACTATGATTAAACGATATATGTAACCTCAGAATCTTATTTTGTTATATATATATATATATATATATATATATATATATATATATTATATATATATATATATATACATATATATATATATATATATATATACATATATATATATATATATATATATATATATATATATATATATATATATATATATATATATATATATATATATATATATATATATATATATATATATATATATATATGTGTGTATATGTATATGTATATGTATATGTATGTATGTGTGGATGAAGGTATGTGTGTATATATAGGTGTAAGTGCACTAAATCCCTTTCTATCACGCTCCACTCACCTACCCACCACAGGAAGATATGTGTATGTATATTGCTTCCACCCCCTCACTGACCAGCAGCTGGCCAGTTGGCGATTGCTAAATCTGACCTTTATAAAATAACCCACACCCCAAATAACTTCTCATTCACTACCAGAAAGGGACACAGCAGTCAACTTGTTGCTACCTAGATGAAAACTGGTATGAAATCCCACAATGAATTTTATACTTGAATTTTAAAATCTCAAATTTTAACTCTTCGTATTATTAATTTTTCTTAATATTAATCAACATTTGAAAAGATGGCTTTTGCAGACCCATCGAAACCGGTCATTTTTTATACCCTTTATTATTTCCTTACCTTATTAAATTATGTTTTTTCACAAAAAAGTATTCTGTCTCTTATATATTCCATGTGCCATTACCAACCTCAATTTTCTCTCTCTCTCTCTCTCTCTCTCTATATATATATATATATATATATATATATATATATATATATATATATATATATATATATATATATTAATCACCTCATTTACACGAGTATATATTCTCACCTGTCTTCTAGTCCAGCAGTCACAAGCGGTGGGAGGGACCGTCCTGACGAAGGCCAGTTAAGCCTGAAATGCATAGACTGTTGTCCACCTTGCTTCTGCTGGGCATCACCGGAGGGCGTTAGCATAGCTACAGCTTCCTAAAACCGTATTTCTTTGGAGATATTTATACATATATTTATACATATATTGTTAGTATTCCTAACAAGCTCATATGTCCCAAGGCTCTGATACCATCAACACTATACACACAGAGCTGGCATATCTAAGAACTGACTAACTGCCTGATGAGGTCATAGTCATTCAATGGCTAATATCGAAATATATATAGCAGTAAATAAAGGATTATGAGTTCATGCAATTGACTTATGTTTCGTCACTATCATATATATATATATATATATATATGGAATTGTTTGCCAATTCATCATTATTTTAACAGTAAATATATATTAAGGAACTAATATATTCTTTATATCAAGCATTCTCTGCAACAATTCGGCTCCGATTGCGATCCTATTGCATAGTATTTCGGCCATTCAACTCCTATACAGATTCAGTGAATGTCACTGATGAGAGATTAAATGAATCTTGAAACAGCTATTTGTCATTCTCAACGGCTACTGAGATATCTCTGACATGTTCACAGGGCAAAAGTGAGAATTTTTTTTTATAGCGATTCTTTCATGTTTATTTCATATAAATATATAGATTATGCTTTCATTTATAACCCTAATATGCTTAACGTTGTCTTGGTGCTACAGCCAATATATATCTATCTATAAATATATATGTATGTGTGTGTGCGTGTGTGTGTGTGTGTGTGTGGAATCATCATCGTTTTTTGGTCCGCTTTTCCACTCTTGTATGGGTATATATATATATATATCAAGAATCGCTGCTTTCACCCTTAACGGGATCTTCTGAAACTAAAAAAATCAATCTGTGGACGCAGAAGTAAATATTTCGAAAAACGTTACAACTGAAGGAAAACAGGAAGATGATACTTTGGTTCGTGAAAACGTTACCTGGCAATTATCAGAGAAAAACGAGGATTATTACGTCGTTGTGTAGAGCGGAAGAAGAACAATTTCTTGCAAAGACAAAAACACATTTATGGTATAAAAGGAGTCGTTAGACTAATATTTGCTCTACGGGCTTTTATATATATATATTTATATATAATCCTTATCGAGCCCTCTTGGGATTTTAGTCTTCACATTTATTATATATATATATATATATCACCCTCTCTCTCTCTCTATATATATATATATATATATATGTATATATATATATATATATATATATATATATATATATATATAGAGAGAGAGAGAGAGAGAGAGAGAGAGAGAGAGAGAGAGAGAGAGAGAGAGAGGGTGATGTAAAATCTCGTCCGCGGCGCCAAATGGTTTCGGCTTGTATGTTCAGTAAGCCTTTTCAAGGAGATATATTAGCCAAAGACACATCAAATTAACGACACTTTATTGTCTGCATATGTTTCAATTGGTGTAGATAAGAATACAATGAAGATGACAACTATTAATAAGAAGTAAACATTAATGATAGCTGCATTAACAATACAGAGTACACTGATAATATATCAGATCATCTACACTCTTCAGGAACGATCAAAAGTTGTTAAACATATCTTACAAATTTATATTGGCAATAACTCAATATAAATTGGCAAAATATGTTTAAAAACTGTTTATCGTTTCTGAAGAGATTTTGTAAATGATCTCATATATGATGATTGCATTATATATTATGGTGGATTTGGAGTGTCGGTAGAGCGTTGGAGACCCTGCTTCGCGGCATTGAGTTACGGGCCTTTACGTTCTATGTTCAAGTCCCGCCGAGGTTAGCTACGCCTTTCATCCTTACGGGGTCGATAAAATAAGGCACCAGTAATACACTGGGACCGATTTAATCGACTTTTCCCCTCCCTTTCATATTGCTGTCTTTGTGCCTAAAGTAGAAACAATTATATATTAATAGCAGAAAAACCACCCTTCGGGTGGTTTTCTCCTGGCATGTGTAGTGTATATTGATATTATACGCATGTATATATGCATGTAGATATGATACATGAAATAAAATCGTAATTGACAATATACACAGAAATTGAACGAAGACTGCGTTACACTGTCTTATGTAATCAGTAAAGTAATCCATGATACATTAAAGAAAACGATATTATATATAAACTGCATTAGGAGAAAATTAGTGACAGAAATATATGAATATTTATTTAAGCGATCACTAACCGGAAGTGCTGACATTTAAATATTTTAAAGAAGTGAATCTTTAAATAAGTAATAAAATATATTTAATGAGCAGCCACGAAATTTAGTAGATAAATTATGTAATATTCATTCATTATTTATTCAAAGTAATCCAACTTATTTTACTAATGGGATAAAAAAAATTATAAACCGTACGCAGTCCCGCGCTCCTTACTTTATTATAGTTTAGATGGGGGTTTTGCAGTATCGGTAGAGCATGGGACAACCCTGTTCGCGGGATTGAGTTACGGCCCTTTACATTCCTGGTTTGAATCCTGTCGAGGTTAGCTTTACCTTTCATACTTACGGGGTCGATAAAATAAAGTACCAGTCACGCACTGGGTTGATTTAATCGACTTTCCCCCTCCTCCAAAATTGCTGATCTTGTGCCTAAATCAGAAACAATTCTATATTCATAATGCAATTATTATTAATGTTAACATTTTAATATCAATTGTGATCTTCATTGTATTCTTATCTACACTAATTGAGACATATATAAGTTAAAACAATGAAATAAAAAATCAAGTCATTAGAGATATACTTCACTACTTTACGATCGTTTCTAGATGATGATAATACATTGTATCTATACTCAGCTATTGATCTATGTAAGTTTACAAACTATCAGATAGAGAGAATATTTACTTATATGCATATCACTCGACATATGTAGTAAGTAAATGTTGTTAGTTTGATATATAGATCTTGGGCTACCTTTTTACTAATGTTATATTACGATTTGTTGCAGTTTAATATTCAGTTGTCCTGATCCTACAAAATATTTCACCATTTTGGAGTATTTCGACTTGTATCATTACTGGTGACTAGCAGTAAAACCGCCCGGGCGGTTTTCTGCTAGCGTATGTAGTGTGCATATTGGTATTATACGCAAATATATGTGCATATAGATATATGTAAATTGAAAAGTAAATTGACAATATCTTCTTTTTCACCCACTTATTTCTGAGTCCTTCTCAAACATTCCTTCCAGCGAGTCCGTCAGTAGCAAACATCTCTAACTGATCCAGCCGGATCCCAAAGCGTGACCAGCCAAGCTCATGGATGTTATCCAACTATCTTGCTCAAGGTCTACCTCTGGGACTCTTGCCGGTTGGTTTTGCCTGTAAAATGTGTCCAGCGATTCTTTACTGAGACATTCTAATCACATGCTCATAATATCGGTGTTGTGATCTCTCAATTCGGAGAAGTAGCCGCTCTGCTAGGAGTGACTCTCTTGTCTCTGAGTTATGCACTTTATCGAGTAACGTTACTCCAAAGACTCTTCGGAGGAATCTCATTTCTGCCACTTTTATTTGCAATTGTATTCTTTTGGTCATTACTCAAGATTCATGATCCTCGGTAACAGTTGGCAGGAATACCAGGAAGACAGCGAGTTTGGCTTTTACACCTACCCCCATTCACCTGAATGCTGAATGCTGAGGCTGGCGCTTTACTGCATCAGCTTTTGCAATTCTTGCACTTAATTCAGCCTCCTGCATTCCATCACTCATGAACATGGCTCCAAGATACTTGAACTTCTCTAACTGCTTCAATAGAACTCCATACACATGTATATAAATTTGAGGGACTTCTTAGCACCCGTCCATCACGCAATGTGTATGTGTGTTTGTGTGAATGTATGTGTGTGTAAAAGGAAGGAAAGGGATACACAGATATATATGTCTAACTTAAAAAGAGTGACACACACGTGTCTCTAATTTAAGAACGCCGAAAAACTCACGCGCGTGCACATACACACTGTCTTATTACCACTCAAGAGCTTAGGCCCAGCCAAACATCCCCTTAATTTTGTAACCGTCTGGGTTGTCCTGAATTGATGGGAAAAGACTTGACGGTCTTACTCTGTGCTCCTGGTCAAGAGATAGGTGCCTTACCTGGGACGTCACAGTTAGTGACTCTTTTGCTTCTTACCACATTGTATGTATGTATGTGTAAATGTAAATGCGTTAGTGGGGAGAAAGTGTAGACGTTATTGTGGTGGTGGCGGCAGTGAAATGTATCTAGTTCATTTGGCTGTTTTCTTCTATTTTCAAAATTTGAAATTTAGCCAAGTTACATTAGGATGTAAGTAAATGTAAAATGTAAAATCTAAATAAAGATTGCTCTGGGAAAATATATGAAAATATTTGAGTAACTTCCACAACTTCTGTCAGGATATTTCCCGAGTCTAGTGAGCAAGGATTTTGTTGTATTTTGATGTTTCAGAATCCAAAAATTAATCAAAACTTACCCTACGAAAAGACAGCGGGTGTTGTCCGATCTATAAGCTCCATATACATACAAGTTATGCTTTCGGAAAGCTAGAAAGGCGCCTCTGGGGTTGGCGAGGTAGAGGTGTACAAGGCATGTGTGCTCTCTTCTCTTCGTTATGCCTGCGAGACCTGGGTCACATATCGACACCACCTTAAAGAATTGGAGCGTTTCCATCAGATGTGTCTCAGACGGATCCATGGAGTTCACTGGAACGACAACATCAGTGATGTCGAGATTTTGGAAAGCTCTCTGTGTGACAGTATAGAAGCTCTTGTGCTTAAGCAAAGACTCCGTTGGAGTGGTCACCTTGCCAGGATGAAGGATTCTAAAATACCAAAATAACTCTTTTATGGAGAGTTAGTTAAAGGAAAACGACCTCCACATAAACCAAAAAAGAGGTATAAGGATTCGTTGAAAGCCTCTTTGAAAGACGCTAACATCTCTGCTGATACATGGATAAATGTTGCTGCTGATCGTAATAAATGGAGAAAGACTGTATATGAGGGGAAAGCTGCCTTTGAGGTATCTCGAATCGCATACGAGAAAGTAAATAGGGATGTGAGGAAGGGCATTACTGTTACATTTCCAGACGGCGACGGTCCTCTTATGGCGCTGACATGCAGCGTCTGTGCGAGACTCTTCCTCAGCAAAGCTGGATTCGAAAGTCATCTTCGCAGTCATAAAGTGAGACCAGTGGTTGACTACCAGGCTGCTGTTGGAGATGCTACTCATCATGCCTGCCAAGCATGTGGTAGAGAATCTAAATCAGCAGGAGGGCTCAAGCAACATGCAAAAGTACATGAACTCCAACCACAGCCGGCTATTCCCAGTGAATGTTTTGGTTACCAACTCTGTGCAAGACATTTTAGATCATTGGCTGGGCTAAAAAGCCACAAACGATCGCAGCTCTGTTAATTGTTATCGTGTGTGTGTGTGTGTGCATGTGTGTATGTATATGTATATATAGATATGTATATATGTATGTGTGTGTGTGTGTATATATATATATATATATATTATTTTTATTATTATTATTGTTGTTGTTATTATTATTGTCGTTATTGGGTTGTTTTTTTCGTGCAATGGCCATACTCGATAACGAGGGGGCAGCCATCATGTATGTATGTATTATGTGAGGTCGCTCTTCAGCGCTACTTGTAACATGTAGCCCAATATAACCTGTACATGGTCGGGTCGTTTGCGACCACACCGGCAAACCCAACAAGCTTGCTTGGTGAGGAAGGTGATTTTGGACACACTGCAGGGTGGAAAACAAGTCCCGTCAAAGGACGGAGGAACTCAGGTGAGTCAACGGCCATTCAATAAAGATTTGTGTGTGTATGTGTGTAGCGAGAGACTCCTAGTCTTCATTAAGATATCTCTCAAAGAGGTCACTCTGATATAAAACCTGCGACTTCGTTTGCATTGAATGGTGTAGACCAGTTCTACGTTTGGGGTAAATGTATTCAATGTTCAGATGTGGGATTGACCCCGTGCATCGCCTTTCCTCACTTAAAAAAAACTTCAAGCATAGACATCACTTGATATGTGACATTTTTTGTGATGCCTGACATGGCTGACTGCAAGACTAAGAAATCACATTTGGATGCTCATGCTTAAGAATCAAGCGATGGCATTATTCGAAATCGAGTTGCAGCCATCATTTATGTATGTATGTATGTTTGTTTGTTTGTACGTATACATGCATGTATGTATGTGCGTATGTGTGTATGTATGTATTGTGTTATATGAATGAAAGAAAGATAATATATACATTGGCGAGGAATTTACGTATTATATCGCTAAGCCAATCATATCTTCGGACATAGCAAATGTAATTCCAAGAATTGGAAATTTTCAGAAAATGGATCAAAACAAACTGCAACAAATGCTACAATATGAAATATCCTTAGCCTTGAGCTAAATGTGATCAGTGGCACACGATTGAAGGATGAATATGTTACTCGTAGCAAATCCTTTAGTTAGGCTTTCTTGTTTTCTTTTTTTTTTCTTTTTTCCACGCATGTATAGAGACAACGTTTTATCTCAATCGACTTTAAATTTTTTTTTCGTAGAAAATTTTAGCACGGCTTCAATTTGCTAGTTATATATTTTCTTTCTTTTTTAATATCTGCTAATTATTGTCTCTTTGGCATGATATGTTGGAAGATCGTTTATCTTTCAACGGATGTCTAAAGAATAAAACAAAAAGAACGTAAGATAACATTTGTACATGTCAATCTAATCAATTACTACTGGGTAATAGATCACAGGGAATAAAATATTTTGTTGGTTTCTAAAAGCAAAAGATAAATTATATAATTACTCTAATCTCAGTTTAGCATTGAATAATGGAAAACCATTTTTGTTGCCCGCCCTCTTCTTTTGACTCATCTATAAAAAAATAAAAAATGAACAAGCATTATTTTGCATGGTGCAATATTCATTCTGAATTCAAATTCCTTTCAGTGTGTGTATATGAAGTAATTTATGAATGGACCCGTAACTCAAGTTCAAGTCGCATGGGTACTTTTCTGATATACGGTGTCTTAGACATTTTTTGAACCTGGTGGAACCCATCTCTTTCAATACGATCGTTAATACAAGCGGCCGAAATGGGGTTCCTCCAAAGGGTCTTTGGAGTAGCGTTACTCGATACAGTGAGTAGCTCAGATATCAGAAAGCCATTCCATGTACAGCCGCTACTTCTCCGAATTGAGAGATCACAGCTCGGATACTATGGGCATGTGGTTAGAATGTCTCAGGAAAAAATCACTAGACAGATTTTACGGGCAAAACCAACCGGTAGGAGACCCAGGGGTAGACCCTAAGCAAGATGGTTGGATAACATCCATGAGCATGGCTGGTCTCGCTTGGGGATCCAGGCCGATCAGTTGGAGATTGGTTGCTTCTGACAGGACTAGCTGGAAGGAGTCTTTGAGGATTCTACCCCCATGAACCTCTAAGGAATAAGTGGGCAAAGAAGAAAAAGAGCATCTTAAACAAGCGTACTGCTGAAATTATTAAGACTCATCCCTTATTGGTGGAGAGGATTGACTAAGAATCGCTAAACGTTTAACCCTATCTGAAACAAACACTAAATATTTATAAATAGTATCTCTATTTAACATTAAATGTTTAAGATGTAACGTAGTAAAGTTTTGACTCAGTAGTGCTGGTCGACGAAAATAAAATGTATTGCTTCGTGCTTCCGTTATTTAGAACGTTGAACTTGACAGTCGTGTTATCTATGTAGTGCTTAGTGAATCAACTCAGAATCAGTGATAGGATCAGAACCGTCAACCCTTCTGCTAGCAGGCTGGCGCCCTTTTAAAGAGCTGCGACTTCATTTATACTCGGATACTCTATATATACAGGATATGTGTTTTCATTATCATCATTTGAATATTTACTCATCCACTGAGTCATTGCTTCTCTTCTGCTGAGACTTCTAAAAATCTCGACATATTTTACTATTTTTCTACAGCCGGCAAGTATGAAATGATGGAGGTTAACCTTAAAGTCGACCCTTGCAATATTTGACCTTGACGTAAAAGATGAACATGGAAGGAGGAAATTAAATGCTGTGTTGCATTTTTTAGCCGTAGTTCCCCTGTTCTTGTCGCTTTCATTATACTTTCTGTTCCAGAAATATTGTTTTTTAAACAGTCAAGTTCTGTACACGTTTTAAATAATCAACTTAATCAATATCACTTAATTACAATCAGTTATTTTCAATATCCGGGTCACTGGAATATATGCCTTCCAATATTTGTTCCGATTCTTTACATTAAGTTCAAATTCCATCGAAGTCAATTTTACTACTCATCCTTTTGAGCTCTATAAATAAGGTACTAATTCAGGACCTTATTCTGGCACTTTTTCTCACTTTCTATTTGGTTGTCTTTCTCCATGGAAGATATCAGCTATGTTCAGACCTCGAGAGGGATTGGTTGCATCATCATGTTTTTAAAATGTCCAAAACACAATGTATGTCATGACTGTGCTCCTGCGACTCTACCGGGGGCTGTGAGCTGAAGGAAAGAAGGAAATTAAACGTTCTGTAGTTTCTGCAGTTATTTCTCCTTCTACGAAAAAATATTAATATAAGTAAATATTAATATATGATTATCATGAAGAAATCTTGTTTCTTTTTTTCTGTTAATAATCAATTACATTCAAGTCTTCCTATTATACACAGCTATTTTTGGCCATTTAGTTTGTACTTAGCTTCCAGCATCAATACAACGTTTTAGATTATCAACAGCGTGTTCAAAAACTCAAAGATAATCAAATATACTTACTGTTCGTTCATTAGTGTCACTAATTAAGATCTACAGTGATGAACGTAAAACAGGTATAGGCTCCGACTCTATCACATGGTTTTGATTTTGATTCTCTGGTAAGTAGCTGTGATATTTTATTGATGCTCAATAAAATACCATAGCTACTTACCCAGAGAAAGACGGGCATAAACTTCTTTTCATTGTCTTCACGTTAATAAAATGAATTGAGTCAATTGACTGTATCTCTGCAGTTATGTACCTTGCGCCAATGAAGAAATTATTACTCTTTAAACATCCTGAAATATATAAAATTTATCAAATGTTTGGTCAAATGACATAATAAACATACTAAAATATTTAAGGCTTCCTATATTAATAACAGAACTATACGTCCATAAATAGAATTGTTTCGGTGTACTAGAATAATCAGGCATTTCCATATAATATGTTGATGTATCTCATCAACTTAACTCTTTCAATTAACTGTAGCCTGTCATCCTTTCAATTGTAATAACGATTTTAAATATAAATGTAGACAATAATATGGGCCTATAAAGCCAATCATGCATATATCTATGTGTGTGTTTGTGTGGTGCGTGTGTGTGTGCGTGTGTGCGCGTGTGTGTGTGTGCGTGTGTGTGTGTGTGAATGTGTGTGTGTGGGTGTGGGTGTGGGTGGGTGACTGTGTGTGTATGTATGTGTGTGTGTGTGTGTGTGGGTGTGTGTGTGACTGTGTGTATGTGGGTGTGTATGTGTGTGTGGGCGTGTGGGTGTGACTGTGTGTGTATGTATGTGTGTATGTATGTGTGTATGTGTGTGTCTGTGTCTGTGTGGAGTCGAGTGGGATCACCAACTCCAGTATAGGTCGCAATAAAATATCATTATGTCATGGGCTACTTGGAGGTAGATAGATAAATCCCACATATAGCACTACTATCCAAGATACATCAAACCTTTCTCAGATATATGGATAGGAACAACTAATCCATCATTGCCTAGGTCAAGGAAAAATAATTCATGTAACATTTGTCCTATTCGATAAAAAATATACGGGATTTTGTGGTTACCATAGAAATCTTTCGTTTTATTTTTTTAACGTTATTGTTTTTTGTTGGGGCTTTTTCTTTTATTCAATAAATCATGTTATAAAATGAAATATACAATAAAATACATTTATATTGGTTTTATCTATTATATCCATGCAACAAACTTAATATATTTCTTAAAGCCACAATGATGTTACTCTCTGAAATATGTGTTTATGTATAAGTCCGTAACTGGAAGTCGCAGGGCTACCATTGTAATAAACAGCGTGTCGTGGGCATTTGTTAAACCTGGCAGAGCTCCTCTCCTATCCAGGTCTAAACACATCTGATTTCTCCCAGAGAAGAAGGCAAAGAATGGGAGAAGAGAAATGAGAAATATATACGGTAGTGAGGAAAAATTGACCTTCAGTACTGAGTTGGTACTTTTTTCATCGACCTCCAAAAGATGAAAGACAAAGTTGATTCAGGCAGGATTTGAAATGAGAGAGCCAGAACGAATACCATAAAGTATTCTATCTGGCGTTTGAACGACTCTGTCAATTCGCCGTCTAGTTTGGTATATTAGTATCCATTTTTATTTATGTCTATGGCGTATTTTCTTAATCAATTTTCATCATCAATGGCCGTAGCTCATAATTCTTCTTTTAATACGTTTAGTTATAGAAACGCAGACTACATACTGTTTTGTATGGAACAGTTTTAAACTATTTTTTAAAGTGTAAATATCATTTTCAAAATGTAATAATTAATTTGCTTCATAAATTAACCTTCTTGATTAGCCTACAGCTGTTGTATAATCTTCTTTCATCATGCACAGCTATTAAATTGGCAATTCAACTATAATTTATGGTTTTTGTGGAAATATATACTGTATTCTTAGAATTTATTTTCTACTTACCAGTGAATTCAGTTTCTATAGATTTCTTTAATTGCAAAAATGCCACAAAA
>OZ024742.1:118363822-118378822 GCA_964016885.1 Eledone cirrhosa
TTTCGGGTTATAGCTACTGTCGCTCAGAGAGTGGGATTGGCTCAGTGCACAGTCTTTCCTCACTTTTAAAAAAAATCTTCACAAACAGGCATTGCACGATAGAATTAATTAATAATTATTAATAATGGTATATCGTGCAATGACCATACTCGATAACTAGGGAGCAGCCATCGCGTATGTATGTATGTACGTATATATATAAAGAGAGAGAGTATTATACAATATATATTTACTTCTCTGAATGTGATTCTTTTAACGATCTCTTTTCATTGAGATGTTATGTATATTCATAGCAAATTTAATTATGTATGATAATAAATACTGCCCCTAAAAATGGCGAGATGATTGACAGCCCATATTGACTGCTATTTCTAATGGCATTTTAGAAATATAATTCAGGAACTCTTTCACCACAAAAATTAATAATGGTCGAATTAATAAATTGTTAGCCTATCAGATCAGGAGTCATGGATTAATAAACTATCACTGAATCTTCATTGTCTCTATAGCAATGAGGCTTACGAGCCATCTCCGTCTACTAATTTGTTAATAGTTGTGCAGCAGGTGTACTAACAATTTGATTCGTTTTTCCTTAGCTTGCATTTTAAGATTTAATTTAAAGCGGATGGAGAAGTAACAGAAGTAATCTTTCTTTAAAATTAGGTGACCAAGAATCAATTTCGATTTAATGCGGTATTTATATTATGTTTTCAGTGGTAGTAGTGTGCAATGTGTTTCTGTAAAGATTAGTGTTTAAGGTTACATAAAACTAATAAATATATCTTGTCAGCCCTAAGGCCCCTGAATGAAAGCTTTTATACCTATGTATCAAAGCCATTAACTATTTTGACAACTAGTTTAATATTTATACATGTGTCTATTTTCAAATACTAATACTTTTAATTAAGCTTGGTTTTCTAAATGTTGTTTATGCTATGTGAGAAAGAATCAAATGTACTGAAATGTTATTTGGCGCACGTGTTAGCTAATTGCCCAAACATACCTGATAAAGTAGATGAACATTAAACACTCAACGTTGAATTCGGTAAACAGTGTGACAGGCATATGTGCATGCTAATATAGAAAGAAAGAATATAATTTCCCATGCTAAATGTGACCATACACGTGACAGATTTTGCTATCAGATAGGGAATTCTCTGCCTGCTGTATTAAAAGAATAACAAAACATTATGCAGCTTATAAGAGTTTCTTTTTTTTAAACGATTGATTTATGTATTTATTGATAAAAATCGCACCATTAACTATTTGATAAAGACAATTAATGTTCACTGCAGATAACCATTCGCCCTAGAGACTGTGGCTGTCATGTTTAGTCATGCTTTACATAATCACAGCTTTTTCTTTTTTAATCATTTATAATCATTAATAATACTAATAATAATAATAATAATAATGCTTTCTTTATTAACCACAAGGGTTTACACAAAGTAAGACATTAAGGACAATAAAGGACAATACAGGACAATAAACGACAATACAGGACAATACAGGACGGTACAAATGGGCATTTTTGCGTGTAAAAAAAAAAACAGAGGGTGTAACAAAAAGAAACAATGAAAAATTCCTCAATAGGGGGGAGACTTCCGAGGGTCATCGTGGAGAAAGCCCATTAAAAAATCCACGGTTACCCTGACCACCAGGGCAAGTGCCCTCTCCCAGTTTTCCACGTTCAATTTACAGGCACATACTCGGGCCATTCTTGCCTCTCTCACCCTTCTTTCAACAAAATGCTGGGAAGAGAGCACTTCCCTCTCTACCCTGATTTTCCTTTTCAAATGAAATTTAAAAAAGTTAATCAGGGCATCACCGAAGAGGTAAATGCTCGTCTTCAGCCCTTTCAAACGCGTGCACCATACTATCTCTTTCGCCATGGCCACCAGACAGATAAAAACTGCCTGCCCTTCCCTGTTAAAGGAAGAGGGTGGGGCAACCTCACGATGGACTCAGCTGATAGCCGAATCCGTCCTACACGAGACAGTAGGTGTTCGACATAAACCCACAGGTCAGAAATGCTCGGACACTGGACGAGTGCGTGCAGGACGGTTTCGTCGCCCTGCGTGCATCTCGGACATTCCCGGCTGACGGCACTTCCTTGCCTGTAGAGTTTATCCCGGACTGGGAAAGATCCTCGGTAACACTGCCAGGCCAGGGATTTCTGGAAGTTGTCCATAGGTGCCGGCCCGAAAGTTCTTCCGAAGAGATAGGATAGTTGATTTTCGTCGACGCCGAGAGTTTCCCCAAGTAAGTCGTCGCTCTTCTCCTCCACTAATCCTCTATAGAACGCCAAGGTGGAGTTTCCACCGATCACATTGCCCGACTGGTCGAGGGCTGGGAGCGCCTGAAGACATTCCAGTCCCCAAGCGCTCCCTCTCGGTCTTCGCTTGACCCAGGACTGCAGCTCCGTCAAGGAGACGAGCTGGGGTAAGACACGTCTAGCAAACGGCGACCACACCTGATCACCGTCGAGAAAGAGGTGGAGATGTCGTAGCCTGAGCGCGTGTCTGCGCATCATCAGCCACGGCATGCCCAGCCCTCCACGTAGCGGGTGTTGACAGCAGATGGACCGCCTGACCCTCGGAGCGCGTCCCTTCCACAAAAAGCGAAAGAGCAAACGTTCCAGCGCAGTCAGGCGAGGGTTAGGACAAGGTACGACGGTCAGGCGGTAGTAGATGACGGACGCGATGTACGCGTTAGCCACCTCCGCTCGACCTTTCAGGGATAGCATCCTCTCGGCCCATTTCTGGGTGAGAGAAGCCACCCTGCTCGTCACCTCGTCCCAGTTTTTGTCCGTCTGGAGGTCCGGACCGAAACAGACCCCTAGCAATTTAACCGGTCCGTCCAGCGCCCGACGACGCTGTTGGACGGCATGGACCTGCCTCTCCAGGTGCCGAGCTGCAGACCCACCGACTTTTCCTGGCTGATCATTGCTCCTGTCACCGCCTCGTATTCTCTTAGTGTAGTGCCGATCGCCTCGATGTGTTTGGCGTTCGACACCACTACGGAGACATCATCTGCATATGCTGACACGGATCTTCCGCATCCTAGTTCGCGCGGGAACCCCCTCAACGTCTCCAGTTTGTGCAGTAATGGCTCGAGAGTCAATACGTACAACAGGGACGAGAGGAGACATCCTTGGTGGGCCGAGCGCATGATGTTGAACGGTTCCGAAAGGTGACCGTTCACTCTCACCACAAAACAGATGTCGCTGTGCATGGCAGCGATCCAGCCTCTGAAGACGGGCCCAAAGCCAGCTGCCCTAAGGATTGTCGCCAGAAAACGATGGTCGACCCTATCGAAAGCTTTCGACTGATCTAAATTGATCAAGGACCCACCCGTTCCAGGTTCCCTAGCTACCCTCTCCACGATGGAGTGGGGGTTGTTGTGGATGGATCTGTCGCGAATGGCGCATGTCTGCTCTTCTCCTACCGGACCACCAACGACAAGCGCCAACCTCTTTACTAGCACCTTGGCCAAAATCTTGAACTCTGTGTTTAGCAGAGTTATGGGCCTGAAATTATCTATGTTATCCCCCTTGTTCGAATCTTTTCCCAGCAGTTCCACCGCTCCTCGGCTCACAGAGCTAGGAATTCTCCCGTTCTGTTGCAAGTTGCAGTAGACGTCCGCCTAGAGGCCTCCGAACAAGTCTGGCATGTGTACGTAAAGTTCGTAGAGCAGACTATCCAAACCAGGCGATTTACCCCTTGTGCAGCCAGTCATTGCCTCCCGTACTTCCGCGGCTGTTATCGTCTTTTCGCAACACTCCGCCTCAGTAGGCGAGAGCCGCGGCAGTCCGTCGAGGTAGGCACTAAAGTCCATCCCTCGATCCGGCCCGCCGCTGCCCCCGAACAGCTGAGCGAAGTGTCGCTGAAAAACTTCACACATTTGCCCGGGATCGAGTAGCATGCACCCGTCGTGGTCCACCAAAGACCGAATCGAGGCTTTGTTGCCACGACGCGCCTCCGCCACTCGGGCCCATTGAACGGCTTTCGTCCCCTCGTGTCTGAGAGCACGCACCCTAGCTCTGACAACGCAGTCTTCGTGCCTTGCATTGAAAAATTGGTCAAGGGCCAATTTCGCCACAAGTACGTCAGTCGCGATGCCTTTACTAAGAGCCTCGTCTAATTTTCTAACTTGTTCTCCCTCTGCTATATTTTTATCTATTGCTAAAGCTTTACTAAACCTAATGGACTCTATTCTAATGGCTCTTTTCAGAGCAAACCACCATTTTTTGTTGACGATGGCCCCCGTCAACGCCCGCTTAACTAGTTCGCTAATCCGGTCTCTGTAGGCTTTGTGCGCTGTTAACGACGCGGTTAGCTTCCAGTAGCCGGGTCCCTGTCTATGAAGCCTATCTAAGTCAACCTTACAGATCACGAATTTGTGGTCCGTGTAGTCGACTATTTTGAAATGTGGACATTGGCACATTCGGGAAATCCCGACGGTACCTGTCAGACAGTTGAAACCGTCTGAGCAAGTTGGTGAGGCTCTTGCACCCACCTCCTCTATCTGCTAATCCCACACAGTCCCAGCGTGAATCTAAGATCCCGTTCCAGTCGCCTACTAACACTAAAGAGCGGGACGTTCCAAGAAAGGTCTCCAGACGCCCGAAGAAATCAGGCCGCCCTGCTCCTGTCGCGGCATAGACGGCCACTAGCCTGAAAGCTTGCCCGTCTCCGCTGGTCACGTCCAGCAACACAAACTTACTTTCAGGGTCCAGGAAGATGGCCCGTATGGCGAGATCCAAGCCTCTCCGAAAAAGCACAGCAACTCCTCCCCCGATCTTGGACGGCTGGGAGATGCGTATACATCGTAGCCGCCGAAGATCGGTGCGAATGCTCGTGCTTCGGAGATTCTGGTCTCGCTGATTACCACCACATCTATGTTTAGTGACCTGAGGTCATTTAGCAGATGGCCCTACTTCCATGACGACCCCAGGCCACGCGCATTTATGCTGGCTATTCTGAATGAGGTCATGTTGAAAAGGAGTGGAAAAAGATGGGAAAGACCACTTACCTCACTTCTCGTGGAGGAAGGATGGTTTTTCCGTCCTTCTCACTGCTTGTGGCCTCCTCCGGAAGGATGTCTTTATAAATACTCCTGGAGAGTATTTGTCTCCGATGACCTTGGGGAATTTTAATTTTAGTGTCGTGTACGTTTTCTGTGATGCGAGTGATTAGTATGTGTGGAGGTGGTGTGAATTTTGGGGATGTTGTGTAGTCTTTTTCTGTGATTCTGGTGTTGTGTTGGATGTAGTGTAATAATTGGTTGTTATTCAAATTTAATGCTGTGTAGTGTGTATCGTTTTGGTTGCTTTGTTTTGTTGGCGTTTGTTGTGGGTTTGTTTCTGTTCCGCTTTTTGGTGACTTTTGTGGTGTTGGTGGTGTTGGGGTTAATGATGGTGATGGTGTTGGTGTTTGTGGTGATGGGGCTGGTGATGCTGGTGTGGGTGGTGGCATAGCTGTCTTAACGTTTTTGTTAGTTTGTTTGTTTCAGCCTGCATTTTGTTTTTGGAGGGCGAAGGAAGAGGATGTTTTCTTTTTTGGGGTTCTTTTTTTTCTTTTTCTTTTTTCCAGGTACAGTTTCCCACTCCTCCTCGTCGTCACAGTCTGTCTCCAGTTGTAACAGGTCGGGGAGTGGAAAATCCTCCACGGGTGTTGGTTTTGGTTGTGGCGTGGTGGATGGTGGAGGCGCTGGTGCTAATTCTGGCGCGGTGGGTGGTGGTGATGTTGGTTTTGCTACTGTTGCTGCTACAGTTGTTGCTGCTACAGTTGCTTCTGTTGTTGCTGCCATTTCTGCTGCTGGTTTCGATGGTTGAGTCACTGGGATGGGTAGGAGAGGTGGCCTCAACGTTTTAGCCTGAGGGCAGAAAGCCTTTAGGTGGGTTCCTTCGCCACAAACGACACACCTAGGCCTTCTACCCTCAACGATTACGGTGAGGTGGCTGCCATCATTGAGGTCTATCACCTCTGGAATTTCTTGTGTGTTTTTTTGGTCCGCTTGGATCAGGAGCTCCATCTCAGATCCGGACCAGTTCTCCTGCTTTAATTTTATCACCTCAATTATTTTAGTGCTGGCCTCGATGTCGGCGAGCACGGCAGCCATTAGCCAGGGAATTTCGATGGCCGGCGGAACCTGGGTCAACCTGAACCTCACGAGCCTCTGACCACAATAGCTTGGGACGAGTGTGAACTCATCACTTTTTAATGGGGCCATGGGGGTGCTCTCTGGCTTCCTGTGGGGTTCCAAAGAACAGGTCAACGGTTCCATATTTCTGCCCACGTCTGATGTGGGTTTTTTGCGCCCACACATGTCCCAAAGCTTTTTGTATCTGGGACTCGGATGCCCATTCCACTCGGCGTGATTTTGTATTTATCGTCCGATATGATACGGTGCATAGGCGCCGATGCTCCATTTTATTAGATGGGGGGGGGCTGACCCTGTACCCATCTTTTTTTACCATTCGTTTGGCTTCATTCAAGTCATCCTGGCTTACCTCGACTGTCTCGTTTTTCTGGGCCGCTTTAGCAAACGACACATTTTGTTTTGCGCTGGTGTTGATGTTGTTGTTGTTATTCTTATTGTTGTTGTTGTTGCTGTTATTGTTATTGTTATTTTTGTTATTATTATTTTTAGTTTCAGTTGTGGTGGTGGTGGTGGTGGTGGTGTCAATCGTGTTGGCGTGGAAGAGTCGATTCTGGGTGAATCCATTTCGATGTCACGAGATAATAATTTATTTTTTTGTTTCTGTTGTCGCTGTGGTGGTGGTGGTATCAGTAGTGTTGGTTGTTCTTTTTGACATTGAGGTGGTGGGGTTGGCGGCTTTAACACCTGCAGTTATTGATAATACTGGAAATCCACCTTTGCATGTAACAAATTTAAATAATTGCCATTGCTATTGCTTATATTTTCAGTGTTGGCAGACGTAACAAGGTTTACAATGGTGGTGCTGGGTGATGATAGGCTGTCAGCTTTGGGTAGCTGAGAGCCCTCCATGTATTTTTTCAAAGAAAATTTTATTTGATAAATATAAAAGTTTAAATTTTGGGCTCAAGGCCCCAATATTATTGAGTGTCCTTTTCAGAAAGCAATGTATATGAACTTATAAATACTTAACAACAAAAATTATCCATAACTGGCAATTTGAAACAACTGAAAACAACAAACCTTTGTGGAGCTCACGATAATACAATTTCCTACGTAGGTCGCCAATAATAATAATAATAATAATAATAATAAAAATTGTTTCTACTTTATGCACTAGGGCAGCAATTTGGAGCGGGGACAGTCGATTAAATCGACCCCAGTGCGTGACTGGTACTTTATTTTCTTTTTTACCCTCTTCATTTTCGTTTTCAGTGTGTCTTTATTGGACCTTTTTTCTGTTTTCCCATTGTGATCCTGTCTCTATTTTGTACTCCTGAACGTTCTTTCCTCTTTCCAATATAAAGCGTGAAACTAATAAGACTTTTTGTACTTCTGTTGTCTCCTTGAACTATATATGTATATATAAATCGATTAATTATCTTAGCGTTGTTTGGGAGAATTAGTCACAGATGTTCCACAGCTGCTGTATCAACTATTATATCTATCATTAGAAATGTTGCACGATCTTGTATAGAAAATAAGAAGGATATTGTGTCATATCGTGTCGCAATTTTCTGTGTAGGATTAACAATGATAATTAACACAAATGAACAGAAGCACTTATTACAGAAACATCTATTAAACAGTGATTTCATAAATGTTTGCATTATATGTATCCTAAGCATCAGTCAGTAGTGGATTAGCCCAGTTTTAATAATGGTGGTGATGGTTGTGTGTGCTGTGACATTGTTGGTGTTTCTAAAATAATTCAAGTGGCAATAAAACGCACTAAAACCATGTGAGCCAAAGATTATCTCTACATGTGTTGGTTCTATAATTTTCAATAGCCATTTTAGAAGCTAACTATATACAGTGAAGTTATTTCAGTCAAATGGTTTTAGAATAATTACCATGAAACAATAATTAAGCTACGTTTATAAACGTTACTATTACAGAATTACCAACCTCTAGTAACCCAAACGGGGAGTATTATGGAAAAAAGTGAGAAATGAGGCAAAATGGGGAGATTTTACATAATGAAACCTATACCCATTTTCACAAGAAAAGACATCTCTCACCCACCCCAATGTTGGTGGGAGATCTCTCCGTCTACGGGGACAGTTGACAGGTCTGCTATAAGATAAATGTGTACTATATTAGTAAAAGTTGTAGTATTATTGGTTGTAGTAGAATGAGATAGTGTTGAATAAATCTGTAAGATTTCACTTTTATTTATACAATATTTTTTTCATTATTCATAGAAACAATCTAGAAACAATCTAGGAAGGACTTTCTTGACAATTCAATGATGTCATCATAACCATCATTGTAGTAGACTTAGTTGTGGATAGGATAATGATGAAATTTCTGCTATATTTTCATTCCAAGTGCAATTTTAAGACAGTGAAGAAGGTTTTTTTTTTGTTTTTTTTTGTAGGTATGACAGAAGTAATTAAATAGAAGTAATTAGATGCGAAACTTGGACTCTTACTAGATCTAAGGACAAGTTCTGAGAATGCTGCTACACGCCAAATGTTTTTAACGTCAGATGAGTGTAGATAATAACCAATTAACCACTCTATGATTATCTTTCTCGGTTGAACAACAAGACAGTTGCAGCTTGGACACTTTAAACTGGGCAGAGCCCATCTCCTGTCCAGGTATGAACACAGCCGATTTCTTTCAGAGAAGGAAAATGAGAGGAGAGGAAGCGAAAAAGATATATAAAAGAAGAATTGACCTCGTACTTGACTGGAACGTTTTTTTTTTTATTGACCTCTATATGATGAAAGAT
This sequence comes from Eledone cirrhosa, assembly GCA_964016885.1. Lineage (NCBI taxonomy): Eukaryota > Metazoa > Mollusca > Cephalopoda > Octopoda > Eledonidae > Eledone > Eledone cirrhosa. Next base: position 118,372,722 of record OZ024742.1, read on the forward strand.
AAAGATTTTCTCGGCAAGATTTGAACGCAGAGAGCTGGAACGAATACCACAAAGCATTCTTTCCGACATTCAAATAAATCTGCTAGTTCTCCGCCTCCTTTCTATTACTAATAGGACCAAAGAACCGTAAAAAACAATCATTTCCAATATTAGTTTAGTATTAGTAATTCAGTATTATTAATTTAACGCCTTCCTCTTACTTACAAACAAACACTACTCAGTAGATCATAAATATATTAGAAACAATACTAGAGATTACTGCAGCTACACTAAAACATAAAGCTTGGCATACAAATACTGAACAATGAAGTACCTAAAAACACATGCATCGAAAACATACGCAACTGCATTGTCCGTTAAATAGAAGATAACTAACAAAGAAATACTTTTATATATTAAACGTAATCTGAGTTTTTCGAATATTAATAATAACGTTCGATTCATTTGCAATTATGCAATTATGATGAAGGGTGATACCCAGAAACATTAATATCTGCAGTTCTGTTTACGTGCCAATGCAAGGGCAAGAATGAGGGGTTTATTCTACTGACATGGCTTTAAAATGAGGCTTCTTTGCATAATTGCAAATGAGTCGAATGTTATTAATATTTGAAAAACTCAGATTACATTTATTGTATTCAGCCATGTAGAGCGAAATTTTTTTTATTTTTTTATTTTTACTTTTATATATATATATATATATATATATATATATATATATATATATATATATATATATATATATATATATATATATATGGTAAAATGTTTGACCCCGACAGCAGAGCTCAAGCCTTTTCTTCGTTATATATATATATAGAGAGAGAACAATTGTTTCTACATTTGGCACAAGGCCAGCAATTATCCAGTGCATTACTGGTTCTTTATTTTATCGACCCCGAGAGAGAGAGATTAATAATAATAAATGTTTCGCTCCACATGGCTGAATACAATAAATGTAATCTGAGTTTTTCGAATATTAATAGTATTCGATTCGTTTGCAATTATGCAGACAAGCCTCATTTTTAAAGCCATATCAGTAGAATGAACCCTTCATTCTTGCTCTTGTGTTGGCATGTAAACAGAATTGCAGACCTTAATGTTTCTGTGTATTACCCTTCATCAGTACAGCTCACTGTTCACCTGCCAACTGTCAGAGCTAGTGAAAATATATATTTTCTAAAATATACAGTGACTGATCGGCCTGATTTGCATATTAGCGGACTGGCTTATCAGTCAGATCTGCATATTATCAGATCCACTGATCAGCCAGATTTGCATATCAGCAGACTGACCAGTCAGTTTCCTATATACGAGCGATCAATGGCCGGCTTTGCCAACAAAAGAGTAAGAATGAGGGGCTCATTCTATTGACATGACTTTAAAAATGAGGCTTGTTTGCATAATTGCAAACAAATCGAATATTATTATTAATATTCGAAAAACTCAGATTACATTTATTGTATTCAGCCATCTAGAGCGAATTTCTTTTTAATGTTAAATCGTGCGATAACCAGGGCAGCCATCACCCTGTATGTGTGTATATATATATATATACACCATATATATATAACTACCTCCCCAGCTGGCACCACGGGGAGGTAGTTCGGCATGCCAGCTATATATATACACACATACACACATGCATATATATATATATATATATATATATACAGAGTGTATGTATATATATATATATATATATATATATATATATATATATATATATACATCTTACCATCCCATTCCTACTGACTAGCCTCTGTGTAACGTGATTGATTCTTTAGAATCGGCCACCTGACCAGTGGCAGCGAGGATTTCAGTGCATGGAATTCAGTCCCCGCTAGCTGTTCCATCTACTGAATTATTATTATTTTTATATGAGTCCCCGGTGTCCGCGCATTGCCTGGAGACTTAGCTGAGAATAGACTCCCTGATGGCGCAATGAATTCTCGACAGTTAGATTACGTAACTGTCTTTATCCCATTGCAGAAACTAATTAGTTGGAGTGAAAATTTAAGTAAGTAAGTTAAAATTTTTTTTTTAAATTTTTTTAAAGAATTTTCTTATTTTACGTCTATTATATTATTGTTCTGCATCCTCCTGCATTGAACCACCTAGATACTATGACATAACCTGTGTGTTTGCTGGCATTAGCGTACATCTGTGCGCTTATGTTAGTAGATATATTAAATTATCTATATTTATCTCCAAATCACTGATTTGTCGAGCAAACCTGCCAAAACCACTTCTAAATTTTTTTTTGGGGGGGTGTTAGTAGGCGTCTGTCATCTTACCATCCCATTCCTACTGACTAGCCTCTGTGTAACGTGATTGATTCTTTAGAATCGGCCACCTGACCAGTGGCAGCGAGGATTTCAGTGCATGGAATTCAGTCCCCGCTAGCTGTTCCATCTACTGAATTATTATTGTTTTTATATGAGTCCCCGGTGTCCGCGCATTGCCTGGAGACTTAGCTGAGAATAGACTCCCTGATGACGCAATTAATTCTCGACAGTTAGATTACGTAACTGTCTTTATCCCATTGCAGAAACTAATTAGTTGGAGTGAAAATTTAAGTAAGTAAGTTAAAAAAAAATTTTTTTATTTTTTTAAAGAATTTTCTTATTTTACGTCTGTTATATATATACATATATATATATATATATATATATATATATATATATATATATATATATATATATATATATATATATATATATATATTCTGTTAGTTATGCGACTTGCTTTTGTCTAGTGATTTAGGCGGATATATATATATATACAGGGTGGCACAAAAATCACAATACATAGGAAATGTTTAAGTTTCCATATTTGTTTTGAATAAATTGTTTCTTATATAACATAATTATTTTGTTTCATGTATCGTGACTTTTGGGCCACTCTGTATATATATATATATATATATATATGTATATATATATATATATATATATATATATATGCATGTGTGTATATATATAGCTGGCATGCCGAACTACCTCCCCGTGGTGCCAGCTGGGTGGTCTAAGATTACTCCTAGACCAGTGAAAAGTTCGGCGGCAGTGCCTAAAGACGTGGTGGGTTTACGCCTGGCAAACGTTCTCCCTATAAAAAGCCACAGATGTCCGCAACAGCACTGAGCATTGGGACCCCGGTTTGGTTAACGATCAAGCAAAGGCGTATGAACTGGTCTACTGGTCATCGTCTCCCAATGGGTGCGACTCCCTGATCTCGCTCCGCTGCCTTGTGGACAGACTTTTTAGTCAAAGGCTCCGGGTGGGGTCCCCAAAGTAAACCCCCTACTTCAGCCTAGGCAACCGGGTAGTATTACGCCTTCTGGAGAGGGAAACTCCGACATCAAACCTATGGCCCGAGGACCTCGCTGTCACCGTCCCAGCTCGCTAGGCCATTGCAGATGAACCTCGTGCTTAAAGGGTGGGGCCAGTTTGCGCGCACTGCACTTCACCTTAAAACTCCTCAGCGCAGGCTGAAGGACACGTCCACGTTCTATGACCAACCATTCCCAAAGCCCTGCAGTGATGGGAAAGGGGCGAAAGCGGCAGGTGGGAGATGTCACTGGAAGCCGTTGTCTCGATCCTACATGTAGGTGGTTCAGGACTTTGGTCGTCTGGTTGTCGATCCGGTGGCGACGACACCACTCGGCAGCATCCTGAGCGACCAGGTAGCCCTATCTAGGGTGAGCACTGCCTGCTCCACATGGAGAGGGGCGGTAGAAAAGGTTCGCCTAAACAAAGCTCGTCTCCTCTATACCCAGTTGGTTATCCGCGGTCAACGGGCATCTTCAGAGCGGTCAAACGAACAAACATGGAAACAAAACTAAAGAAAAGTAAGCTGGACTTGTGGAATGTCAGGACTATGCTTGACAAGGCTGAGAGCAGCCGCCCGGAACGTCGTTCGGCTCTCATAGCCCATGAACTCTCCCGTCTCCACATCGACATAGCAGCTCTCAGTGAGGTCCGCTTCGCTAACGAGAGCAGCCTCAAAGACCGCGGCGCTGGCTACACCCTTTTCTGGTCCGGGAAACCATCATCTGGAAGACGCCTGTCGGGTGTAGGACTCATGGTGAGGAATTCCATCGCCTCCAATCTGGAAACGTTACCCACGAGCCACTCGGACCGCATCATATCCATGCGCCTACCACTGGAGAGCAAACAACAGCTCACGCTCTTCAGTGTCTATTCTCCAACGCTACTGGCAGATCCTGCGGACAAAGACAGTTTCTATTCTGATCTGCGCAGACTCTTGAACAACACCCCTGCAGACGACAAGGTCCTGATCCTTGGCGACTTCAACGCAAGAGTTGGGAGGGACTCTGAGGCCTGGAAAGGAGTCCTTGGAAGACACGGCGTTGGTGGCTGTAACGACAACAGGCGCCTCCTGCTCGAGTTCTGCACAGAGCACCAACTTGCCATTACCAACACAATCTTCCAACAGAAAGACCGCCTGAAAACAACTTGGATGCATCCTCGGTCCAAACATTGGTATCTACTTGACTATGTGCTTGTGCGCCAACGGGACCTGAAAGATGTTCTACACACGAGAGTGATGCCCAGTGCAGAGTGCCACACTGACCATCGCCTTGTCCGCTGCAAGCTCAAACTGCAGTTCAAACCCAAACCCAAGAAGAAAGGTAACCCCCGTAAAGAAACTCAACGTCGGCAGCCTGTGTCGGGAGAAAGTGAAAGCCAAGTTCCAAGCAGACCTGCAGCAAAAACTAGACGAATCGCCTTGCACTGATGACCCCCAACCCAGACACCTTGTGGGAGAACCTGAAATCAGCCATCCTTAAGATATCTGAGGAAGTTCTTGGGCACACAAAAAAGAAAAACAAGGACTGGTTTGATGAAAATGACAAGGAGATCCAGGACTTACTAGCAAAGAAGAGGGCAGTTCATCAGGCCCACCCTGCACAACCAGCCTGTCCTGTAAAGAAAGATACCTTTCGACGTGCATGCAGCACCCTACAGCGCAAACTCAGAGAAATACAGAACGAGTGGTGAGACCACCTGGCGTGGAGAACCCAGCTGTGCGCTAACCTCGGAGACTATAGGGACTTCTATGAGGCTCTGAAAGAAGTGTATGGCCCCACCCACCAGCTCCAGAGTCCCCTTCGCAGTTCAGATGGAGAGGACCTCCTCACCGATAACACCTCCATCCTCGCTCGCTGGTCCGAGCACTTCCAAAGCCTCTTCAGTGCTGACCGCACCGTACAGAACGCTGCCATCCATCGTGTTCCTCAACTTCCACTCAAAGAGGAGCTCGACGAACCACCTACCCTCGAAGAGACGCCTGAAATCATAGAACAACTCAAGAGTCGCAAAGCAGCAGGGGTTGACAGCATCGCACCAGAAATCTGGAAGAATGGAGGTCCGACGCTCCACGACAAGCTACACGATTTTCTTGTCTGCTGTTGGGAGCAGGGTAAGCTGCCACAGGATCTTCGCGACGCCGTCATCATAACCCTGTACAAGAACAAGGGTGAAAAGTCTTACTGCTCCAACTACCGGGGAATCACCCTACTCTCCATCGCTGGCAAAGTACTTGCCAGGATCCTGCTCAACAGGCTCGTACCAACCATCGCTGTGGCTTCAGAGTGTGGCTTCAGAGCCAACAGAGGCACGACGGACATGGTGTTCGTCCTCCGCCAACTCCAGGAGAAGTGCCGAGAACAAAACAAGGGACTCTATGCTGCTTTTGTCGACCTCACAAAAGCATTTGACACAGTGAGCAGGACAGGACTATGGCTCATCCTGGAACGACTTGGCTGTCCCACCAAGTTTCTACAGATGGTGATTCAGCTGCACGAGAACCAGCGCGGCCAGATCAGACTCAACGGTGACCTGACGGAGCCCTCCTCCAACGGCGTGAAGCAGGGTTGTGTCCTGGCACCGACTCTCTTCAGCATCTTCTTCAGCATGATGCTCAAGCATGCAACTGAGGATCTGGATGATGGGGATGGGGTGTATGTCAGGTACCGTATGGATGGCAGCCTCTTCAATCTACGGCGCCTCCAAGCCCATACCAAGACCCAGGAGAGGCTGATCCGAGACCTTCTCTTCGCGGACGACGCTGCCCTC
>OZ024742.1:118383822-118418822 GCA_964016885.1 Eledone cirrhosa
CACACACATACACACACACACACACACACACACACATATATATATATATATATATATATATATATATATATATATATATACGTGTATGGTGTATGTGTGTTTGTAAACGATATTTACCTGTATATGTATGCGTGCTTATGTGTACATGTAAAAATCCGCTCAATCAAACTACATAGGTTTTTTTAAGCAAGCAGCTTAAATTATGTTTTCGGAGCTAATCATTTAGTTCTATCTTATGTCTAAGTGTGAGTACATGCGTGCGTGTGTGTCGGGTGTATGTCTGTACTTAGTAATCGTAGCTATCCGAGTGTATAAGTAGAAAAAACAAAGTAACCGAAAATCATGGCTTACTAAACATATGTGACGCTGGTTTGTTATTTTACCACGAACATACTCCAGTAGTTTCAGAAATATTATACGTTACCTTGCTGGCGTACTTTTACCAAGACGAAGATTGTCTCACGCATCTCAACATGTGGATTCAATAGTATTTGTCCTGTGTATAAAACATATGTTTGGATAGTATTTTAAAGTGTACATATTAATAGCAATATAGTTATCACCATTATTGTTGCTGCTACTACTACTACTACTACTACTACTACTAGTAGTAGTAGTAGTAGTAGTAGTAGTAGTAGTAGTAGTAATATTTATTAATATTTAAATAATTGTTTCTACGTTAGGCACAAGGCCAGCAATAACCCAGTGCATTACTGGTACTTTATTTTATCGACCCCGTAAGGATGATAAAATAAAGTACCAGTAATGCACTGGGTTATTATTGCTGGCCTTGTGCCTAACGTAGAAACAATTATTTAAATATTAATAAATATTAATACTACTACTACTAGTAGTAGTAGTAGTAGTAGTAGTAGTAGTAGTAGTAGTAGTAGTATGTATATATCTATGTATGTATGTATGTATATATGTATGTTCTGGTTTTATAATTTCACAAATTTTTTTCCCAATAGAGAGTCGGTTTCTAACATAGACTCAAGACTCTCTCATTGGAATTTACACAACATCAACTAGGTAGATTATGTATGCATGCATGTGTAGATATGGATGTTATTGTATGTGTGGATGTGGATGTTTTGAGTTGTATGTGTGCATGTGTATATGCTTTGTATCTGTACATGTGTATATGCAGTTATTAGATGTAACATTTTTGGAATGTTTTGCATATTTTTACTGTTCCATTAATGGATTGTACTTGTAATTTCCTAACTAGTTGTGTTCTTTCTGTTCCTGTGAAGCCTAGCTTCTCAAGATTTGTATTGAGGCAGTTACTAACATAACCCAGTGCCCCAATAATAACAGGCATAAATCTGAAGGTGTAATCAGGGTGGAGTATCTGCAGATTTCTCATCAATTCTGCATAAATAATCTCCTTTTCGCTAATCTTTGATATTATATTGGCATCTGCTGGGCAGCTAATTTCCACTACTGTGCATGCTTTCTTCTCCCTGTCCCATATCATAATATCTGGTCTGTTATGACTGCATTTTATTGGGTTTTTAACTGGAACATTCCACCAGTACTCTTTCATATTATGTACGTGGATGACTTCCACATTGCTGTAGCTTTTAATGTGTTTATTATCGGGGTTATCTTTTTTACGGACTGCATTGTACCTGTGTTTTGGCCACTACATCATGCCTCATAGGTAGATAGTACCGTGATGACATCTTTGGACAGCTGCTGATGACATGGGTGATATCCTCGATGTTAGTTCTGCAGAGTCTGCACTTGTTATCACATCTAGGTGTTTTGCTTGCATCCCTATCTCTTTTGTGAATCAGGTATTTCGTGTTAATTTCCTGTTCTTGGATTGCAAAAGCGTATCCTTCAAAGTGGGAGCCAATATAGCGGTTTTGGTCCAAGATAGACTACTTTCCTTATCTATATTACTCTCACTCTGGAGCTTCCTGGCAACATATCCATGCATTATTTTTTGCTGATAAGCATGCAGTTTTTCATCCATGGATTCACTGCTATACTGCTGAACGACTTCCCTGGGTGTGAGTTTTTGATTATCACACAGGGAATATCTCTCGAGGAGTTCCTTCCCAACTCTCATGATCTTATCTGTTTCATGCAGATAGACTTGCTCGAGAGACGGGCTCCTACGCTTCGAGGTTCGTAGATGTTGTCGGAGGGATATGATGCGACATTCAAATGCTGTCTGGACTGATGTTAAGCCTCTGCCTCCCTGCTTACGTTTCAAGTAAAGGCGGTATATGTCACTGTTGATGTGGAGATTTCCTGTGTTGTTTAGTATTTTTCGAGTTCCAACATCAACTGTTCGGATTTCGTCTATTCCAAACGTTGGTGTTAGGACAGGCACAGCAAACACATTCTGAGCCACTGTTTTGTTTTGCGCAGATAGTTCCGATGACCAAATCTTTCTTAATCGGGTGTAGTATTCCCTGGTTACGGGTTCTTTATTACAGATACCATTATAGGATATGTTCTCATCTATCCCCAGGTATCTGTAGCAGTCTTCATCAGATATCAGTGAAACAGTTAGGCCATTGATAACAATGTTGCTAGATTGGGTTGTTGTTTTTCCCCGCTTCACAGTCATGTATGAGCATTTATCTTGGGCAAACTCCATTCCTATATCCTTTGAGAACGTTGTAACCAGGTCAAGATCTTTCTTCATCCCATCCATATTCTTGGCATAGAGCTTCAGATCATCCACAAAAAAGTTATGGGTTAGGTTCGTATTTCTGTCCTCCTGTGAGCCAATGGTGTATCCCTCAGATTTCTTGAGCAGAAAGGACAAGGGGTTTAATGACAAGATGAATAATATCACAGAGAGACTGTCTCCCTGAAATACCTCTGTGATATTTTATTTTATCAGTGAACATATGTATGTACGTACGTATGTATGTATTTGAAAGCACTTTGCATCAACTATCTTCGTCTCTGGTTTCCGAAGCACCTTTCATATATTTATTTATTTATACTCATCCATCACTACTTTGTCGGATTGAAACTTGGAATATCAAACAGATTTTCATTAAATTTTTTCTGGTTGCGATTTACGGAACCGTCATTCGATGCTTTTTACCACAGTTGGTTATTAGTGTGCTATCGTGGGTTTATAATATAAAGAATTATTTTTTCTTGCTTTGTTCGTCGAAAAATACTCATTTATTTTTTATTTTCGTTGTTCAACCTATATATTTGACTCTGTAGTTCTTTTGAATAGTCAAGTCAACAAAATCTAATATGACGCCGTTCTCCCACAAAAACAAAGACGTTTTTGACCTTGTTTCGTTGGGATATTCATATCCATACTACATGGTACCCTAACAGCGTTAGTCTTCCTACCGTAAATCGGTAAATACCAGTGGATATATGCCTCACTCGGTCGAGTTCTATTTGACAAGTAACCAGATAACAATGGAAAAGTAATACTCGTTAACATCCCTGGAGAATATACCCACCCCAAAAATAAATTCCTTTATGCGAGGAATCAGCTGGCATGACTACCACTTCGATAAGAAAAAACAAACATAGAGAACAAAAATAACAACAATGACTACGGAACATATAACTCATTACATAATCCCCTATTAGACAACTTCAAAAAGGATCCCATGAAAATGATTAGAGAAATAAATTCTAGGAAACACAAATCTAATTTCCAAAAAGAACTGTACTCTATAGATACAAAATTAAAGGATTCAAGCAAAGTACAAGTCCACTCGGTCAAAACAGTGAAGTTATTCAACATGAATATACAGGAATATAATAATTTCATTCGTGAAGAACAGAAAAAACTACAGGAAAACAGATATCAACGTACTTAGACATATCGTTATGTAACATACACGATAGTAAAACAACTAAATCTACAAGATCGCACAGAACCTTTCGAATCTAAATGCTCAAAATTCACTCTCAAAGACCATAAACAAAACTTCCAAAATAATCCTATCATTAGACTCATTAGCTGATCGAAATCTGACATTGGTAGAATTAGTAAAAAGATTTTGGACAGAGTAATACCGTGAGTGAAGAAATACGCTAATTCCCTCTTTCTTAAAAAAAAGGCAATAACGTGATAGATTGATTTACCAAACTAAAGGAGAAAGAAGCAACTTCTTTTCTCCATTCCGACATTGATAGTTATTATTCGTCTATCTCAGCAATACTTCTTAACTTGGCACTCAATCTCTCTAGGAAGGTCTGACATCACCAGGATGGGAATAGACGTCCTGCATGCCAGGAAAACGACAATCGATACGGAGATCTTATGGTAAACACTGATATTACAATGAAATCTATGGATTTTTATCAAATTACTGAATTAAAACGTTATTGTCCTGATGTAGGCGGAGGATTATATAGGGACGACTGCCTGCTAACGTTAAGCTATCTTAACCCATCATCTATAGAAATATATAAAAAACAAATTCAACGCTTCTTTAAGGAATATAATCTCTATAATTTTTTTTTATAATCTGAAAGATGTTAATTTCTTAGATATCACCATGGACTTATCTACAGAGCTTTATCGCCTATACCATAGGCCTAATGAAAATCTTCACCACGTTCAGCAGAACTCTAACCACACCAGTGTCAAATTAGCTACAGTTAGAATTAACTGAAGGATTAAGAAATATATAGAGTGGGAGAAATAGAAACTGAGAAAGAAAGGAGAAGATATATAGTGAAAGAGAGAATGAGAAGAGGGAGACAGAGGAAGTAGGATGTAATATTGGTTTCTGATTTAGGCACAAGGCTAGCAATTTTTAGGGAGGGGAAAGTCGATTAAATCGACCCCAGTGTGTGACTGGTACTTTATTGACCCCGTAAGGATGAAAAGCAAAGCTAACCTCGGTGGGATTTGAACTTAAGGTGTAAAGGGCCATAACTCTATACCATAAACACATTGTCGACGCTCTACCGAGACTGCCAATCCACCACCCTGTAGTAAGATGTAATGATACGAAACAAACTGTCATCAAGAGAGGTTAAAATGCCACTGAAGTTACATCGGCCAAATGGGTATTTTAATCGGGAGAAGGCTTTTGTGTAGCATCATTAAAAAAACACGAAGAGGATATCACCAAAGCCCTCATAAAAATTGCTGTTTTATTTTTCTATATAAAAGACAAATTGAGTCAAAATCAATCTACCTCCCAAGAAACAGTTGAAAAGGCAACAGAAAGTTATGCTTATTAATGAATATGATTACAAAATATGGTAATATGTATGCAGACGTTTAATTAAATGTAATGCGACGATGTGTAGTTTATTTCAAAGTGGTTCATGTTTTTCTTTTTCTTTATGAATGATATCTCATATCTTTGGAATGTATTCAATTTGAGCTACTTAAACCGGGGAAAGGTCTTAGAATTTTCTAAGGAAAAAAGAGGAATGTGTGTTAATTGTACATCTTCTAAAAACATTAGCGTTTTATAGGAAGTTAAACAGATTCTACTCGTCAGAAGCATACCACGACTTGTGAGAGCAGGATGTTACGCTATGAACCGTAAAACTATTCATTTAAAGATAACTTCATTATTCCCGCTTATTTTCGCCATAAAGAATAAATGTTTATGTTAAAATAAGTGACGAAACATAATCTAAGGTTTCACTCATGTATAAATAAGAGAAGTAATATTGTTTACAAATCTTTTTGCATGCTTTCTCGTGTATTAAACGATTGTTTAACACTTTCAAAACAAAACTATGTAAACATATAAGAACATATTCATAAAAATGAGCAGGAAACTTCACTGTTGGTGTTTTATCGTGGAAGCCTTTTAATAATGCCTTCTCTTTAATGCCATATTTCATGTATAATCAGTAATTTGCGAGAGAAAAAATCATTTCTATGTGCGTTGGTACAATCAGGTGTGTTTGTTATATTATGTTATATTTTGAGTGTAAGTATGCTGACTTTTTATTGATTCCAATGCATGTATATGCATCTCTATCTCTCTCTCTCTCTCTCTGTATATATATATGTATATATATATATATGTGTGTGTGTGTGTGTGTGTGTGTGTGTGTGTGTGTGTACATATATAAAACAAACATTGTTTACACACAGATGTCTGTCTGTCAGTCTCTGCCAGGTCAGTGCCTACTGACATCTGAAAGGTGTAGTGCAGTTATATAGTTAAAATGAAGGAAAGAAGTTTTCATTAGCTTCTTATTTTAAAGGTTAAAACGTCTAGTCGGTATCAGGAAGATATCGGCTTCAATTCCTCATAGCGATCGTTGGCAAATTCATTTTCCGTGTATTAAGGGTCTTCATCCTATTTCTATAAACTAGGTTTATAGCAGTTCGACGCTTGAGCACTTTCTTTATACTTATACATGCATATATATATATGTGTGTGTGGGGGGGGGTGTATGTGTGTGTGTGTGTGTGTGTGTGTGTGTGTGTGTGTGTGTGTGTGTGTGTGTGTGTGTGTGTGTGTGTGTGTGTGTGTGTGTGTCTGATGGTAGCTATGCTTCCATAGGCGGTGTGCCGGTTGTGCACTCTATGTTCTTACAGAGCAGAGTGTGATATAATAAAAAACGAAAAATCATATATAATATAAAACGAAAAAAGTGAAAGAATTTGCTCCGAAATAATTTGATATGTCCGTCAAACCTGCAGATCCAGAATCAGACAGATCCACACAAAGATCGTGTCTCGAGCTGTCCGCCGGCGAAACAATTGTAGCACACAATAAATTGAGTTCAGATGCATCACTGATTTTTCGTTATATATATATATATATATATATACGTGTGTGTGTGTGTGTGTGTGTGAGTGTGTGTGTGTGTGTGTGTGTGTGTGTGTGTGTGTGTGTGTGTGTGTGTGTGTGTGTGTGTGTGTGTGTGTGTGTGTGTGTGTGTGTGTGTGTGTGTGTGTGTGTGTGTGTGCGTGCGTATGTCGAAGCTGGTGTGAAAGAGGAGCAAATATGTCAAAACCACCGGAGAGTGGCAAATGCAAAGAAGACCCCAGAGAAGAAAACTGAACCTAAAGAAAGGTGATAAAAAAGTTCAAATTGTCGATTGTAACGTTGATAGTGGCTGGAAAACCTACCCTGCCTTTCATTGGTTCCAAAACAAATGAAAATTATTTCCTTCCCTTTGAACATTGCTCTGACGTGTTGAGATGGGGAGAAGATGGAAGGCAAGCAAAGACAAAGCTGTCGGAGAGAGCGTAAAAATCAAAAAGGGAAATCCCGAAAAGAAGAAAAACGAACCAAATCTAGTTTTCATAGTGCTTCCTATAGACAGCAAAGACCTAATGGACGAAGTAAATAGTTTCCAGAGATGGGGACCCTGCGGACTTCTATGCCATTTTGTGCGGCCTTTTAAAAGAATAAAAAATTTCCAACAAATTTTAATTTTTTGTTAATGTGTTTCTGTCTATCTCATTGGCAGTATCGGTAGAGGGTCGGACGCCATGCTTTGCAGCAAAGAGTTACAGCCCTTTATGGTCTGAGTTCAAATCCAGCCGAGGTTAACTTTGCCTTCCATCCTTACGGATGGATAAAATAAAGTACCAGTAATACACTGAGATAATTGCTGGCCTTGTGCCAAAAGTAGAAATAATTATTTTAATGTAAACCACTTAATGCTGCGAATCTACATTATCCTACCTAACCAAAATCAAACGGTTTTAAGATCACAAATGGCGGATGTCCATCTCGGAATTCAATTAAAACGTCGGACCTCCATGCTGCAACTATCAAACTGCTTTCCGATAACAAACAGTTACAACAAAGTTAAAAGGTAGCTAGATTTAAAATCAAGTTTTCTTTTTTTAGATAATTAATATATAGTAATTAGATTTTTACAAAATAATGTAGATTTTAAAAATATGTAATTAGGGTCTCTTGAATGTATGATTATATTACAAGTAACTAAATGCGGATTTCAACATTAAAGAGTTCCCCGCCTCTGTGTTAGGAGATTATTTTATCAGATTTTTTAAACTCGTTGTTTGTAGCAATTGATTGTTATTACAGCTATTTCCTACGTTTGGAATCCCACATTTTTAAATTTCAAATCACCCAAGCGCCTCGATAAAACATAAGCTACATATATACATACATGGTGGCTGCTAAGAGTATTGCAATCGCTTGTCAGATTACAGAAAATGGTGCACCTTTAGGCTACAGCCAGCCACACGAACCTGTAACATATCCTGAACAAGCAATGCCTGTGCTTTGAAGGTTTTTTAAGTGGGGAAAGGCCTTGCACTCGACCAATTCCACTCTCTGAGCATCGAAAACACTACCCGAATAGGAGAATTGGTCAACATCATCGGATGTTTCCGAAGCCGCAGTTCTTATTTTTTTTTCAGAGTTTCCCTCTCCTAGAAAGGTGTTGTGACAACAACTGGGGGCCTTTCACTCCCAGGTGAAAGATAAAATAAACATTTTTTAAATGTCAGGCCACTCTCGCATGCTACTGGTAACATGTAACCCAGTACAACATGTGTCACGGTCGGGTCGTCGGCGACTAAACTGGCAACCCCACCAGGCTTGCTTGGTGAGGAGGGTGATATTTGGGCACCCTGCGGGATGAAATACAAGACCCGGCGAAGGGCGGGGGGAACTCAGCAGTCAACGGCCATCCAGATATTACATACATACATACATATATACATATATATATATATATATATATATTATCAAGAAAACGAAAAATCAGTGATGCATCTGGACTTAGTTTATTTCGTGTTACAAATGTTTCGCCGACATGTAGCTCGAGTCATGGTCCTTATATGGATCTGGCTGATTCTACTTCTGCGGGTTCTTTCAGACACGTCTGTTATGTCCGGAGCAAATTTTATCACTCATTTTTCGTTTTCTTGATAATATATACACTCTACTCTGATGAATATTGAGTGCTAATTTTGGCATACCGCACCATAGCTACCACTATACACACACACACACACACACACACACACACACACACACACACACACACACACACACACACACACACACACACACACACACACATATATATATATATATATATATATATAATATTTGTAAATCGATCTTTAGTTGCAGTACAACATGTACAATTCGATTTGTTTTGAGGCAATCAAAGAGCACTCAATGGGTTGAAAGTTAAACAAACATTAAGTCAAGAGTTAAACACCGTAGTAATAAAATGTGACACCAAGAGAACCGACCGAAGGCACAAATTATACATACAACAAAATAACGATATATACAAAAAGGTTTTTCATACCAGAACCATCTCCGATTGATTAAAATCGATATAATAGATAAAATTCCGGGTTATATATATATATAATTCATTTTTGATTTGTTTTGCAAGATTTCTTATCTGAAAACGTGTGTTGAAACTGATATTGTTATACTTTGGGGGGGGGGGTCATGCTGCCAATAAACATAATAGGTACGTGTGTTTTTACTAGCAGCCTGACCCTCCCAAAGTATAACTATATATATATATATATATACATATATACACACATATATCTATATATACATGTGTGTGTGCGTGTGTGTGTGTGTATGTATATATATGCATATATAAGAGTAATATATTGTATAATACACACGTATAAGTGCGTGTATGTGCGAGGGGGAGAAAGTAAGACAATGAGTGAGAGAAAGAGAAAGACAAAGGTTGTGAAATATAGTGGAACGAGTTGGGCATATATGGCCCTAGAAACATGAAAAGGTGGACCCCACCGCCGGTGGGCTTCGAACTCACACATGCCGTATGCCTGACGGCTACACTTCCGATTGCATCAAAGTATTATATATTTATCTCTGCGTCATTATTTATCATTCTATAATGTTGCTACTAATTATATTGTCACTTATATTTGAGCTTTTATTTCAATATTAAACTTCTACGTGGATTGCGAATCAATAATAATTAGTAAATATTATTCTCGGACTGGCTGGGAAAAAAATATACAAATGAACATATGTATGAAAATATATATGTGCGAAAGTATGTATCTTATGAAGTATGTATATCAATAGATCTCCAATATATGATAGGCTCTGTGTGTTGATAAACTGTTCCATTATCACATTTGACAACATATGACTAAGGAAAAAATCGCTACACCACCGACAGGTGGCCGAAAAGCAGACCTCCGACAAGATGGTTGGATAACATCAGGAAGGCGTTTTTTGAGGTCTCTTTCCTCCACGACCCTCCCAGGATAAGTGGGTGAAAAAGAAGAAGAAGAAGAAGAAGAAGAAGAAGAAGAAGAAGAGAGTGGGAAATAGGTAGATAGATAGATAGATAGATAAGTTTCTATTTATTTGCCACGAGGGCACAAAAGAAGGGGTCAAATACAAGGGGGGGGGGGGAGTTTACATAAAGGAACGAGTAAAAAACAAATAACAAATATAAAATTAACAATACAGTCCTCAATAGGGAGGAGGCGTTTTGGGGGTTACACGCACCCCCGAAAAAGTGTGCAACTCTTTTCCTTAGGAGCACAGAGAGAAGGCCCATTCACACGGACCATTCTCGCTACTTTCACCCACCTTTCATAAAACTTGCTGGGGTAGAGCACCTCTCTTTCCATTCTGATCCTTCCCTTAAAATGGTATTTAAAGAAAAGGACCAGTTGTTGTCCGGAGAGAAAGGTGTCCGACCTCAGCCTTTTCAAACGTGTCCACCATACCACCTATTTCACCATGGCTATTACACAGAGGAAGACCGCCTCTCCTTCATTTTTGAAGGGGGTGGCGGCTTGATCGTTACAATGGACTCAGTGGTCAACCGGATTGGTCCCACCCGTGACAGCAGTCGTTCGACATAGCCCCACAGATCGGCAACGCCCGAGCAGTGTACCAATGCGTGCGCAACGGTTTCCTCGTCGCGCACGCATCTGGGACAGATTTTTTTCGAGGGGACCCTACCCGGACGCCCGTGTCTGTAGAGCTTTTCGCGAACGGGCAGCGCCCCTCGGTAGCACTGCCAGGCCAGGGACCTCTGGAAGTTGTCCATAGGTCCCGGGCCAAATGTCCTCCCGGATAGGCTGGCCAGTTCGTCTTCCTCCATGCCTAGGGCTTGTCCGAGGGCGTCGTCGCACCTACTAACCACCAGCCCTTTATAGAATGACGAGGTGGAGTCTCCACCGATAGCCGGGTACGCCTGCCAGAGAGCCGTAAGCGCCTGGGCACACTCGGTGTGCCAGGCGCCCAGTTTTCTCGGTCTTTGCGTAACCCAGGACTGCAGCTCGGTGAGCGAGACGAGTCTCGGAAAGGCTCGCCTCACAAACGGGGCCCACACCGGTTGACCGGTGAGGAATACCTGGAGGTGCCGTAGCCTTAATGCGTGTTTACGCATCAGCAGCCACGGCATCCCCAGCCCTCCCTTCGAAGGGTGTTGACAGCATATGGATCTCCTCACCAAAGGAGCCCGCTTCTCCAAAGGAATTGGAAGAGTGCGCACTCCATTTTGGTGAGCGTTTCCCTTGGGCAAGGCACGACGGTCAGGCGGTAATAGATGACGGACGCTATATAAGCGTTCGCCACCTCCGCCCGACCTTTCAGGGATAGTTTGCACTCAGCCCACTTCCGCGTCAGCGCAAACACCCTGTTCGATACCTCACCCCAGTTCTTCTCCACCTGGAAGTCTGGCCCGAACCAGACCCCGAGCAAATTCACCGGGCCCTCCGTTCAACGTCCGACGACGCCGTTGGAGGCCATCGGTATGCCCCTCCACTCGCCGAGTTGCAAACCGACTGACTTGTCCCGGTTCAGCTTAGCCTCTGTAAACGTTTCGTTTTCCTCCAGTAAAGTGCCGATCACTCCGATTTCCGAGGCGGTTGACACCATTACTGTCACGTCATCGGCGTAGGCCTACACCGCTTTCCGCAATCCCGGTTCGAAAGGGATGCCCTGTAACAACTCCAACTTCCGCAGCAGTGGCTCTAGGGCCAATACATACAGAAGGGAGGAGAGAGGGTATCCCTGTCGGATGGACCGCGTGATTCGAACGGCTCCAGGAGGTAGCCGTTCACCTTGACCCTAGAGCAGATGCGGCTGCTGTGCATGGCAGTGATCCAGCCCCTGAAAACGGGTCCGAAACCTGCCACCACTAGCGCCGCATCCAGGTAACGATGGTCGACCCTATCGAACGCCTTAGATTGATCCAAGTTGATCAGGGCCCTACCAAAGCCGGGTTCGTTCCCAACCCTCTCTATGATGTATCGCATGAGATGGAGGTTGTCGTGAATGGACCTGGACGGGATGGCGCATGTCTGCGCATCTCCCACCAGGTTGCCCACGACAAGCGCCAACCTCTTTGCTAACACCTTGGCCAAAATCTTTAACTCTGCATTTACCAGTGTTATGGGCCTAAAATTACTTATTTCATCCACCTTGTTCTCGTCCTTCATCACTAGCGAGACTACGCCCTTGGTCACAGAACAGGGAATTCTCCCGTTCTGTTGCCAGTTGCAGTAGACCGCTTCGAGGAGATCGAAGAACAAGTCCGGCATACTTAAATACAGTTCGTATGGAAGACCATCGAGGCCCGGAGATTTGTGTCTGCCGCATTGGCTCAGCACGTCCCCTATTTCAGCAGCTGAGATCGTCCTCTCGCAGGACTTCGCCTCCTCGTCCGAAAGACGCGGCAAGCCGTCGAGGTATGGACCGAGGTCCACATCCCCATCCGGCCATGCGTCCCTTCCGAACAATCGGGCAAAGTGCCTTTGAAAAGCCTCGCACATCTGCTTAGGTTCAAGGATCACCCGTCCATCCTGGTCTCGCAAAGACGGGATAGTGGATCTAGTCCCACTTTTGGCTTCTGTCACGCGGGCCAAGCTAACAGCTTTGGTCCCCTCGTTTCCCAGAGCACGTATTTTGCTTCGGACAACACAGCCTTCGTGTTTCGCGTCGAAGAACTGGCCCAAGGCTACGTCGCCGCTTCTAATTGCCTCTTCTACACTATCTACCATCTCCCTTTCCTTCCTATTTCTATCTGAGGCTAACTCCTTACTAACTCCTATTGAAGCTACGCTAATCTCTCTTTTGAGAGATCCCCACCACCTGCTGTTGACGATGGCGCCCGTCAACCGCTCCTTAACTAATGTACTAATCCGGTTCCTGTAAGCTTTACTTGCCGGTAAGGACAAGTTGAGCTTCCAGTAACCGGGTCCCTGTCTATGCGTTCTATCAAGGTTGACCATGGAGGTCACTAACTTGTGGTCTGAATAGCCAACCATGAGCATTTTTGGACAATTTAAAAAGTCCCTATCCTTATTTCTAACTAAGAACCTATCTAGGTACGATCTAGATTGACCGCGAAGGTTTATCCAAGTCCAGGTTGGCACAGTCGGAAAATCTAGTCGATATCTATCGGCCAGGTCGAATCGGCCGATTAACCCCTTGAGGCTGTTACAATCCCCTCTATCAGGACATGCCCCTACATAGTCCCAACGTGTATCTAGGATACCATTCCAGTCCCCCACTAAAAGCAAGGAGCGGGACGTCCCTAGAAAAGTCTCCAGACGATGGAAGAAGTCCGGCCGCGTTGACCCAAAAGGGCCGTAGACGGCGACCAGCCTAAAAGCTCCGCCTTCACCACTGCCAAGGTCCAGAACCACTAGTCGACCCTCTGGGTCCAAGTGTACCGTCTGTGTAGATAGATAGATATCTTTATTTGCCACAGGGGCGTACAAAAATGGGACATTATAAGACGTGACGGCGAGGGTTTTACATAAAAATAACTTTAACATTAATAAATAACAATAAACTATATATAATAAAATAACAATTGAAATCCCCAATAGGAGGAAACGTTACTGCAGGGTTGTTTTACACCCCGTGGATAGAACAACCCTCAACACCAGGAACACGTTTTGTGTGTGTTCCTGTCTTCCCTCTGTTTATCTTCCTCAACCTACAGGTTTATATACAGAGAAGGCCCATTCACTCGGGCTATTTGTGCCACATTCACCCACCTTTCAGCGAATTTACTGAGGTGTAGCACCTCTCTCTCTCCACTCTCACCTTCCTTCTGAAGTGATACTTAAAGAAGGGGATAAGTTGTTGTCCGGAGAGAAAGGTGTTTGCCGTCAGTCCTTTTAACCTCGTCCAACATATTACCTCTTTCGCCATAGCCACCAGACAGAGGAAAACCGCCTCTCCTGCGTTCTTAAATGAAGGCGGCGGGGTGATCCTCACGATGGACTCGGCTGACAACTGGATGCGTCCCACACGTGACAGCAGCTGTTCGACATAATTCCACAGATCGGTCACCCCTGGGCACTGAACAACTGCGTGCAGAACGGTTTCGATGTCCTGCTCGCATCTTGGACAGGTCCTTTTGGCAGGATCTCTGCCAGGGCATCCGTGCCTGTAGATTTTGTCTCGAACTGGTAGAGCTCCTCGGTAGCACTGCCAGGCCAGAGACCTCTGGAAGTTATCCATAGGAAAGTCCTCTCGAACAGACTGGTCAGTTCGTCCTCCTCGATGCCTAGAGTTTCCCCGAGAACGTCGTCGCACTTATCCTCCACTAATCCCCTATAGAATGTCGAAGTGGAGTCTCCACTGATTGCCGTTTCAGCTTGGTAGAGGGCTGTGAGCGCCTGTAGGTACTCGAGGTGCCAGGGACCCTTGTTCGGTCTTTGCTTGACTCAGGACTGCAGCTCTGTTAGTGAGACGAGTTGTGGAAGAGCTTGTCTCACAAACGACAGCCACACCGGTTCACCGGTCAGGAATACCTGGAGATGGCGTAGCCTCAGCGAATGTTTGCGCATCATCAGCCACGGCATGCCCAGCCCTCTGCTAGAAGGGTGTTGACAGCAGATGGATCTCCTCACCAATGGAGCCTGTTTCTTCCAGAGGAACTTGAAGAGTAGGCGTTCCATTTTGGTAAGGTATTCGCGGGGGCAAGGCACGACTGTCAAGCGGTAATAGATGACGGACGCTATGTAAGTGTTCGCCACCTTCGCTTGACCTTTCAAGGAGAGTTTGCACTCAGCCCACTTCTGGGTGAGTGCAAACACCT
The DNA here is from genome assembly GCA_964016885.1 of Eledone cirrhosa. Taxonomy (NCBI): domain Eukaryota; kingdom Metazoa; phylum Mollusca; class Cephalopoda; order Octopoda; family Eledonidae; genus Eledone; species Eledone cirrhosa. Next base: position 118,398,820 of record OZ024742.1, read on the forward strand.
TCGCCGTGACCTCGTTCCAGTTCTTGTCCACCTGGAGGTCTGGACCGAACCAGACCCCAAGCAATTTCACCGGTCCTTCCATCCAGCGTCCAACAAACACTGTCGGAGGGAATGGATTTTCCTCTCCATGTGTCGAGTTGCAAACCGACAGACTTGTTTGGGTTTAGTCTTGCTCCTGTCAACGTTTTGTATTCCTGTAATAGGTTGCCGATTACTCTGATTTCCGAGGTTTTCGACACCATTACGGTTATGTCGTCGGCATAGGCCGACGCTCCTTTCCGCAGTCCTGTTTCGATCGGGATGCCCTGCAACAGCTCCAACTTCCGCAGTAACGGCTCGAGAGTCATTACATACAGAATGGAGGGGAGAGGGCATCCCTGACGAATGGAACGCATTATTTGGAATGGCTCTGATAGGTAGCCATTCACCTTGACTGCCGAGCAGATACTGGTGTGCATGGCAGCGATCCAGCCTCTGAAGCTGGGACCGAAGCCGGCCGCCTTGAGAACTGCTTCCAAGTATTGATGGTCGACCCTATCAAATGCCTTAGACTGATCTAAATTGATCAGAGCCCCACTGAAGCCAGGTTTACACCCTACCCTCTCTACGATGTATCGCATGAGGTGGAGGTTGTCGTGTATGGACCTGGTCGGTATTGCGCACGTTTGGGCTTCCCCTACCAGGTTCTCGACGACAAGCGCCAGCCTTGCTGCTAACACCTTGGCCAAAATCTTTAACTCAGTGTTGAGCAGAGTTATGAGCCTGAAATTGCTTATCTCATCCCCCTTGTTCTCATCTTTCCTGATCAGCGTTACTACACCTCTGTCTGCAGAACTGGGAATCCTCCCGTTCTGCTGCCAGTTGCAGTAGACCGCTTCGAGGACGCCAGAGAACAAGTCTGGCATGCCTATGTAAAACTCATAGGGTAGACCATCTAAACCGGGTGATTTGCGTTTCCCGCAGTGGCCTAGGGCATCTTCTATTTCGCCCGCTGTGATCGGCCTTTCGCAGCTCTCCGCATCCGTGCTCGAGAGTCGCGGTACGCCATCGAGGTAGGAGCTGAAGTCCATCACCTCGCTCGATGTACCGCTTTGCCCGAACAGTTGTGCAAAATGCTGCTGGAAGGCCGTGCACATCTGCTTGGATTCAAGTATAATGCGTCCATCTTTGTCTTGCAAAGACCGAATTGTGGATTTGTTGCCACTTTTCGCCTCTGCCACTCGGGCCCAGCTAACAGTTTTGGCTCCCTCGTTTCTTAGAGTGTGTTCTACTTCTGACAATACAACCTTCGTGTTTCACGTTGAAGAACTGGTCTAGTGCCGTTCTCGCAGCTAGCACGTCGCTGTACTGCCATTCCTAAGTGCCTCTTCTATTTTAGCTACCAGTTCCTTTTCAGTTTTGTTTTTTTTCTAAAGCTACTTCCTTGCTAAATGCTATCGATTCTATTCTAATTGTTCTCTTGAGAGAGCTCCACCACCTGTTGTTGACGATCGCCCCCTCAATTGGCACTTAACTAAGGTGCTAATTCGTTTACTGTAGGCCTTACGCGCCGGGAGCGACATGTTTAGCTTCCAGTATCCGGGTCCCTGTCTATGTGTTCTATCAAGGTTGACTACGCAGGTCACTAATTTGTGGTCTGAATAAGCAACCATGTGCATTTCTGGACAGCTTAATGTTTCCTTATCATTCTATCTAATTAAAAATGTATCTAAATACGATCTAGAAGACCCAGTGCGGTTGCTCCACGTCCACGGTGGTGCACTTGGGAAGTCTAGTCGATATCTATCAGCCAGTTGGAATTGGCTGATGAGATTTTTGAGGCTATTACACCCCCCCCCCCCCTATTATCACAAGCTCCTACACAGTCCCAACGTGCGTCTAAGATGCCATTCCAGTCCCCCGCTAACACTAAGGAGCGAGACGTTCCCAGGAATGGCTCCAGACGCTTGAAGAACTCTGGGTGCGATGTCCCAGTCGGGCATATACGGCCACCAGTCTGAAAGCTCCACCTTCACTACCATTCACGTCCAGGACCACCAGGCTGCCCTCCGGGTCCAAGTGAATCGTCTGTATTTTGAGATCCAAGTTTTTTCGAAACAGAACCGCAACTCGACCTCCACCTCCTGGCTGACAGAGAGATGCGTAGATCTCAAATTCATCGAACATGGGGGTTATCTGCTGCTTGTCGTGAATCCTGGACTCGGTGATGGCTATCACATCTATAAAATGTGACCTGAGATCATTTAAAAGCTGGCCCTGTTTCCAGGACATGCCCAGGCCACGTACATTCAAACATCCAGCTTGTATAGTTGCCATGTTGGTGAAGAAGAGTTAGGGGGAGAAAAGGCAGGAACACTTACCTTTTCGTTTCCTGGAGGTCGGGTTGTTCGATCTCCATGTCCAGATTGGTGGTGTTTGGGTAGGGGGAATCCTTTAGCAGGACACGTGGGAAGTTCTCTCTCTCTGGACTCATTTGTACCAGAACCTCGATGCAGGTTCCAAACCAGTTATGCCGGTCTGTCCTGTCTACAGATAGGAGGGCTTTTGTTTTTTTCGTAGGATCTTCTTCCCATGTATGTGGGGAAGAAGATGTGTTGATCCGTTTTTATTGGGTGAACCGAGTGTTTTTGTGCCAGAGTTTCGCTCTTAAAGAGCACTGACACACTTCCATACTGTTTACCTCTCTGGAGGTATGCCACGTCTTGCTTGATATATCTTAGTGCAGCTTCAATAGTGCTTGTTGGGAGCGTTATGGGTGTTTTGGTAATGATGTCAACTGTTCTATAGATTAGTTTCTTTTTCTGTGTCATTTCTCTTACTTGCGGGGGTATGTATATGTGTGGGGTGTCTCCATCAAACGTCACATAGTTGGAAGCTTCTTCCAAATATTGGGACTTTTGAGAAATGTCCATGGAGTAGTATTTAAAATCCTGTTGCTTAGCAATGGTTGCTGCAAATGAAATTTTGTTATTGTTGTTGTTGGTGGTGATGATGGTCTCATTCGTTGTGTTTCCACTGATTCCTTTTGTTGTGTTGTTGTTGTTCTCATGTATTGTGTTGTTGTTGTTGGTTGTGGTGGTATTAGTATTTGCTACACATACTTCCTTCTGTGTGTGGATACATGTGACGTTTGTGACGTCAGGCGTGTTCAGTTGCTTACAAGCAGCTGAAGCTTGTTCCTATTCTAAATGTTGAAGCGATAATGTTGGCATTCCTTTGTCCATGTCTGCTACTACCTGCTGGTCAAATAGGCATGGCTTTCCCTTCCCATCTTCTTGTTTTGACAAAGAAGTAGGTGCCTTTGCTTCAACCATTTTTTTTAAATTGAGGTGTTTTGCAAAAATTTTTCGAAAATGTTTTGGATGTTTTTGCCCTGAGGGGCACGATATTTTGGGAGACTGACCAGATCAAAATTTGACCTGTCAGATAGATAGATAGATGGATGGATGAATAGATAGCTATATATATATATATATATATATATATATATATATATATATATATATATATATATATATATATGAATAAAGTGGTCCTTCGTCAGTGATCTTCCAACCATCACAGGTATAACTTCGCTTTAAAGACCATATAGGTTGATACGAGCAACGGCTAAAAAAGTCGTTGGGACACGTAAATAAAGGGGACAGCGAGAGTGTAAGCAAACAAAGATGGTGAAGCACCTCCCCCCTATTGGGGATATCAATTGTTATTTGTTATTGTATTAATAGTTTTATTTTCATATACCTGTGTGTAAACTCTCCATTTGTATGTGTCCCCTTCTTTTGTGCTCTTGTGACTAATAAAGAAATTTATCTATCTATCTATTTATCTACCTATTTAGAGAGAGAGAAAAAAGATTATTTTTTTTAAATCCTACTCCTTATTTTCCTAATAATTGTTTCTACTTTTGGCACAAGGCCAGCAATTACCCAGTACATTACTGGTACTTTATTTTATCGACCCCGTAAGGATGAAAGGTAAAATTAACCTCGGCGGGATTTGAACTCAGACCGTAAAGGGACGTAACTATGCTAGAAAGCATGGCGTCCAACCCTCTACAGATACTGCCAATTCACCAATGTCGCCAATCTTTGGCCTTGAATATCAATATTAATCTACACGGATTGCAAATAAATAACAATTAGTAAATATTATTCTCGATCTAGCTATGATAAAAATGTTCAAACGAATGTATGTCTGAACGTCTATATTTATGAAGGATATATATATATATATATATATATATATATATATATATATATATATATATATATATATATATATAGAGAGAGAGAGAGAGAGAGAGAGAGAGAGAGAGAGAGAGAGAGAGAGAGAGAGAGGATGGAAGGAGAAGGGGAGACGGAGAGAGAGAGAGAGTATGCGCTGCTGAGACCGAGAAGAAACCGTCGCGCACGCATTCATACACTGCCCGGGCGTTACCGACCTGTGGGGCTAAGTAGAACGACTATTGTCGCGAGTGGGACCAATCAGGTTGACCACCGAGTCCATTTTCGGGATCAAACCGGCACCCTCCTTCAAAAACGAAGGAGAAGCGGTTTTCCTTTGTGTGATAGCTATGGCGAAAGAGGTTGAAAGGGCTGAGGTCAGACACCTTTCTCTCCGGCCAACAACTGATTCTTTTTTTAAAATACCACTTTGGAAGAAGAACCAGGATGGAGAGAGAGGTGCTGTACCCCAGCAAGTTTTATGAAAGGTGGGTGAAAGTGGCCAGAATGGCCCGAGTGAATATTCTCTCTATATCAGCCTGTAGGTTGAGGAAAAAGAGGAAGAGAGGAAAGGGATACAAACTCTTCGTACTCCTGAGATGAGGGTTGCACATTCTTTCGGGGGTATGTGTTACCCATATGAAATATCTCCCCCTATTGAGGAAAATCGATTAACTTTTAAATTGCATTTGTGATAATATTTTACACGTTTTTATTGTATGTAAACTTCACTCTTTGTATTTGTCCCCTTCTTTTGTTCCCCTGTGGCTAATAAAGAAACATATTTATCTATCTATCTATTTATCTACCTATTTAGAGAGAGAGAAAAAAGATTATTTTATTTAAATCCTACTCGTTATTTTCCTAATAATGTCGCCTATCTTTGGCCTTGAATATTAATGTTAATCTACCCGGATTGCAAATAAATAACAATTAGTAAATATTATTCTCGATCTAGCTATGATAAAATTGTTCAAACGAATGTACGTCTGAACGTCTATATTTATGAAGGATATATATATATATATATATATATATATATATATATATATATATATATATATATATATATATATATATATATATATATATATATATATATATTGGTAAATGGAAAAGAAAATGCTGAAAAATTGTTCACAGTGAAAAATAGTTTAATTAGGAATAAGTGAGAATTAGTAATAGTATTGGTTAGTATTCAGTTTTGGTTTTAAGTTTTACCGGTTGCGCATTTCTAATGCTTTTCAAAAATAATTTTGAGATAGAGCGTCCGTGATGTTTGCTCTGATCTGATTAGTTTTGGGAATTCTACCTGTTTTTATGTGAAGAAAGTGGCTCCAGTGGTATTAAAATAAGTTTCGCGCCAATTCGTGTTGCAAAAATTCTTGTGGTCAAAACAATTTTGATTGGTCGGTAGAGGTCATGTGAATGTTAAAAATTGATTTTGCGCCAAATGTAGGTTTGTGTCGGCTGATTGAGAAGTCACTGAAAAATAAGTCTTTCTGTCTCCCCCTCTCCTTCTCTCTCTCTCTATATATATATATCTATCTATCTAAGGCGGGTAAAATTCCCGAGATCCATGGACGAGTTCTCTCCAGCGGTCTCTGTCCCTCATTATCGCTGCCATATCCTGCATCTCCAACAGACCAGTGTCTGTCCTTAGGGTATCAACATATGTTAACCTTGGTCTTCCTCTTCTAGTGTGTCCATGTAGGGGCTCCCAAAGGAGCACTGAGTGCAATGTCAACTCTGGATGTCGGTGAGCATGTCCAGCCAACCTCAGTCTCCTCTGATCTGATTAGAGAGAGAGAGAGAGAGAGAGAGAGAGAGAGAGAGAGAGAGAGAGAGAGAGAGAGAGAGAGAGAGAGAGAGAGAGAGAGAGAGAGTATGCGCTGCTGAGACCGAGGAGACCACTAATCATGGGAGTACTCAATGCATGGGAAGATGCAGAGTGAGTATAGAGATAGAGATATGTAAAATCTCGACCGCAGCGACAAGCGGTTTCGGCTTGTGTTCAACAAACCTTTCGGAGAGTGTAGTAATATTTGTAGGGTGTGTAAAAACAGGTGACTAGATTTGGTAGTGATTTGGTCGAGTTTATCATATCCGGACAGGTAACAGGTCAGGAGAAGGAAGTAGCGTGAGTGGGGGTAAGGTTGTAAGTGGGTAGGAGTGGTGTAGGAGGAGAAGGGGTATAATGGTCATATGAATGGGAAACGGAGGGATGGGGGGTGTGGCTATGTATAGACCAGGCTCAGAGGCTGAAGGAGTATTTTTAAGAAAAGTATAGAATTAAAAATAAAAAGTAGGTTATTTAGAAGTAAAAGAACAAATGGTTAAGTAAATTAGTAAATAGGATAAAATCATTTCTAGTATAGGCACAAGGCCAGTAATTTGGGGGGAGGGGAAAGTTGATTAAATCGATCCCAGTGCGTGACTGGTACTTTATTTTATCGCGACCCCGTAAGGATGAAAGGCAAAGCTAACCTTGGCGGGTTTTGAACTCAGAACATAACGATTCGTAACTCTATGCTGCTCGTCATATTTGCCGATGCTCTACCGATACTGCCGATCCAACAAAATAAGATCTAATAAGATCAAGTAAAATTTAAGGGTTTTAAAATAGGCAAAGTGGATAATTGTTTCTACTTTAGGCACAAGGCCAGCAATTACCCAGTTCATTACTGGTACTTTATTTTATCGACCCCGTAAGGATGAAAGGCAAAGTCAACCTCGGCGGGATTTGGGGTTGGTAACTAGTGATAAAGTGTATGTACTATGTGTATGTATACTGCATACACAAAAGCACATATAAGTATAGTGGGGAGTTTTAGAAGGTTTTACATAGAAATACATAAATAAATAAATCAATTATTACTTTAATGAAAGGAATGGGGGGAGGTAAAATTTAGAGTAAATAAATGAGTAGACGGATAGTAGATGAGAGAGTAAAGTATGTACACACAAGCACAAGCACATTTATACATACACAAATACATACCTGTGTGCACATATACCTGTGTGCACACACACATGCACATTCAAATATCTACCTGTAGACATATATACACAGCCATGTACAAACACCTACATATACACACACACATATATATATATATACCTTTCGCTCATGAAATCCACCCAGCTTATGCTGACCAGGACTACCGTGTTGCTTGTTTATTTCCTTTCTTTGGTTTGTTTGTATCCTTCTATGTCGTTCACTTGTCCCCCTCGCTTTACGCGATTACTGGTCCCAATAACGCTTTTTAGATTATTGCTCGCACCAACCTGAGGTATCTGATTTTTAATGCGATGAAATACCAATGATGGTTGGAAAATCACTGACGAAGGACTATTTTTATCATATGTAACCCATGTGCAAACCACGCAGTATTCTTCTTTCTTCTCATGTTTTATATATATATATATATATATATATATATATATATATATATATATATATATATATATATATGAAAATAGAGAAATTAATGTAAGCAAAGAGCCAACAATAATTCAGACATATAAGTGACTATAACATCAAGATGAAAAATTTTTAACATAAGATGTGGGATAAATAATTCAATCTTAATTCAATCTTAATTCAATCTTAATTCAAAACAAGTCAAGAAGAAAAATTTTATCCTCAGACTTTGTGTAAGGTGGGGAAAAAAACAATACAATCTTAACTCAAAATAAAATCAAGAAGAAATTCTTAACCGTCAATTTGGGGAAAACTACAAATGTACTATATAGTCTTAAAAGACTATTTCACGAAACTTTTCAGTGGGGTTAGTCAAAGCCAGCCATTAATCGCTTGTATACATGAAACCGACTGGCCTATCTGCTGATATGCAAATCTGGCTGATCAGTGGATCTGCTAATATGCAGATCTGACTGATCAGCCAGTCTGCTAATATGGAAATCAGGCCGATCAGTCACTATATTTTAGAAAATATCATATATTTTCACTAGCTCTGACAGTTGGCAGGTGAGCAGTATACTACACTGATGAAGGGTAATCACCCAGAAACATTAGTGTCTGCAGTTCTGTTTACATGCCAACACAAGAGCAAGAATGACGGTGTCATTCTACTGACATGGCTTTAAAGAGGCTGTTTGGATAATTGCAAACGAATCGAATATTATTGGCAGTATCGGTAGAGGGTCGGATGCCATGTTCTGCAGAGTTACGGTCCTTTATAGTCTGAGTTCAAATCCCGCCGAGGCTAACTTTGCCTCTCATCCTTACTGGGTCGATAAAATAAAGTACCAGTAATACACTGGGATAATTGCTGGCGTGTGCCAAAAGTAGAAACAATTATTAATATTCGAAAAACTCAGATTACATTCATATATGTATATATATATATATACACATGCGCATGCACATCCATACTCAGTCTTACGTGCATACACACAGGCCCATGCATGTCCATATGGGAAGAGGAGGTGGTAAAATTGTCTGCACACGAGCGCCTACATGTATCATACACATGCGCACATATATGTACATGCCACATTCATACATTCATGAAGTCATACAAGAATTATGGAATGGAAGGTGGTAAAGCTATATGCACATATACACATGGGAAGTATAGTATGTAAACAGCAACTTACGAGGTGAGACGTGGTTGGTTAATGGTACAATGTAAGTAGTAAGTGTGTATACTAGGTGAGGGGTGTCTCTGCAGATTGGTTTTCAGAGGAAATGCGGGTGTTTGGACAGGAGTGTAGCATAGGGCTTAATCCAGGTGCAGGTCACTGCGTGGGCTTAAATGCCGAGGGGCTGGGGTCCCAGCACTTGGTAGGTGTGGATCATTAGTCTCCAGGATTATCAGTTAGTTTGAGGAATAGTTACGAGTTTTGTATGCTGTACATACATTAGGTCACTAATTCAGACTTATTATTGGCAGTGTCGGTAGAGAGTCGGACGCCATGCTTTGTAGCATAGAGTTACGCCGCTTTACGGTTTGAGTTCAAATCCCGCCGAGATTAACTTTGCCTTTCATCCTTACGGGGTCAATAAAATAAAGTACCAGTAATGCACTGGAATAATTGCTGGCCGTGTGCCAAAAGTAGAAACAATTATTTATTAATGTGCAAGCAACTACTGGACCGTATTATACGTAGGATTAAGACACATTCCTGCCTTAATCTCTGGATTAACTCGACTGAGCTTATTGACTGGTTTCGACAGATTAACAAAGAATGGAAGGGGTGAATGAGAAAACGGAAGACAGGGCAGCGGGATTGGGCTAAGAGTAAGGAGGAGGTGATGTGAGGTGTTGATCAATGTAGTTGTGGACACAGTAGAGAAGAGTTAGTGAGATGGTTAATATACGGTAATGGTTAAAGAACGATATGTAATGATAGGATATAACAATGAATGGGAAGCAAGAGAAAAGGAAGAAAAGAATACGAAAAAGAGAGAAGAAAATAAAAAATAGAGGAGGGAGAAAATGTGGGAAGTAGTTGTAGGGGAAGGGATAACATTCCAAACATAAAGATAAAATAAAGTAAAATGAAAACCAAAACAAAACAATTCAGAACAAAATAGCCAGCAATACAAATTATCTGCGCAACGAGTGACTAACAGGAACGTAAGGATACAATCCATTAAACTGTATATATGTATATATATGTGTGTATGCATGTGTGTCTGTGTATGAGTGTGTGCGCGCGCGTGTATCTGTGTATGTGTGTGTGCGCGTGCGTGTGTGTGTGTGTGTGTGTGTCATGTGTGTGTGTCATGTGCGTGTGTGTGGGGGGGGGGGGGTGTATAGAACAATGAAAAAAGACAAAAGTCAGAGGTAGGTAGTTAATGTGTTCATTGTTTTACGATCATTTCAGAGGGTCGATTGATCCGGGAAGATCGCTATATCGACTAGCCTGATAGAGGTTAGGCTACTACCCCTTTCTAGTCTCGAAATTCTTGTTCGACCGACCGTCTTCTACAGAAATACTAGCTGCAACCATCTTTCCAAGGACACATTGAGTTCATTGAGTTCTAACGACGCTATCAGCCCCACCACAACCTTGTGGAATACGATGTGTGTGTATATATATATGTGTGTAAAAGGTAAACAGAAATAACAACACAATCGGTACATATATATTAGGTTAACGCTTGATATAGCAGGAAGAGGGTCTTAACGTTTCGGACGCTAGTCCTTCATCAGAAGAAAGAATGAGGAATAAAATAGATTAAGGGGACGGGCGGGATGGAATTGGAAAAAATGTCTTACGATAAAAAATAATAGGTCCATTCATGTTGTCATCTCTTGCAAAACTGTTGGTGCTGGCGTTTTGTGTATGATTTGTTTTTTTAGAAAAGTGGATGATGGTGCGCGCCTACCTGAAATGGAAAAAAAAAAACGTTTTGTAAAAAGTGGTATACGTGAGTTTGTGTGTGTGTGTGTGTGTGTGTGTGTGTGTGCGTGTGTGTGTGTGTGTGTGTGTGTTATTATAGGTCCATACGAAGCTAAGAAATGTGTGTGTATATGTGTTGTAAGTACGAAGCTAAGAGCAAAGAGAAAGCGATAGGAATCTAGGGATGTGATAATGGGCGGGGTATTAGAGAAATTAGGGAGGTGAGTTGAGTCCAAGAAGGGAATAGGACCCAAAACGGTGAATCAGACTTTGTTCAGTCCTGGTGCGCGAGGCTTGTGATCCATGATTTAAAAGGACACCCAGGACTGAAACATGTAGGGAAGAATGACCAGGAGAACAGAAATGACGGGCGACAGGAATATCCAAACCGAGTCGTATGTCCCTCAAATGTTCGGCAAAACGGTCCGCCATACGGCGCACCGTTTGTCCGATATTCATATATATATATATATATATAGATATATATATATATATATATATATATATATATATATATATATATATAGATATAGGTATATATATTATATTAGAAAGTGAGGTTATTTTTACTAAATGAAAAAATACGAGGTGTCCTACACGAGTAAAAGTATAAGGAAAAAAAGATGAAATCGAAAATGCAACTGGAATCTTATACATATATGGATACAGACGCACAGTAGTATGTATATATATACATACATGCACACATTTCGTTTCATTTTTTCCGTTTATCGTTTTCGATGGGCCCGGCCGATTAACTCACTCAATATGCAAATTAGGCTGATCAGCCGTTAATATGCATAAGGAAAGTATATACTTTCAGACGTTCAATAATCTGGCAGGAAGGTATACGGTGCTGACGATAGCTAATAAGCTTGAAACTAGTACATCGTTCCTTTGTCAGTGTTGAACAAAAGGGCAACGATGGTTGCTAAACACTGTACGGCTTAATTCGGGATGTTTGTTTACAAACACACCGAGCATTATAATAAATGTTCGGTGAATCCATACGTACATATATATATATGTGTGCATGTATGTATGTATATATATATACATACTACTGTACATCTGTATACATATATGTATGTACGTATACAATACTTATATTTAAGTAACAGCCGTACTAAGAGTGAGAAATGAAATTTCGTTTCATTTTTTACGTTTATCGTTTTCGGTGCGACCGGCCGATTAACTCACTCAATATGCAAATTAGGCTTATCAGCCGTTAATATGCATAAGGAAAGTATATACTTTCAGACGTTCAATCATCTGGCATGAAGGTATACGGTGCTGACGATAGCTAATAAGCTTGAAACTAGTACATCGTTCCTTTGTCAGTGTTGAACAAAAGGGCAACGATGGTTGCTAAACACTGTACGGCTTAATTCGGAATGTTTGTTTACAAACAAACCGATCAATATAATAAATGTTAGGTAAATCCATACGTACATATATATATGTGTGCATGTATGTATATATATACATACTACTGTACGTCTGTATACATATATGTATGTACGTATACATACTTATATATATATATATATATATATATATATATATATATATATATATTATATATATATATATATATATTATATATATATATATATATATATATATATATATATATATATATATATATATATATATATATATATATATATATATAATATGAAAACGCTTTAATAAAAAAAAATATCAACTGTAATGTATATATGCATGTATTTATGTGTTTATATGAGCGGGGATATGCAAGTAAATCTTACTTTGTGGACAGCTGCCCCTTAGCATAATATTCATGCTAGAACAGCATATATTTGAAAGTTTTCAGGGAGTTGAATTACTGATTTTGGATCGGCAGCTTTAGCTTTGAAAATTGAAATGTGCAGTGTAAACATTTTTTATTATTCCTCCGGGGATGAATCTTCTCTGCCTTTTTCCATCTCTTTCTTTCTCTCTGGAAGAAATCAGCCGTAGTAAGACCTAAAAAAATGGTTAGATACACCGTGCTGCACCGTGCATCACGGTGGAGTTGAAAAGCAGACTCAGAACATGGCGTTGTGTGGGGGTGGCTCGCAGCCCAATGTTCAAGAAGAAGAAGAAGAAGAAGAAGAAGAAGAAGAAGAAGAAGAAGAAGAAGAAGAAGAAGAAGAAGAAGAAGAAGAAGAAGAAGAAGAAGGAGGAGGAGGTGGAGGAGGAGGGGGAGGAGGAGAAGAAGAAGAAGAAGAAGAAGAAGAAGAAGAAGAAGAAGAAGAAGAAGAAGGAGGAGGAGGAGGAGGAGGAGGAGGAGGAGGAGGAGGAGGAGGAGGAGGAGGGGGAGAGAAGAAGAAGAAGAAGAAGAAGAAGAAGAAGAAGAAGAAGAAGAAGAAGAAGAAGAAGAAGAAGAAGAAGAAGAAGTGAGCTGGAGTCCTGTCAAATATGAAGGTTGTGTCTTAAATTGAAGGTTTAGTAGAAACAATTCATGTATAGTTTTGTACTTTTTTTTTGTCATTAATATATAAACAAATCTACTATATAAATTGGAAGTGGTCGGACGTTGTATATGTAGGTGTAGTCAGATAAACGTCGAAACGGCTTGGTGGAATGCAGCGAAAATTTACAGTTATGCAGAATAACCCGAGGAGGCGTTGGGTCGACTTTCAAGCTACAAGCTTCCACGGTTACGGAGAAAATCGATGAAACAGGAATTTCCCATTCAAATTGAACTGAGAGTAATCTGTGAACGCAGAAGTAAATATTTCGAGAAACGTTGCAACCGAACGAAAACAGGAAGACGATATTTTGGTTCGTGAAGACGTTCCCTGGCAATGAACAGGAAAAAAGAGAGAATAATACGTCGTTATGTGGAGCGTGAAGAACAATTTCATGAAAGACAAGACCAAGTTTATGGTATAAATGGAGTCGTTAGACTAATATTCTATTTAAAATAGCAGAATGATTTCCAGCCCCGGAGTTTAAGAATGATGTAACTAAAATTGAAAACGAAAATGACAGAGGTTATTAAAATAGTAAAAGTAAATAGTGAAGATTTAGGCGAGTACATACGTATGCCCCGACGGACATACACATACATACGCACACACAAATACATACCCCCCCCCCCCCCCCATACACACACACACACACAAACACACATACACACACACACAACACACACACATACGCGCGCGTATGTATAAACCTTATGCATTTCTACAGTATTTTCACCAAACTTAAGACACAGGTTACTTATATACTCCGGATGGTAATGGGCACTGTCATTTTTCCAGATATTGATTATAGGGTCCCCGGCAGATAACCCCTTTAACCACTTTAACCATTTTCTTGGAGTCGACTGAAGCACTGCAGTGCAATGCAACAAAACGCCATAACTTCTGGAGTTCGCAACCGATTTTCACAAAACTTGACACATAGGCTACGTTTGTCCTACAGATGAATGTTAACTCTCTGAATTGGCACATATTGGGTAGGGGACCCCTGGGGGCAGGAACACGCTTTTGGAAAAAGCCGATGATTTTGTAAAAGTATAGTTTTCGAAGCAGCACTGAAGTATTGACATAAATGGTATACACAACTGCTATTTAATATCCGAGCAACGCCGGGTACCTCTGCTAGTATATATATATAAGGAAAAGGGATGAAATCGAAAATGCAACTGGAGTCCTTTTTTAAAAATATATTTATTTGGTTCCTTTATCGGTTTCGCAGTTCTTGTGCTTTTCAAAAGTAGAATTGAGATGGAGGGTTTGTGGTTTCTCTCACATCTGGTTGGTGTTTGAATGTTACTTCTGCTTTATATGGAAAAAAGTGGCTCGAAATGCTAGGTTTTTAGAGAGGTAATTTGATTTTTTGATTACTGTCATGTGAATAAATATAATAAATTTCGCGCCAGTTCGTGTTACAAAGTTCTTATTATATTTGCCTTAAAAAAGAGGAGGGGGGCTCAGATTGTTTTTTCATATATGAGTGAAGTTTGGTTGGTTGATGCAGTCACGTGAATAAGCACATTAGCTTTCGCGCCAGCTTCTGTTTGAATTTCTTTTTACTTTAAAAAAAGTGGCTCACGAAGGCCTTTTTTTATAAATGTAATTTGATTGGTTATAAATGAAATTATGCCTGTCACGTGAACAAGTACATTAAATTTCGCGCCCGTATTTTGGAATTTTTTTGTAGCCATTTAGAGAATTTTGTGCAAAAGATAATGGTCAAGAAAAGGGTGATAGGGAGAATTGTTCTGGTTCAGTGAATATGGCTGGTGCGCTGGGGTGTGTGTGTGTGTATGTGTGTGTGTTGTGTGTGGGGGGGGGGGGTGTAGGAAGATTATTCTATTAGTAGAAATGGGGCAGAGAGTTGTGTGTGTGTGTGTATGGGTGTTATATGTGTGTGTGTGTGGGAGTATGGTTAGCATGTTAAGATGGAGAGAATATATATTTTGTGTGTGTGTGTATAGGACAATGATTCCGTTAGTAGAAATGGGTGAGGGAGTTATGTGTGTGGGGTGTGGTTAGCATGTTAAGGTGTTAGAGTATTAACGTATGTTAAGGTATATTTAGCTCTGGGTTTTTATTTTCGAAAATAGGTGTTATGTGTGTGTGTATGTATGTTTGAAACTTCTCCACCCAACAAATTAAGATTCTCTCCAAAGGACTGAAATTCACACTAACACCACAATACTCTAACCTCAATGAGATAAATGACGATATCTCACATTTCTCTAGAAAATTACGTCTCACAGAGGAATTTTTTGACAAGGAGAATAACGACCAATCAATTCTACGGAATAAAAGCAGCTACAACCCAACAAAGGGTAGGAACAGAGTCTGGGCAAATTTTGTGACCACATAGCAACTTTCCCATACCATGAACTACCGCAACCTAAACCCAAACCCAACACGAGTCTAAGAGAATGGGAGATTATCCATTAACTAAAAAAGAATACTGACATTATAATTAAGGAAGCGGACAAGGGAAGTACTGTCGTCATTATGGATGCTGAACAATATAAAAATTCTATGTTCTCTCTCTTACAAGATACTAACTACTATGAAAGAGTAAAAAAACTACCAGCAATCAAAAACGATGACCAGATTAAACACATTCATTTGTCGATACCAAGAAGACTTAACTAAAAAGGAACGCGATATTTTAACACATTTTGAATACAAAACCAGCAACCTTTACGGACTTCCGAAGATACACAAGTGTAAAATAATTAATGATGCCTGTAAACAATCCACCTCAACCCGCGTGAACACACAATACCCCACAGACCTTAAATTAAGACCGATTGTAGCGGGCCCACAATGTGAAACACACAGTCTAAGCAACTTTATACACATACTATTAAAACCTATTCTCAAACACATACCAAGCCTTGTAAGAGACGTTCTGGACCTCTTAAACCATCTCCCCAAACATGTCAACAACGACACTATTATTGTGTCTTTCTAAGTAGTGAATCTCTACACAACGATCCCACGCCAATAAGGACTAGAAGCAATAGGATTCTGGCTAGAGAAATATCCCAATGAGATACCTGAAAGAATAGAAAAAAGCTTCATCACCGAGGGAGTAAAATTTATTTTACAGAACAACTTTTTTGATTTCGATGGCAATACTTACAAGCAAATATCGGGGACTGCGATGGGTACAAAAGCCGCTCCAACATATGCCAACTTAGTCATGGCATACTTCGAAGTCCAGATATATGAACAGTCCAAATCAAAATACGGATTGAACTTCCACAAATATTTATCAGAGAATTGGAAACACTACCTGGATGATTGTCTCATTCTTTGGTCTCACACACTCGACCAACTAAATGATTTCAAAAATTTAATTAACGGCATCAATAACCACATCCAATTCACGATGGAATACACTCACGATGGAATCAACTCCCATTTCTGGACATCTTAATCATAAAAAAGACACAAATATTGAAACTGACATACACTACAAACCAACAGATTCCAAACAATACCTGCTATTCACCTCCAACCATCCAAACAAACATGAATACGAACATCCCTTTTAACCTAGCAAGAAGAAGTTGAACAATTTTCTCCAATTATGAAACGCGAAATAAAAGACTTCAAGAATTAAAGGAAATTCTGCTCGAAAAACAGTACCCACCATTACTAATAAATAATGGAATAGAAAGGGCTAAAGCAATAGGCATTGATGAATTACGAAAACAGAAACAAATTCAAGGTACGTCCAATATTCTATCATATATCTCAACACACAACCCAAAAAATGCGGAAGCTTACAACATTATTCACAAGAACATCCCACTATTGAATCAAGACCCAAGAATGAAACAAAATAATAAAAAGCAAAAGACAACCGAAATCACTAAAAACATTACTCACCAATACCAAATTACCTACCACAAACCCACACCCAACTGACAAAAAATGTGGTCGCTCTAATTGTGGAACCTGCACTCACCTCATTAAAGGCAACATGTATACATTTCAATCAGGACTAAATTTTGCTGTAAAAAATCACTTCACTTGCTCATCGAAAAATTTAATTTATGCCATTAAATGAAGATTATATAGGACCAACTAAACTCACACTCAGAAACAGAATGACAATTCATCGCCAATGTGTCCTTGGAAAGATCGTTGCAACTTGTGTTTCTGTTGTCTGTTGGCCATTTACAGATTTTATAATCGTGGCTTCGCAGGCTATTGATCTTGTGATACATTTTTGTTTTAAGGACATTATACTTTTCTCCTGTGTGAGTATTCTTGTTTGTCCTCTGGTGTTCTTTTTGCGGTTTCTTTTCCTTTCATCAACGACCTGCAAGAGTACCTAACTCTCACGGACAGTCTGTTAAATATCTTATTACAACTAGGACTAATAATATGCACCATGAGTACCATAACCATTTCCAAGCTAAACTTTCACATGATATCGATAAATTTAAATCTTCTAAATATATCTTTGTCTTTTCTGATAAAGCAAAAACACTTATATGATGTAGATACATATAAATATAATCAATTATTACTTAGTAATATCATTAATAAATACTTGAAAGCTAAGCCAACCACCTATAATGATATTAAAAATGAAGCTAAAAATATCGCTAAAAACACTTAAAGATAGATATATTTCTTTATTTGCCGCAAGGGCGCAAAAGAAAAGGGGACAATACAAAGACATACGGCGGGGATTTTACATACAATCGTGTAAAAGAGTTTTAACATGAAAATATAACAATCGAAATTCCCCAATAGGGGCAAGGCGTTTCAAATGGGTTGCTTTATACCCCGTAGATAGAACAACCTTCAACTCCAGGAGCATGTTGTGCAAGTCTCCTTTCTTCCTTTTGCTCTCTTCTTCAGCCTACATGTTTATATACAAAGAAGGCCCAATCACTCGGGCCATTGTTGCCACATTCACCCACCTTTCAGTAAATTTACTGGGGTGCAGTACGTCTCTCTTCACTCTAATTTTCCTTCTAAAGTGGTACTAAAGAAGAGAATGCGTTGTTGTCCGGAGAGAAAGGCATCTGTCATCAGTCCTCTCAACCTTGTCCACCATGTAACCACTTTCAAAAGTAGGTATTTCAAACGAATGAAAGTTCTAGTCTTATAAAGGTCAGGCTTTTATGTGTGTAAATGTATAGGTGTGTATCCATTAACCCCGGATCACAGATATATCTTGTTGGTGTTAAACCCCAGGTTAGTCCTAATTAGTGGAACTTTAATCAATTGTATCGCAGTAGTGACCACCCCCGTGTCTTTTTAGTTGTATATAAAACTATATTATCTCATTTTTACCACGTTTACAGTAAAATATTATATGTGATTTGTTAGTAAGTAGTTCTGTAAGCAATGTGTTTTGTAAGAATGATTAATGTTAATCAAACACGCATATGTGGCCAATGCTGTTTAGAAAACTCATCGTATTTCAGGCTAATAACGTTATTATTACAGGTTTTAGAAACCAAGCTACAGAAAAATAAATTGCATTTGTGCTTGGAAAAGGAGAGACATAAACTCGTTAAATTGATAAAGAACAGTTTACCAGGAAGTTGCGTCTGCTACAATGTGTGAAAGTTTTTTTATGTACGTGTGTTGATGTAGCTCTTGACATTCAAAACTGATAGAAGATGAAATTAAGGTGAATCGGACTTACACCAGTAATTAATAAAATATAAAAAGAACGCTTTCATCCAAAGACAAAAATCAAAACTTGATATATATTGAAATATATATGTCCTCGTTGTATGGTAGCATTTTACATTGCTTGTAGTGATTGATGTGAACAAGAGAAGAGCAAGAGATAAGTGTTTTTATTTTTAATTCTTGGTTAAAATGTTTTCACATAACGTACGCCATTAATTCCTCTTGGAAAAGCATGAATGTTACAAATTCTTATTTTACCCACCATCACAGTTTATATTTAGACAAAATAATATTTTTATTCACTGGGAAAAAGTAATGGTAAGATAATTATTATGACAATAGCGAATCAGATATTTTATTCATGAACACTTTTAAAGGCACCCCCGTCAAATATTGCCACTAATAATTCAAAGACAATAATTCTATAGAGAGTTACTCGGCATCACGGCAGCTGAACAACAAAAACATCTATTTATCTGTCTACCACGTAGGTATTACCACTGTCACCTCTGCAGGGTCAATTGAAAAGGTACATGGTATTCTTGTTGATGTTTATTCCCAGGTCAGCTATGATTGAACAAATATATCATGAAAAGCATTCCCGCCTTGACCATTTCGTCTATTTCGTGCACAGTGTTTCTTAACTATAGGGTGTGATTTAGCCACGTGGTAACCATGCAGATGATTCCTCATTGGCTGGAATAAATACAAACAATACATTATGGTAGAACTGCAGATGACCAAATTTACGAACGACAAGACAACCAGCTGACCGGTAGGTGTTTCATATTTCATTACTGGTACAATATTGTCCAGTTGTAATGGTTAAGTAACAACGACATCGTCTGACTTAGGTGAGATTCGCTCGCTTGCAATACTGGGCCCAGTTATTGTGAGGATTTTGCCACTCTTCTTCAAAACAAAGATGGATAAGTGTAGAGCTAACATCCACTTTCATTAGACTTGCATGGTCTCTAAAAACCAATAATCCAAGAAACGTCAAACCATTTGGTGAATCACAAAATTATTAAATATGTCCACTTCCAATTTCCTATAGACTCGTTACGGAACATTTAGTTCTATTTATTAAATATTCTGCAGTTATTCATGTGCTCCTCGTATAGGTGTGTGACTCTGTGAGCATAGTGCAATAAAAGGCCGCCAAATACAACTCATGGGTTAAAGTTGACTGATAACATCTTCTGAGGAAACACCAAAACATTTTGGAGCACCCTCTTATTTCAAGACACGA
>OZ024742.1:118428822-118438822 GCA_964016885.1 Eledone cirrhosa
ATATATATATATATATATATATATATATATATATATATATATATATATATATATATATATATATACATATACGTATATATATATATATATATATATATATATATATATATATATATATATATATATATATATATAAAGTAAAATATACGATAAAGTACGAAGAAAATAAGCAAGTCAAAACAGATATTAGCTATTGATTTGCAGCTAAAAAGTATACGAGCAATCCATCTGTGGCAAATTAATTTCATGGAATAAAAAACAACTCTTGAAAATGTAATCTTACAAGAGAGAGAAAATAATATATTTGAATACCTGAATATCTAATGTACCAGAACAATAACTACTGCTGTTGCAGCAGCAGCAGCTACTACTACTACTACTACTACTACTACTACTACTGCTGCTGCTGCTGCGGCTGCTACTACTACTACTACTACTACTACTACTACTGCTGCTACTACTACTACTACTTCTACTATTACTACTACCTCTACTACTACTACTACTACTGCCACTCCATTATTGCTACTTCTACTATCACTACTACCATTACTACCACCACCACTACTACTACTACTACCAGCACTACTACTACTACCACTACTACTACTACCTTCTGCCACTACTACTACTTCTATCACTACTATCACTACTACTACTACTACTACTACTACTACCACTACCACTACTACTACCATAACTACTACCACAACTACTACCACAACTACTACTATTATTAATGCTGCTGTTTCTGCTGTTTCTATGAACATCTGATGATAGAATGTGTGCCCACTAACAATTGTGTAAATTTATCAACAATAAGTTAAAAATTATTTTTAAAGATTTCAAAGTTATGAAATAAAATAGATTTGATAAAATATCAGAGACTGAGAATTTGTGTAGGATATTTTTCGTGGATTGGTAGTATAGGTAGAGGGTCGGACGCCATGCTTTGACGTATAGAGTTACGGCCCTTGCCATTCTGAGTTCAAATCCCGCCGAGGTTAACTTTGCCTTTCAACCTTACGGGGTCGATAAAATAAAGTACCAGTAATGTACTGGGTAATTGCTGGCCTTGTGCCAAAAGTAGAAACAATTATACGTCTTTCGAGTACTTGAATTTCAATTTCAATTTAAAAATAAACTGTAAATCGTATCCGGCAAATTCCTAATTAGGAATATCTGTTTTAACAAGGGCCAAATCTCTATATTTGTCGTCTTTTCATTAGATGCTAATTATTTGAATCTCCACTCTTGCGCAAACAATTTAAATAGATTTGATTATTAATACCATTCGAATTTGAGAAATTTCAAAATAATTTTCGTTTTTTTTTTTTGTATTTTCTTACTTTACTTTCCATTTAGAAAATATATTCCAATTTAGGAAGTTCGCTGCCTTTTTGCTCCAAGAGCAAACTTACAGATTGTTCACACAAATATCTAATCCCAGATTTCGTGTTTGAATATTTAGAATAGCAAATTAAATTAGTAGTTGTTTTGTTCTGTTTGTTTTTTGTGTAACTATAATATAAGTATTTAATTATTTTGATATAACCACCTGTATGACTATAGTTTCCCAGGATTTCGAGAATAATTTTGTTTGTTGGGTGGAGTAATGATAAAAAAAAAAAGAATTTAACTTGAGAAACACAACTAGGAAACCTTTAGAAAATTGCAGAACCTTAAAAATGATTTCTTTACCCTAAATTAAAGAACACTGTTCTTTAAAATTTTGTAAATAAATACATTTTGTATTATATATTTACTTTCTAATATAGTTTTCATTCTTTTCTGCCATGTCACTGTTTTCCCATCTTTCTAAAACCACTAGAGGTTTCTATTGAAATATGTTTACATATAACTATAGCAATATACAAACAATATCAATCATAGTGGACATCTGTTTTAGCTTAACTATTCATTCAGTTTGCTAAACTATCTATCATAATGGATTATTTCTTTTTTTTTTCTTTCTTCCATAAGTATGCTACGTTTATCGTGATGCATTAAGTTGTGCATTTTAAAGCAGCCCGGTGCTAGAGTGCAGTGTTGTAGCTTGAATTTAGCCATGATGGTTTAAACAAGCTAAGTAAGAAATGAACATAACTATTTATGAAGGTTTCTGAAATATATACGTAGTCTGGTGAGATTGTATGTTGTATTCGTTGTAGACAGCAAAATTATATTAATCAAAATAAGTTCGAAACTTTTGATTATACTGTACTGTACTTTGAAAGTATCAGTAATATACAGGTAATTAAGTAATTCTTTCTACTTTTGGCACAAGGCCAGCAATGATCCAGTGCATTACTGGTACTTTATTTTATCGATCCTGTAAGGATGAAAGTAAAAGTTAACCTCGGCGGGATTTGAACTCAGAATGGCAAGGGCCATAACTATGCGTCAAAGCATGGCGTCCGACCCTCTACCGATATGCCAATCCAAATGTAGTTTGATTAGCTTTCGTTCAATTATTTATAAAATAAAGGTATTTAAGCCTCGTAAAAGAAAAATTCTCATTCAAATATATAATAAAGACGTAAAAAAAAAGAGTAAACGGACGTAAATCAAAAGATAAAATCTAAATAAATTCAGTATGCTATACGGTGCTTTTTCAAATTATATCCGAAATTATTTCTTTTCATCTCTCTCTCTCTCTCTCACACACATACTCTCTCTCTCTCTATCTATCTATATATATATCATCTATATGGCACTAGACCATTTGCTCGTGCACTCTACCTATCTCTCTTTCTTTCTGATGGCGAATTGGCAGAGTATTCAGCAAATTGGCAGTGTCGTTAGAGCGTTGGATTAACACCTCTGCATTTATTTCCACTCATAGCGCTCTGGGTTCAAATCTCGCCGACATAACTTCCTTTCATCCTTTCAGTGTTGATAAAAATACCAAACCATGAACGGTGCATTTCTGGAATTGTTAAAGAGTCGGACAAGATGCTTCGCTATATCTGATCTGTATGTTCTGAGTTCAAATTCAACTTCTTTCTCCTATGAGGTGCGACTGGCAGATAATATCAGCAATGGAAAGACTAATTGAAACATTGTTTCCTTGGTTCGATCTGGCGATCACCTCCGTTACTCCCCTTTTCTTCATCTTTGATCGTTATAAACAACTTGAAGAAATATTCTTGGCAGATGGCTCAGCTTAATAGATCACCTGAATATATTCTCTTCACCAATAATCTATATATAGTAGAATACAATCCATTTTTGGTCAATACTTCAGATGATTTTTAGACTTTGCTAAAACGCATTATCTATATATGTTACAAGAAATGGTGAATACGGAGAATAAAGTGTTAAACAAAAAGATCTAGCGACAGCATTTAAAATGATACTATTAATATCAGTAATTATATTATCTTACTAGCAGTGGTACCCGGCGTTGCACGGGATAAGGTATTTTAGAACGCGGGCCGCCAACAGACCTAATCGTGGAAAAACTGCATCCCTGGACAATATGTAAAGAAAATAAACCGAATACTCTGATGGCTGGATAATCTTTAAGGTTTTCCTCGATGAAACAGGAAAAATGCAGGTTTTCACCTAATGCGGTTTTCACCTAGGGGATCAAGAAAATGAATTTTTTTTATGTGCATAATATATGCCTTGAAATTTCGGGGAAATCGGTTAGACGTAACGCCTCAAAAAAGCCCTAAAAAGCTGAAAAAATGAAGTTTTTCACCTAATGCAGGCCCTAGGCCATAACAAGTTGGATTTTCTTTGCTCACTGTATGAAGAAGAGACTGACTAATACATAGTTACAATTTCAAGGAAATCGGTCTGACGTAACGCCTCAAAAAACCCCTAAAAAAGCTTTAAAAACGCAGTTTTTCACCTAATGCGGGCCCTAGGGAATCAAAAAGTTGCATAACACTCCCTGAAACATAAGTAATACACATGTAAAGTTTGAAAAAAGTCGGTTGGGTGCTTCTCGAGTTTTAGGGATTCAAACTCACAGACACACACACACACACACACACACACACACACACAGATCCTCAGGGAAGTGACGTTATGCAGACAGACAGACATACAGACAGATATTATAAGGGCGCGACGTTATATATATATGTATTTATCTAAAAAGAGAAAGACTAACAATTATAAAGAGAGATCGCTAAATCGCCTAATGCGGTCCCTAGGGCATTGAAAATTTGAATATTTTTTTGCTCAGAACACTCCCTGAACCATAAGTATTACATGTGTACGTCGGTTGGGTGCTTCTCGAGTTTTAGGGATTCAAACTCACACACACACACACACACACATACATCCTCAGTTTTATATATATAGATTATCTCACATATTTCAGTAAGTAGACTGTGGTCATAGCGTTTTAGACAAAGCTATCGACCCCAGTACTAAGTTTTTCAATTTTGGCATATTTTCTATCGCTCTCCTTTTGGCAAACTGCTAATTTATGTGACGTAAAGAAAGACACGAATACATATATAAACACACACGCACGCATCCACGCACATGAACACACACACACACACACATATATATACATATATATATATATATATATATATATATATAATATATATATATATATATATATAATATATATATATATATATATATATATATATATATATATATATATATTTATATATATATATACAAATATATATACATATATATAAATAAATACATATATATATATATACCAATATATATATACACATATGTGTGTGTGTGTGTGTGTGTGTGTGTGTGTGTGTGTGTGTGTGTGTGTGTGTGTGTGTGTGTGTGTGTGTGTGTGTGTGTGTGTGTGTGTGTGTGTATGAACATTATATTCTTTCGTCTCTGTACTGTGTGAGAAAATGACACCAATGAAGAATAAAAATAGCTATATTAGTGCTATTGCCAATATTATATGTATATATATATATATATATATATATATAGAATATTTACGTATCGAGAGAGAGAAGAAGAGATAGGTGATACATGTAGTTATTTGCCAATAGCATATGCAAAACGTGCTCAATACTTGTGCCTGCAGTGTTACAATCTAGTGGGCGAGAGAATAAGCAGAGCGGATACACGTGGAGAAGTATATAAAGGAGAACAAACCGTTAAAACATGTTTATTTAAAACAGCACCTACGTACGTTTCGCCCGAAAGGGCTTCTCAATGGCATAAAAAACTAAAAAGCGTTCCTGACATGACCCAGAATGGGTTTTAGAGATAAGTTCACATCACAGTTCATTCTTCGTGAAAAACATGTATTGATTTTGCAGTAGGTCAAGGGAGATAACACTAGCCGGTGTTAGAGCAGTGTTCCCCAGGCTACTTTTTTACCCGTTAGTATGTTGTGGTTACTGCTTTACCATTGTCGATTCACGCAGGGTCAGGGATGCAAAGTTAGTTTCCAGATGTTTCTTTGCAGCGCCTGCCCGCCGGGGTCGATTCACACCGGGTCTGGGATGCATGGTTAGTTTCCAGATGTTTTTTGCAGCGCCTGCCCGCCGGGGTGTTAAAGTTTGGTGCAGGGTGACCCCGTTTACGGTTTTCACGCCTCATTCTTATTCCATCTGGAGTAAGAGATTTTTAAGCGGTGCGTGCAGCTTATCACCGTTTCTGCTCTGCTGTTGATGAGCTCGTGGGATACCGTTATGATATGGTAAAGCTCCATGAGGCAAAGCTCGCACTTCCTCTTGAAATTGTACGGTGCTGCTCTGCCAACAATTTCCCAGTGCGTGGAGAAGCTGATGTTTGAGTCGTTTAATGCCGTGATGTAATTCGCGAGCGAAGTGGAGTGTCTTAGTTTCTTGTTTGCGAAAGAGTGGAGATGTGTTCGAAATCTATTTTTGAACGGGCCAGAGGTAGCCCCTATATAATGCTTAACGCTGTTATGGCTGGTTACGGTGCACCTATAAATAATCTTATCAGTCAGGCAGTTTCCTCTAAGGAGGCAGCGTCCCCTGTAACGGCAGTTGCAGTTTTGGTCGCAGTCCCTTCTAGTTCCCAAGGTAAGGTTATTATTATTGCTATCTATGTTGTTACCTACGCCTCTATACCTGTCGTTAGTACCATTATATCCCACTGCGCGCGGAGTAGTACCATTATCATTCCGCACGCCGCAGCGCCTTCTGTTGTCGTCGGGTGACCCGTGCGGGTCACCTGCATATTCCCCAGTCATGTCGCGGTTATGTTGGTTGCGTCTGTAGTGGCTGTTGCCAGCACTATTGGGTGCTGCTAGGGAGTTGTTAAGGCCGATATGGTTGATGTCAGGTGTAGGTGTATCGGTGCTAAGGTGCTGTGTTTTGGTGATCTTAATGTGATTAGTTGTTCCTATGATGTCTGCTAGGTTGGGAGTAGTAGAGAAGGATATTTTTATATTGTTCCTATTAAGGATTTTCCTATATTTATGGTTGGGTAGGAAGTTCTCCTCTAAGGCTTCGAAGAATATCCGGGGTATGTCGGAGGCCACACTCCGAGAGTAGGGAGGATGGCGATTCCGTGCCTTTGTATGTTTGCTAAGGGTTGTGCTATCAGGGTGACTGCTCTTATGCATATTATTGTGCTGTAGCCCGTTATGTGTCCCTTTCGCTTTATGCTCGGGTGCACTCGGCTTCCTTCTGCTACGTTTATGTATAGCAAGACGCTGGTTGGAAGGCGTTGGTAGTAGGCCATCGCCTTTGTTGATCTTATAATAGGGGAATAATTCAAGTAGGCTACAGTGGTCACTGTCACCGGGGTCGTGATTCTTATTATGTGATAGGCTATCAACACTATCGCGTGTGTAATTGACATAACGGCCGTGTTCCTTAGTGCGATTCTCTATACTATTATTTCTGACTCTTTCAAAGCCGCCGCGCGTTGGGTTATAGGTATGGCTTACTATAACATTAGTCTTATGAGAGGGGTGGTTTCTGGAGCTAGCATTAGGGATGTAGGAGATTCTTCGGTTAAATCCGGCACTTAGTAAGGCCTTATTGTAGTAATCTGCCGCTTGGTTGAAGATATCCTCATTGGCGGAGAGCCTCAAGATCCTATGTGAGATGCTATAGACTATGGAGTTGAGAGTCTGCTTAGGGTGGTTAGAGGCATAATTAATATAAGGTAGACTCTTCCGGGCTTATGGTATGGCTTGTATAGGCCTGTACTCAACTCCAGGGTCACGTCCAGGAAGTTGACAACCTTGTGGTTGAGGTCCATAGTTACGGATAGGCCGTATGACTTGAAGAACCTGTGTATGTGCTTGTTAAGGTTCTCTATCCTGCGAGGTCTATGATTCCTAGCGGTAAACAGGGCGTCGTCTCTATATACACCTCCTTGTAGGACCGGTATCTCGTCCCTAAGTCTATGGAGGAGGTATATTCCGACCTTGTCGGTTGCTTGCGCCGAGTCACTGTGATGTGAACTTATCTCTAAAACCCATTCTGGGTCATGTAAGGAACGCTTTTTAGTTTTTTATGCCCTTGGGAAGCCCTTTCGGGCGAAACGTACGTAGGTGCTGTTTTAAATAAACATGTTTTAACGGTTTGTTCTCCTTTATATACTTCCCCACGTATATATATATATATATATATATATATATATATATATATATATATATATTTATTAAAATAACAGATTAAAGTTTAAGCAAAGAATCGCTGCTTTCACCCTCAAGCCATACCATAAGCCCGGAAGAGTCTATCTTATATTAATTATGCCTCTAACCACCCTAAGCAGACTCTCAACTCCATAGTTTATAGCATATATATATATGATCAAATGTTAATAAGGTTCATTGATTACTCAATGAATATAGTTTTACAATAGATTCAAAGCACTCAACAAGAATTTTCTGGAGTTATTAATATTATTCAAAATATTAATATATGAAGACGTTCACATAATCAAAATATATGATTTATTATATATATTTCGGAGGTACTAAACTGTTTTTTCAGTACGTCCTCATCAGATAAAATACATAAATTGATGTATTTTTTTAAAAATGCAAAACGTGGTTCTAGTCATTCACAGATTTGCATTTGCTTTGTAAACGCAGATAGTTATCTTCTTCTCCTTTGGTGAATATCCAAGAATTTGACTACTGTGTTTTACGGATTAATTGGTGAAATATATCTCTTACAAAGTAGATTAATCATTTTAAAAGGTATAGACATGACAACCCTTAATTTTAATTTTGGATATATATATATATATGTGTGTGTGTGTGTGTGTGTGTGTGTGTGTGTGTGTGTACATATATATATATACATATATATGTATGTACATATATATATATATATACATATACGTTCAGCGCATCGGTAGGGGTTCTCCTACATGGATATAGAGTAGTGGTCGTACTCGAAAACGAGTTGGCAGCCACCATGTATCTATATGTATATATATATATAGAGAGAGAGAGAGAGATAGATAGGTAAATATACACGGGTGTGTATGATTGTGTATAGAAGATTATATTAATAAGAGGAATTCCAACTTTGTCTGATTTACTCGTTTTATTTACAATCCTTTAAAATATATATAATATGGTATTATAATGAAATAGTATGATAGAATATTAAATTCTAAGTGTTAATTGAACAAGTACTTTCATGCTTTCGCAATCTTCAGGTTCATGATATGTGGTGACAGTCGAGTTTGCAATTTTCAACTGTAATGAGATGGGTCAATTTACTACCTTTTATACATTTTATACGGAGAAAAGTGGCTCCAGAATGCAAAGCCCTGTAAACTGTATTTCGACCAATCAGTGTGTAGTTTCACTGAATTACAACAGCTGATTGGTTTAAGCGTCACGGCTGGTTGAGCATGCTAACGACCAATAGTCATACCCAACGTATCAATTGTTTTGCTTTTTGAAATGATGAAAATAGCATTTTCTATTAATCATCACCATCAACATCACTTTTATTATTATTATTATTGTTGTTGTTGTTGTTGTTAGTGGTCGTGGTCATAGTGGTAGTAGAAGTAATACCCCTAGGCGTTATTAAGGGCGGTGGATTGGCAGTATCGGTAGAGGGTCGGACGCCATGCTTTCCAGCATAGTTACGTCCCTTTACGATCTGAGTTCAAATCCCACCGAGGTTAACTTTGCCTTTCATCCTTACGGGGTCGATAAAATAAAGTACCAGTAATGCACTGGGTAATTTGCTGGCCTTGTGCCTAAAGTAGAAACAATTATTGTTCATTTAGCTTGGGTTTGAATTTATCAATAAAATTCTTTTCTTTGATTTTTCTCTTGATTTCACTTGGGCTGTGTAATTTGTAGAATGGGAATATTATAAATATTCCCTGACCACATGTTGCCAGGTGACGGACATTTGGGTCTCTGATTTGTTGACGGTGTACCCGTGCACGTTCCGATAGTGCATTTCCAGTTTGACCGACATATAGTTCTTCACAATTCGGGCATTTAATGCAGTAAATTAGATTTCTGCTTTTGCAGTTCATATTTGCATTTGGGAATATTTTTCCAGTTTTTGTTTTCATATATTGACCGGCGTGTATGGATTGACATGTGCCGCATCGATTATCATTGCATTTAGATACAGTGAATGATTGGTCTTTGTTGTTAAGGTCAAACTTTGCTTTTGTTAGCAATTGCTTCAAATTTTTTGGCTGTCTTTTACTAGGAGTCAAAGATCGATCTGTGATTAAGCCTTTTAATTCATTACTTTGAGCAATGATCGGTAGGTTTGCTTTGGCAGTGTTGAATATATTCTGGTGACATGGGTTGTGTGTCATTATAAATGGTATGACCAGTTCTTGGTTTCTTCTTCCTTGGGTTGTTCTAAGTTGTTGTATAGGTATTTTTATAGCCCGCTGTATGCCATTTTCTATAAGTAGAGATGGGTATTTTTGTTTGAGCAATTTCAAAGCTAACGACTGATATTATAGCTGAAAAACTACGAGAACTATGGATCTCAGATATCTCAAAAGAAGAAAACAAATCAAGAAAGGTATGGCAGCAGAAACAATTATTTGTCGATGAATATGC
>OZ024742.1:118446322-118491322 GCA_964016885.1 Eledone cirrhosa
ATTCCATGCCCGCCCAGGGCCCAAGGGCGTAACAACCGTTCCGCGTATTATCGTTTACGCAAACGAAGGGGAAATTTATTTTTCCAAGCACTCTAGGAAGGCTGATAGACTCGAGCGCCTGGCGTGCAATCGGGAAAGCCACCACATCAGTCGGATCATCGAGTGTACCAAACGATTATTAGTTATTTACACCCGTGATGTGAAGTTTAAAAGTGGCAAAATCTGATGAAATGGTTAAGAAGACTATATTTAGTCCCCAGTTAGCCCGGGTTATATGTAGTGTGATTCCTGAGTAGGTATGGGGAGTGATTAAAGATAAACAGATATAAAGGGTACAGAGAATAATATTCTAGGGTCGTGTGTTAATTTTAGGTAACAGATGAGAATATAATGAGAGTAAAGTGAATAAATACATAAATAAAAACATAAATAAAACGCAGTCATACCCAGGGTGGTAATTGTGGGAGTAAAAATGGAAGTAAATAAAAACATATCGAAGAAATCAAAATACAGAAGAAATAAAATACAGATCAAGGTGTAGCAAATAAACAATAGATAACATGGTTGGAGAATACAAGGTTATAAATATAGATATAGAGGATGGAAGAGTTGGAGTGGTATCAGGTGATACTTAGTGTAGGTTCGAGTCTTAATTTTCAATGGCGTGGAATGCGGCCGGCACTGTGGCGACAGGAAAGTGGGTGGAGGCTGAAAGGGACTCTTTCGGCCTCCACCCCCTTTCCTGTCTCCACAGTGCCGGCCGCATTCCACGCCATGCTGCCCTCAACGAGGTCATTAAGCATGGCTTGGACGCTGCAGGCTTCCCTTCCCAGCTCGAGTCGGTGGAGCTGGATCGAGGGGGACGGCAAAAGGCCAGATGGCATGACCATCTTCCCATTCCGCGGTGGCAAACCCCTCGTCTGGGATGCCACTTTCTGCAGCCACAACTTGGTGCAGTCTGCGACTGAACCAGGTTCTGCTGCACGTCGGGCTGAGGGGGCCAAACTCCTTAAATACCGGTCGCTCTCTGACAGGCTTGCGGTCGTACCCCTTGCAGTGGAGACTTCTGGTGTCCTCATCCCCAGGGCTACCTCCTTACTCACCACCATAGGCGTTGAGCTGGCCAGCCGCAGGTGTGAGCCCCGCGAGTTGGAGTGGCTTTTCCAGCGCGTCTCCCTTGCCGTCCTCCGGAGAAACGCCTTCTCCATTCTGTCCGCCGGGGCTGTGAGTGGGCCCCGTCGTGTACGTTGTTGTTGTAGAAGAAACATGAAGACAACAACTGGAAAGTTTGATTTTCTACTTTATCATTTACTTCTGCACTGAAATATATTTTCTTAAATATAAACGATATTAGAAACGAGAAACATTTATTCGATTTTCAATGTGAATCCCAAAACCTTGAAATATAGGAATAGAGTATTCAGTCAATACAATACAGGGTATAATAGAATGTGTTAATTTTTTTAAGAATCTATGAAGTCTGACGGAGTTTGAGTGTTCCTGACAGGAAAGCATCAATGCATGGTCCGGGAGGGCGGTAGACATAGCTTAATGCAGCCAAAATCCGAATGGTGTGCAGTGATTCCCATGTTGGCGATAGCTGTACACTGAAGCCAGGGCCCCTGTTCCTTATTACATCTGAAAGCGCTCAACATTTCCTAGAGCTTTATTTATTTATGTTTGTTGGTTCACCACTGGATAGAACTGGTCATTCCGTATGGTCAACCTCGATGTAAATATATATATATATATATATATATGTGTGTGTGCATGTGTGTGTGTGTGTGTGTGTGTGTGTGTGTGTGTGTGTGTGTGTGTGTGTGTGTGTGTGTGTGTGTGTGTGTGTGTGTGTGTGTGTGTGTAAGCTGAACACTTAAAGCAGTGCCACTCAATTTTAAATATATATATATATGAACTGATCAACATCATCGGATGTTTCCCAAGCCGCACGTTTTTTTTTTCATAGCTTCCCTCTCCTAGAAAGGTGTTGTGACAACAACTCGGGACCTTTCAATCCCAGGTGAAAAAGAAAAAAAGTACTATTTGGATGGCCGTTGACTCTGCTGAGTTCCCCCACCCTTCGCCGGGTCTTGTATTTCATCCCGCAGGGTGTCCAAATATCACCCTCCTCACCAAGCAAGCCTGGTGGGGTTGCCAGTTTAGTCGCCGACGACCCGACCGTGACACATGTTGTACTGGGTTACATGTTACCAGTAGCATGCGAGAGTGGCCTGACATTTAAACATTTTTTATTTTATCTTTCACCTGGGAGTAAAAGGCCCCCAGTTGTTGTCACAACACCTTTCTAGGAGAGGGAAACTCTGAAAAAAAAATAAGAACTGCGGCTTCGGAAACATCCGATGATGTTGACCAGTTCTTTTAGGGTAGTGTTTTCGATGCTCAGAGAGTGGGATTAGTCGAGTGCAAGGCCTTTGCCCACTTAAAAAACCTTCAAAGCACAGGCATTGCTTGTTCAGGATATGTTACAGGTTCATGTGGCTGTAGCCTAGGTGCACCATTTTCCGTAATCTGACAAGCGATTGCAATACTCTTAGCAGAGTTTGCAGCCATCATGTATGTATGTAAAAGGTAAACAGAAATAACAACACAAACGTTACAGTATATGGAAGGAATATATTAGTTTAACGCTTGAAATACCAGGAAGAGGGTTTTAACGTTTCCGATGCTAATCCTTCATCAGAAGAAAGAATGAGAAGTTAGAAAGATTGAGGGGACGGCCAGGGCAGATTCAAAAGTTACTTTTTCTAATAATTACATATCTCAATAAAAAGAAAGAATATAAAGATAAAGTATCAACTGAGAGAAGTAATTAAACATTAACCATAAGACAAAATATCAATTTGACGGGTATAGTGTCCCCAATCAGGCTTTCTGGAATTAAGAAACAATATTAATTAATTCAACACACTGAAACAACCAATATTGGGAGAAAAAAATTATTCCATCTTCAAGGAGAAAGTTCTTTGGAACTAAAGGAAATATCGAATAAATAGTATACAGACCATATCGTTGCTGAGACAACGTGGTGTCCAACAGGTTGCGTCATTGAACCACTAAGTGAAATACATATATATATATATATATATATATATATATATATATATATATATATATATATATAGAGAGAGAGAGAGAGAGAGAGAGAGAGAGAGAGAGAGAGAGAGAGAGAGCAAACCGGAATTGTGTTAACTACCAATCACCCAGGCAGCTTTGGTAATACTGTTTCGCAAAATTAATTGTGAAGAGGAATACCGATTCTTTTCTTGATTTATTCTTAAATTGAGTCTGGCAAACCCTATTGTCTATAGTTAGTATTCTTTTAGTAGGCTGCTATTTTTAGTGGTGTGAGTTTGTGAGACACGTTAAGTTCAGATACCATGTGCGTTATTATATATACGCACACTATTCAGTTTTTTAATATACTTAGAAGTGTCCAGGATACTAATTCTTCAGCCACTGATGAGCAAGAATTGGTATTCCTCTTCACAATTAATTTTGCGAAACAGCATTACCAAAGTTGTCTGGGTGATCGGTAGTTACCACAATTCGCTGTTTGTATTTATTTTCTTGATTTATTCTTAAATTGAGTCTGGCAAACCCTATTGTCTATAGTTAGTATTCTTTTCACCTTAGCGAATCTGGTCCCTTACGATTTGAACACATATATGTATATATCTGTGTTCGTTTTTCTTTTATAATTATATATATATATATATATATATATATATATATATATATATATATATATATATATATATATATATATATATATCGTTTCTGAATTTGTTTAGCAAGATTCTTTGAAGATTCACTGAAGAGGTCACAGAATGTGTGACGAAAGAACTTTGACAATATATGAACAATCGTCTGGTTGTGGAACCAACCAACCAACAGGAAATTTATAAGTTCCTAAATTTATAAATTTAATTTATAATAAATTGAAGTGAAAGCAACTGGTGCGTGTGTTTCTTATTGGCAACATGACCCTCCCAAAGCATAAGAATATATATCTAGAATTATATATATAATTTTTTATATATATATGTGTGTGTGTGTGTGTGTGTGTGTGTGTGTGTGTGTGTGTGTGTGTGTGTGTGTGTGTGTGTGTGTGTGTTATGCAGATGCGAATGATTTCTACATGACTACCATTGGTTGATTCGGTTGACATCATAAGACTGGTTTCCGTGCAGTTAACATCTACTAGATACCAGACAATCGCCCACCCGGATGACATTAATCGAAGACACTTTCCCAAGGTGTCACACAGCAAGAGAGAACCAGAAAGCATGTGATTGCAAAGCCAACACTTTTACCACAGCTATGCCTGCACAGACGAATAAGTTTGTGGAAGTTATATAAGAATTGAGCTATTCATATTTTCTCCATTTCAGTGAAAAGTATTTGATTTTATTATGAAGAAACATCGGATAAATATTATCACCGAAAAATCATATCATCTCCTCAGATGCTTCCCACTAAATTTTGGAGAATATTGCCTACCCAAGATAAAAATACCTTCTCTTTGATTACAATCATTGACTTCCCTGCTCATGCAGTATAAGCAATAGCAATCTTAACATAAATTTCAAGAGAAAATGAATATACAAACAGAAATGAGATGTTTGTCTTGTGTACCATACATCCAAGTTTTATACTTGGCGCCTGACTGTCTTCAAATAGTATATAAATAACAGGTACAGTCGGCTCTTAAATCATAAAATGTGTTGAACCATGAATGGTAGTGAGTGGTTTTGCATAAAAGCATCTTTCTTGAATAAAGTATATTACAAACTGTGGCCGCAGAGCAGATCAGCGAACCTGCTCTGCTGAAAGAAATGATTGCAATCTCTACTATATACATATCACAATACAATATGTATTCTTATATATTTATATATATATATATATATATATATATATATATATATATATATATATATATATATAGAGAGAGAGAGAGAGAGAGAGAGAGAGAGAGAGAGAGAGAGAGAGAGAGAGAGAGAGAGAGAGATAGGGGGGCAGGAGTGAAAGAGAAAGAGAGAGTGAGAGATGTGTGTGTGTGTGTGTGTGTGTGTGTGTGTGTGTGTGTGTGTGTGTATACATTTGGAATTAGCTAGAGGAGCTTTAATAAATATTTATATATAGGATAGTATACACTAATCGTGCACTGAATAAATACAATATGTATGAATGTATATATATATATATATATATATATATATATATATATATATATATATATATATATGTATGTATATATATATATACACGAAAGCCTTCCTGGGCGAGGAATGTACTTCCCAACACAGCCTAGCAGTCAGCGACCTCACTGTCAGAGTTAGTCGAACTTTGAAACAAAAGGCAACTTGGAGAAGATCTAGAAGCTGAAAGGTCCCTCAGCCAGTAACAAATTCAGAAATATCTTACTTGACGCCTATGACAGTTGAGAAGAACGGATAGAGACATTCAATGTAGAATAGCACTGGGAGTTCCTAAAAACAACCTACTAAAAGCGGCAGACGAGATCTGTGGTTGGGGAAAGACTACAGGGAGAAGGAGAGTTTCTTGGTGGTGGAACAATAAGGTAGACGAAGCAATTAAGGCCAAGAGACATACATGGAAACAATTGAAGAATGGGTGGGGAGCAGGATACGTTACATAGAGACCAGGAGAGAAGCTAGGCGACAATAGGAGGTGTTCAGGATTACGAGGCAGTGTGTTAGTGAAAATTGCGATGTCATCGGTGAGAAGTGTGTCAGGGATGATAAAGGTGTACTTGCCGTCAAAGATGCTGAGAAGAAAGAAGCGTAGAAGAGCCATTATAAAATATTACGGAATGAGGAGAATGCATGGGAGAAAGAGACCCTACTCCAAGTAGACCCCATTGAAGGCCCAGCAGTACCAGTCTGTAGAAGTGTAGTTAGTAAGGCAATTAAGGATATTAAAACTGGGAAAGCAGCCGGTCCATCAGGAATAGTTGCTGAGATGCTGAAAGTATCTGGGTCAGTAGGACACACCATAACCACGCGTATTGTAAACCAAGTAATACTGGATGGCGTCATACCATATGAGTGGTGCAGCAGCATCATTGTCAATTGCTATAAGAGTAAAGGGGTTGCGCTAGATAGAGGTAACTATAGAAGTATAAAACTGATGGACCAGGTAATGAAAGTAACAGAAAGTGTCATAGCACCGTTAATTAGGGACAGGGTAAATCGAGATGAGATGCAGTTTGGATTTGTGCCTGGCAAAAGCACCACTGATGCCCTCTTCCTTGTGACACAGTTACGGGAAAAGTACCTTGCTAAAAGTAAGCCTCTCCACCTAATATTTGTTGATCTGGAGAAAGCTTTCAACAGAGTGCCCGTGACATAATTTGGTGGGCTCATTAGAAAACTGGGAGTAGATGAGTGGCTTTTGAAAGCTGTACAAGCCATGTATAGAGGAGCTGTCAGTAAAGTCAGGATTAACAATGATTATAGAGAGGAATTTAGTGTACAAGTTGGCGTCCACCAGGGCTATGTCCTTAGCCCGCTTCTGTTTGTTATCGTTTTGCAGGCTATAACAGAGGAGTTTAAGACCGACTGCCCATGGGAACCTCTGTACGCAGATGATCTTACGCTCATAGCTGAATCCATGGTGGAACTAGAGAAGAAATTCCAAACACGGAAGCAGGGCCTAGAAAGAAGGGGTCTTAAAGTCAACCTGACCAAGACTAAGGTCCTAGTAAGTAGAAGAGAAAACAAAACCCAGATCTCCTCAGGGAAATGGCCTTCTCCAGTATGTAGGAAAGGTGTTGGTAGAAATTCCATCGTCTGCCCATATGCAAAATGTGGGTACACAATATATGTAATGGGATCTCAGAAAGTTTAGCTAAGAATGTAGGCTTTATATGTGGCAGTTGCACTGGAAAAGTAAGCAGCAAACGACCGCAGGACACAAGCGCTACCAAATTCTCAGAAGGCTCTGTAGAAACAGTATATAGCTTCTGCTACTTAGGTGACCGAATTAGCAGCGGTGGTGGGTGTTCTGAAAGTACAGTAGGCAGAGTAAGAACGGAATGGAGGAAGTTCAGGGAGCTACTATTATTGCTGGCTACAAAAGTCTTCTCCCTCAGAATGAAAGGCAGACTGTATGATGCGTGCGTATGTACATCTATGTTACATGGTAGTGAGTCTTAGGCGCTGTGTGTAGAAGACTTGCATAGATTGGAAAGAAATGAAGCTTGCATGCTCCGATGGATATGTAGTAATAGTAATATGCGAGAACGACGAAGCATAAATGAACTGAGAGAGAAACTAGGCATAAGAGGAATCAAATGCTGCGTTCAGGAGAGTCGATTGCGTTGGTATGGACATGTGTTGCGTATGAAGGATGACAGCTGGTGAGCGCTCAAAGTTGTTGGAAGCCATGGAGTGGGGAGACCAAGGAAGACCTGGGATGAGGTGATAAAAACCGACCTTGCCCAAATGCACCTCTCAGAGATGACACATGACCGGGATCTCTGGCGATATGCAGTAATACAGAAGATCCGACTTCCCACGAGCACAAGCTGAAGCATATGTACAGTGTCCTCTCACCCCACCCCCACCCCCCTCCACAGCCCACGCTGTAAAATGGACGTGTAAAAGACACGGCAAAAAGCGTCCAGCCCACACTGCCAATGTGGTTGGGGTTAGGAAGGGCATCCAGCCGTAGAAAACCAGCCAGAAGAACCCCTATATGAGCGTGACATGGTCATCCGACACAGCTTACCTCTAAATGGGACCCGTCTAACCCATGCTAGCGTGGGAGATGAACGTTAATCGATGATGTTGATGATGATAATGATGATCTATATATATATATATATATAATACACACACACACACATACATACACACGCACATATTTTCTACCTAACCATAGAAATTGTTTACCTGCTCTCTTATAGAGTATGTTAATTAGATTGTTTAAATACATTTAGTTTTGATTTTGTATTTTTTAAATCTTGTATCTTATAAATTTGATACCTGTAATGTCTTCAGACTTGTAAACCGTTTAATTACTTTAAATGTTTGTTTACGTCTTACGATAAATGTTTACATTTATCGTATAAAAGTTTCGTTTTTCTAAATTGATTAAAAATCTAGTTAAATCAAATTTATAACACTCTTAAGTGTAATTATAACTAATAATTAATATTATATATAATCGACAATATCGATTTAAATTTTATAATTTATATATGAACTATACAAATGCTTATATCTAAATAAATCTGGTTTAATAATATCATATTTACTACATTTACAAGCTTTATGGTTAGTTAATAACATTTTTAACTTTAATCTTTCTAACTAAATTATTGACTATATTTAATAATTTAAATATACTCTTGATTACCCTTGGAGTTATGTTAAAGTATCTTTTTCACTTTATATTTGTTTTAATTTTGATATAATACAATAATATAGGTTCTTTCAAATATTATAGTCTAAAAATTTCAAATTATTTAACTAATTGATTATTTCTAATTAAATTAATATTTGGAAAAAAACGGTCACGCATCATATACCTTGATTCTCCTTCTTTGATATTTCATCGCATTAAAAATCATATACCTCAGGTTGGTGCGAGCAATAACTAAAAAAAGCTATTGGGACAAGTAAATCGCGTAAAGCGAGTGAGACAAGTAAACAACATAGAAGGATGAAAGCAACGCAAAGATAGGAATAAACAAGCAACATGGTTATCCGGTCAGCATAAGCTGGGTGGATTTCATGAGCGACCAAGATACAGACCGTCCGACGTGAGTGAGATGTGAGCAAGAAGAGAACTCACTACTAGCCAAACGGGAGGAAGTGAGAAGGGGAGAAACAGAGAGTGAGTGAGTGAGTGGAAGTGGAATATATATATATATATATATATAGTTGTTATATAGTAAGGTGTATTATTGGTTGTGTCATACGGTCCAATAAATTTTTGTTACCATATTAAGTTCTCCACGCTTTTGTATATCTCCAATTCCATTTATGGGAACAGCTAGAGTAAAACGGAGTATTTGTATCAAAATAAAGATCCGAAGGCATGGTATAAATTTCCAATCATTTTAATCATGACACATGTTTCAATAAGAGATAGATCGATCGTGTAGCCATGATCGATTATCACCGATCTCGTCAGGTGAAAATGAATTGTCTTCAAATCCTTGATATGAGGGAGAAAATTAACGATGTTCACTTACAGAGTTTAGTCCCTCATATGAAGATCGGGCAGTCAAAACATGGCGACTGCTATCGTCTTCAGTCAGGGTCATAAAACTATCAAGTCTCTATCTCTCAATAGCTGTAAAAGACGCTGGACATCAAATCTGTAGAATTACAGTCGGTCACAGTTAATGTGAGTGGGTACACACACACTCACACACACCGACGCAAAGTCAAAGAAAAAATATATATACATATACCAACATAGCATCAAATCTGTAGAACTACAGACGGTCACAGTTAGTGTGAGTGAGTACACACACACTCACACACACCGACACGAGGTCAAAGAAAAAATACAAATATACCCACATTGTATTCACCGAAAGTTAGTTTACAAAACAACAAATGTTATATTGGTCAAATCTCATTTTGACGATATAAATTGGAAAAAAATGGGTCAACCGCAACCCTATACACACGCAAGTAAGTTCAGTTCAATGTTCTGTTATACGTCTATAGATTGAATTGTAACATCCGTATCTCCAAATAGTGTATGTTATGGTATATACACATCCGTATCGTCCAAAAAAGTGTATGTTTAGGTATATACACATCCATGTGAAGAGCAAGTAGTCAGCTCATATCGAACTCAGTATGTGCCGTTGTCCCATTGAGAATCTGAGTCCCCAAATCTATGCGTGCAAGCAACCGTTATGTAGGCCACCAAGGGGCTCTGTGTAGGGTTGGGTATTTGGGTTAAGGTGTCAGTATGTGCGTTTTCCCATCATATGGGCCCTGTAGTTCTACAGATTTGATGCTATGTTGGTATATGTATATATTTTCTCTTTGACCTCGCGTCGGTAGGTGTGAGTGTGTGTGTACCCACTCACATTAACTGTGACCGATTGTAATTCTACAGATTTGATGTCCAGCGTCTTTTACAGCTATTGAGAGATAGAGACCTGATAGTTTTATGACCCTGACTGAAGACGATAGCAGTCGCCATGTTTTGACTGCTTGATCTTCATATGAGGGACTAAACTCTGTGAGTGAACATCGTTAATTTTTCTCCCTCATATCAAGGATTTGAATACAATTCATTTTCACCTGACGAGATCATTGATAATCGATCATGGCTACACGATCGATCTATCTCTTACTGAAACATGTGTCGTGATTAAAATGATTGGAAATTTATACCATGACTTCGGATCTTTATTTTGATATATATATATATATATTTATATATATATATATATATATATATATATATATATATGTATATATATATATATATATATATATATATATATATATATATATATATATATATATATAACGAAGGAATTGTGGTAAGGAACCAGATGGACCCCAACGCACCAAAGTACTCCATACTTAGGGTAGTAGAGTGCCGTCGGGGTCATACTTGTTCCTATATATATATACTAAAGTATAATTATTATTTGCAATGGATTGGCAGAATCAGTACCATGTCGGTAATATGCTTTGTGTCGTTTGTTCCTGCTCTTTACGTTCTGATTCCAAAGGTTTGCTTTGTCTATCATCCTCATGGGACCCATAAAATAAAGTACCAGTAACGTACTGCGGTCGATTTAATCGACTTTCCTCAAAATTGTTGGGCTTGTGCTTAAATCAAAAACCATTATATGTAGTCTTCGAAATACACAGTCACAATTAAAAATAATAAACATTGTGTGTGTGTGTGTGTGTGTGTGTGTGTGTGTGTGTGTGTGTGTGTGTGTGTGTGTGTGTGTGTGTGTGTGTGTGTGTGTGTGTGTGTGTGTGTGTGTGTGTGTGTGTGTGTGTGTGTGCGCGCGTGCGTGTGCGTGTGTGTGTGTGCGTGCGTGTGTGTTTGTATATTTATTTGGAAACATTTGGATGTATGTAGGTGCATATATACATACACGCACGCACACACACATTTGTG
Source organism: Eledone cirrhosa (assembly GCA_964016885.1). Taxonomy (NCBI): domain Eukaryota; kingdom Metazoa; phylum Mollusca; class Cephalopoda; order Octopoda; family Eledonidae; genus Eledone; species Eledone cirrhosa. The sequence goes on from OZ024742.1 coordinate 118,457,483, forward strand.
TATTTCTAATTTATTTCTCATTCTAGCTTCTGAGGAAGGACCAGTGTCCGAAAGATTAGGACTCTTTTCCTACTATATCCTGCGTTAAACTAATATTTATATATATATATATATATATATATATATATATCGAAGACCCCTTTTGGTCACGAATGACTATGTGATTTGCGCCTAGAAAGTACCCTCCGAGGCACAAGACCGGGCAAGGCAGTCGCCCAAGTATGCCAGCCTCCCTTCTCCACGTTACCGATGATGTCCAAGGGAAATGCTATGGCCGATATAGCTTGGCACCAGTGGCGCCACAACTCATTTCTACAGCTGAGTAAACTGGAGCAACGTGAGATAAAGTGTCTTGCTCAAGGATACAACGCATTACCCGGTCCGAGAATCGAACTCACAACCTTTCGGTTGCAAGCCCAACGCTCTAACCACTAAGCCATACTGTATTGTTTGCTTTGTTATTTCCGTTTACATTTCGCATACATACACACTGATACATACACACACCACACATACACAGATATATAGAGAGAGAGAGCGACAGGGAGGGAGAAAGAGATAGAGGATGAAAGATAGAGGGTTAGGGAATATTAACATTAATTTTTATATGCTAGGTTCGTGACATTGGGCGATACTCATTACAAAAGTCAGTTTGATCAGTCTTCTGTCGTAAGAAAGGGTCGTTTGTATATATGAAATAGATAAGGCATATTAAAAGACTAAAAAAATCGGTGAAGTTTCATGACCAAAATAGAGATTCCAGCTACACTGTAAGAGTGAACTAAATATCTTGAAAGTAATAAATAATGTACTATCATACAGCTAATCAGATATATTTCGTAGAATGCGCTGCAGTGCAGTTTGCTTCTATTTTCCGACAAAAATATAACTTCCACGTTTTGTCTGCACCCTGTTCCCCTTTGTAAATATAAACACTCACACACTACATTTATATATATATATATATATATATATATATATATATATATATATATGCGCGTTCGTGTGTGTTTGTGTGCGTGTGGGGGGTATATATATATATATATATATATATATATATATATATATATATATATATATAAATGTAGTGTGTGAGTGTTTATATTTATATATATATATATATATATATATATATAAATTCATGTTTGGACTTCAGTTCATGAATTTCAGATTGAGTTTTGGTGGCGCCGTCTTGAAGCATGGCATATCTTGGTTATCTAAATATGGCGGGTTCATCCTTCTGCAAGTTTCATAACAAATGAGAAATGAAGAGAAACAACAATCAAACAAACAACAGCTAACAGAGAAGAATGGGCTTCAACATTGGTCTGATACTTTATATTCCAACTTTGATATTATAAATATTCTTGATTACTGAGTGCCTTCTACCAGATTTTTGGAGCAGCTTTGTGACTATGTTTGTAATATCGAGTGCATATATTGAAGGCTTCTTCGTTTTCTTCGTCCTCTTAATCATGAGAAGGTCGTTAGAGCAGTCTCCTCAAACACTCTTCCCAGTGGGTCCTGCCAGAAACAATCATCTCCAACTGATCCAGCTGGATCCCCAAGTGAGATCAGCCAAACTAATTGATGTTATCCAACCATCTTGCTCGGGATCTACCCCTGGGTGGGTCTCCTGCCGGTTGGTTTTACCCGTAAAATCTGTCCAGCGATTCTTTCCTGAGGCTTTAGAAAAAATAATCGAAGAATAAAAGAATATATCATTTTTTAAATAACTAAATATTCCACTCTTATTCAACCAGAAGCATGGGTGTAAAATCCACCAGTCTTCTTTTCCTAATGCGTAGAATGCCTAGCAGTAGACTCCCGAGTAACCAAGTTACAAATTTAGTTGCGATCCTAAGTAAAGCAATTAAATTAATTAATTACTTATGCCAATGCCACAGTATCCTATTTTCAGTTATCTACTTACCCAAGATATATGTCTATGTAATTATTCGTAGATACGTAATGCTATATACTGTTGCAAAAGAGAGCAGAGCAGACAACAGAACACTACATTGTCTTACTATAGAAGTTTAATGATTCAGATATGTGATACTAAAGCCAGTTGGAATGGATATTACTGAAGTTCATCCATAGATCGATATTTTATTCTTTTATTCTTTTACTGGTTTCAGTCATTAGACTGTAGTCATGCTGAGGTTCCATCTTGATTCAATACATCACATTTCATCGATCCTTTTTTGTCAAAACGCTAAGGTATGAGACAAACACAAAACATAACACAAGTGGACACACATATACATATGTATGGGTATATACGTATGTATATGTGTGTGTGTGTGTATATATATATATATATATATATATATATATATATATATATATATATGCATATATCTATCTGTATCTTCATATATGGGGGGGGGCGGATATATCTATATATGAATATATATATATATATATATATATATATATATATATATATATATATATATAGTAATAATAATAAATTTGAAGACTAAAATCCAAAGAGGGCTCGATAAGCGATTCTTTGCTTAAACTTTAATCTGTTATTTTAATAAATAAATAAATAAATATATATATATATATATATATATATATATAAGTGGAATGAATACAAAGGAGAATATAGCGTTAAAACGTGTTTATATAAAAATGCAACTTCGTACGTTTCGCCCAAAGAGGGCTTCTCAAGGGCATAGAAAACAAAAAGAAGGTTCAGTACGTGATCCAGGAGGGGTTTTAGGGTTAAATTTACATCAGAGTTCATTCTTCGTTCAAGCACGTGTGTTGTTTTTGCCACAGAGCAAGGGTAGTAACTCTGGCCGGTGCTTGAATAATCGTCCCACACTGCTCTTTACCCGTTCACATGATGGTGTTTTCCGTTATTATTTTGTGGGTGCTGCTTTACTATTGCCGATTCGAGCTGGGTCTGGGATGCATAGTTGGTTCACAGATGTTTATTTATACCGCCTGCCCACCGGAGTGCTATGGTTTGGGTAGGGGGACCCAGTTTATGGTTCTCATGCCACAGTCGGTTCCCATCCGAAGTAAGACGCTGTATTCGGTGCCTGCAGTTTATAACCGATTCGGCTCTGCTATTTATGAGTTCAATGGGTGTTCTTATGATATAGTAAAGCTCCATGAGGCAAAGCTCGCACTTCCTCTTGGAATTGTAGGGTGCAGCCCTGCCGACAATACCCCAGTGTGTGGAGAAGCTGATGTTGGTGTCAAGTATTGAACACATTTGCACAAGCTATTGGAAACTAAATATATGTATCGCTTATCTCGTCTCCTCTCTCTCGATACTTAAATATTATATATATATATATATATATATATATACGACGTCCTGGTAAACTCAAGACCTCTTCCCAAACAGCCCTGAATTTCACCGCAGACGCTGGCGATAGCTAACTGTCGTCGTAAAGCTCGCCAGCGCGATGACAAGAATGAGTACTGCCGGCTCAACCGGATACGCAACAAGGCGATCACGGATGACCGGGAGAAGTTTTGGACGGAAGAAGTCAAGCACCTGGAGACAACGGCAAGGAACAACAACCTCAATCAAGTATTCAATACACCCCCACAGAGCCCGTGCCGGTCTCCGTATCAGGACAGCCCTAGTGAAGGATACCAATGCCAACGTCATCACCACTGAAACTACCTGCCTCGAACGCTGAAAGGAGTACTTCAGCCTTCTTCTACATCATCCACCCATCCCAATCGATCCCTGCCTAACCACCACCGTAGACACAGCTGCAGCCAACGACTCCTGCGGACACGATCCTATCACTCTCGATGAAGTCAGAACCCCCCTGAAGAAGTTCAAAAACCACAAAGTCCCTAGAATCTACATTATCACCGCGGAGATAACATTATTCAGTAACTCACTCGTATCATCAACCACGTATGGGTGTCAGAGCGGCTCCCGAATGACTGGATCCGAGGCACTACCCTCCGCTTCTGGAAACGGAGGAGCAACAAACTCGTCTGCAGCAACCACACGGGCATCACACTTCTCTCCCTCCGAAGCAAGGTCTTCACCAAGATTCAGCTCAACCGCACTCTTTCCACCATAGGAAGCGGACATCGCCCACAATAAACCGGATTCATGTCAAATCGATCCACCGCCGACCATATTTCTGCCCTCACCCTCCTTATTGAAATATCTCGGGAGTTCCGTAGAGATCGCTGCCTCTACGTCACCTTCGTCGACCTCAAGGCGGCTTTCGACACGGTCGATCATGCATACCTCTGGAAAATGTTCAAGCTTGTCAGCGCACTTCCCAAGATCACCATCCTGTTCTATAGCAGTGCCGAGAGCTGTGTTTGTGTGCGAGTGAACGGGAAGGGCTCCGACTGATTCTCCATCAACAGCGAGATCAGACAGGGCTGCATAAATGCCCCTGACCTCTTCTTCAACTGTGTCATCGATTATCTGATGACCAATGTCTGTGAGCGAGTTTCTGGCGTTATCTTCGTTGAACTACCACCTTACTGACCTGGAGCATGCAGACGACATCACACTATTCAGCAACTCGATCGACCATCTCAGAGACCCACTGACCATTTACCCAGAGGAATCAGCAAAGCTTGGTCTTCAGGTAAGCTGGGCAAAGACAAAGGTAAGCATGTTGGCAATGGCCTGGATCGTCCCCCGCTTCATGTTGGCCCCGACGACGTGAAGTTTGTCAGCTCCTTCATTTACCTGGGGTCGACTGTCACCAACAATGGGGACCTGACTCCGGAAATCAGTCGCAGATGTGGCCCCTCTACTGGGGTCATGCACTCACTATGGAAGGCCCTTTGGCGTCATTGTTCTATCAACCAGAAGACGAAGCTTCGTACTTACAACACATCGGTCCCCTCCGTTCTCCTCTATGAAACAGAAACGAGACCCCGCACAAAGACTCTAGCAAAGACAATCGACAGCTTCGATAGCAGAACCCTGAGGACCATCAAAAACATGTTGCCTCGACAGCTTCCCACCTCATAGCTATCCACCGCATGAGCTGGTACGGACATGTTCTCCGCTTCTCACCAGATCACCCTATCAGGGCCTTACTCTCGTTCGATGCAGTGGCTGCAGGCTGGAAGAGGCCACACGGCATGCCCTGCACCAGATGGCTGGATGTCATCAGGGAAGATCTCCGGAGGCTTGACATCACCTTAGAGGATGCAGAGAAGCTGACACGGGTCCACCACCGATAGTGGGCGGTGGTGGACTTGGTTGGCTCTATGCACGACGATGCTTCTGGGATCGCTGAGTTAGGATGACCCCGGCCTTCGAGCAAGAGCAAGAGCAAGAAGAGAAGAAGAGTTTTATACACACACACATACACATACACATACACATACACACACATACACACACATACACACACACACACACACACAAGCACATATATATATGTATATATAAGTGTGTGTTTGTGTGTGTGTGTGTGTGTGTGTGTGTGTGTGTGTGTGTGTGTGTGTGTGTGTGTGTGTGTGTGTGTGTGTGTGTGCGTGTGTGCAGTTTCCGTCAACCAAATTCCACCAGAAACTACAATTACAGGACATTGGTCAACCCGCGGTTGTAGGAGAAAGACTTGACCACATCTGTTTATATAAATTGTCATATACTTAAAATAAAATCGTTCTTAGCTAATTTAAGCTTGTTTTTCTCTTCTGGTCTCTTTCATAAGAGTTAAACAACATGACTAAGAGAAATTATTTATTTTTCCCGCTTCAAATAGATTTTAGGTTTTAATTAAGTATCTCGTTCAATACCACGGCTAAAGTGCAAGAAAAGCAACAGAAAGAAATAAGAAAAAAATATGTATACACGCACCAAGTATGTAAGTCTAAGTATTGTTGTTCGTTAACTGGCCATGCTGGAGCAAAGCTTTGGAAGAATGTGGCTGAATATATCGAACTCGGGACTTATTTTTTCAAGTCTCTCATTTATTTTATCGATCAAATTTTGTTGAATCTATAAGCTGTGGGGATAATAATACTCACATCTACATAGCCCATATATGCATATATATATAAATTCTCACGCACACGCACACACACACACACACACACACACACACACACACACACACACACACACACACACACACACACACACACACACACACATATATATATATATATATATATTAGTAAAAAGGAAAAGAAAATGGTGACAAATTTTTCCCAGTAAAAAATAGTTTAATTAGGAATAAGTATAAATTAGTAATAAGTATTAGTTAGTATTCAGTTTGAGTTTTAAGTTTTTACCGGTTGCGCATTTCTTATGCTTTTCAAAAATAATTTTGAGATAGAGCACTCGTGATTTTTGCTCTGATCTGATCAGTTTTGGAAATTCTTCCTGTTTTATGTGAAAAAAGTGGCTTGGGGGTATTAAGATTTGGTTGGTTGTTGAATGTCACGTGAATAAGCACTATAAATTTCGCGCCATTTCGTGTTGCAAAAATCCTTGTAGTCAAAACAATTTTGATTGGTCGGTAGAAGTCACGTGAATATTTAAATTGATTTTAGCGCGAACTGGTTTGGCGCCAAATGTAGGTTTGTCGAAGAGTGTCCTTTTCCGCTTGATTAAGTTGCAGTCATGTTGAGAGGCCAACAGTTCAGGTGTCTATTAAGAAAAATATGTGTGTGTGTGTGTGTGTGTGTGTGTGTGTGTGTGTGTGTGTGTGTGTGTGTGTGTGTGTGTGTGTGTGTGTGTGTGTGTGTGTGTGTGTGTGTGTGTAGCAAAGTGGTTCATTGCTGTGATAATGGAAATGAATCGGTCAGTAGGAATGTGTGTGTACGTGTGGGGGGGGGGGGTATTTTAACATGTTGAAACATATTTTTCAGCTCTTGTCTTATACGGAGAAGTGTGTGTGTGTGTGTGTGTGTTTATATGTCTGTCTGTATGTTAGTGTACGCGTGTGCATGCGTGTGTGTGTGTGTGTGTGGATGTGTGTGTGTGTGTGGATCAGTATTTTTGGTAAAAATGGTATTACTGGTAAACATGGTGTACATTATTCGATATTTTCAGTCATTTGCAAAAACGATTCTCTCAAAAGAACATCAATTATATCAATAGTAAAAAAGGTAAAATGATGTATAGTATTGTCATAACAACAAGGCGTGTGTGAGTCCAGATTGTACGTACTACAAGGGGAATCCATTAGGCCCTGCCGTATGGGATACTTGTGTACAAATATGTATGCACAAATCAATGTGCAATACATGTGTGCGTATGTGTATGTGTGCGTGTCGGCACGTGTATATCTATAAACATCAAAACGTATGCGAATTTGTGTATATTTGCGTTGCACCATAGAACATGTGTGTTTACGTATGTCATTGTGTTTATATGTTGATAGAAATGTATGTAGGATGTATGCTGATGTAGGTATGTATGTCAATGTGTGTATGTTGTGGGTTCGTCTTAGACGGGGTCCGTATTTGTTAATAAAGTGAGATTCCTTGCTGATGCGTTGGGTGTGGGTGGCATTATCTTTAAATTTGAAGAGGGGAAAGACTCTAAAGTTGGGATGATTTGGGGCGGCACAGGTATCAATGTGTTCACTCAGTGCTATTTTTCTGTATTCCCGTATTTTGATTTGGGATCTATGGACAGTCATGCGTTGGCGGAGGCTGTTTTTAGTCTGGCCTATGTATTGTTCTCGACAACCTGAGCAAGTTAATACATATATTAGGTTTTCTAATGCGCATGTGAAATTGTGTTTTACTATAAAACGTTGTCCTTGTTTGAAATAGAATTCCGAACCCTCTATTAGGTTGATGCATATACCACAGTTGGGTCTATCGCATTTTTTTACTGTGGGTTTCGTTGTTGTGGTTGGCAGTACTTTGGCATGTGTTAGGATGTTTTCCATTGACTTAGATTGTCTTTTGCTCTTTATGATATCGTGTGTTCGAAGGATTTGGTTTATTCTATGGTCCTATTTTAATACAGGGATGTTCTGGAGGATGGTGTCAAAGGCCTCATTGTTGAGGGGGTTGTGTGTGGATATGTATGGAAGAGCTTTTAGTTTCGGTTGATTAACTTTAGGGTGTCTAAGGTCCTAGGTACTGAGTTTTAGGGCACGTTGGATTCCATTGTCAACTAGTGATGCGGAGTTGTCCCTGCTTATGAGTGTGTCCTTTAGTTCTTGTAGACGTAAGTAACAGGTGTTTTTTATTGGAAACTATAGTTCAGATTATCTTGGCTAAGTTGTAAGGAATATTAATTTTAACGTGTCTAGGGTGGCATGAATTGAAAGGAATATATTGCTTGGAGTCTGTGGGCTTGTAGTATATGTCTGTTTCTATTTTTTTTTTGTTATGAATCTTAATGAGGATGTCGATGAAGGGGAGTTGTTGATGGCTGTATTCCATTGTAAAATTAATATTCGTGTTGAGCCCATTTATAAGGGTCTGAAATTCTTTAAGTTTCTCGATGTTTTCGTGCCAAAGGAGTCATCTAGATATCTCTTCCAGAGTGTTTCCAAATTTGTTTAGTACTTTAGTGTAGAGGGATATATATATATATATATATATATATATATATATATATATCTGTCTGAAGATGTAATTCTTTCTATTGGAAATTCTCTGAATTAGTACCATCGAACCACAACTATTATAAACATCATGTATATCTCTGTAGGTACTTAGTGCCTATCGGAATATCCATACCCTTTTATAATTTTTCTCCGATATGTAGAGAACAAAACGTTGTATCGCGCTGCTATTTTTAGCGGCATGGTCAACAAGTTTATAATAACCCGCCTATTTTTGTGTGTAAGTCACTTTAACGGCTTGACTGCATGCAACGGGCAGGAAGTGAAATATTAACTTACTATGAGGTTTTATACCCTTATAGCATGGAAATATCTGTCTGAACATCTAATTCTTTCCATTGGAAATTCAGAGAATTTCCAATCTTTTGATTAGGGAAACCGTCGGTAACGGCAATAGAACAGGTGAATATTTAAATCGTTTTTTAATTTATTTAAAAGATTGTTTGATGATTACTTGTTCCGCTCATTTTTATATATATATATACATACACATACACACACACACACATATATCAGACCCTCCATCTCAACTCACCTTTTGAAAATCAGAAGAACTGCGAAACCGGTAAAGGAACCAAATAAATATATATATATTTTTTTTTAATAAGACTCCAGTTGCATTTTCGATTTCATCTCTTTTTCTTTATACTTTCACTCGTGTAGGACACCTCGGTTATATTTCATTTTGTAAAAAAAAACCTGACTTTCTAATATATATATATATATATATATATATATATATATATATATATATATATATATATATATATATATTAGAAAGTGAGGTTTTTTTACAAAATGAAAAATAACCGAGGTGTCCTACACGAGTGAAAGTATAAAGAAAAAGAGATGAAATCGAAAATGCAACTGGAGTCTTATTTTTAAAAATATATATATATTTATTTGGTTCCTTTACCAGTTTTGCAGTTCTTCTGCTTTTCAAAAGTAGAGTTGAAATTTGAGGGTCTGTGGTTTTTCTCACATCTGGTTGGTCTCTGAATGTTACTTGTTTTATATGGAAAAAAATGGCTCGAAATGCCAGGTTTTTAGAGAAGTAATTTGATTTGCTGGTCAATAATTATAATAAATTTCGCGCCAGTTCGCTTTACAAAGTTCTTCAAACAAGGGGGACACAGGTTGTTTTTTCATATATGAGTGTTTGAATTTCTTTTTACTTAAAAAGAAGGGGTTCACGAAGGCTTTTTTTTAATTAACGTAATTTGATTGGTTATAAATGAAATTATGGCTGTCACGTGAACAAGTTTTCATTAAATTTTCGCGCCCTTATTTGGAAATCTATTCTGTAGCCTTTTTAGAGAATTGGGATGGGAGAATTGTTCTGGTTCAGTGAATATGGTTAGTTCGCTGGGGTGTCAGAATTCAGATTTTCTATTGAATAAAGAAAGTAAAGATATCTATGTTTATTTGTGTGCTTGTGTGTGTGTGTGTTGTGTGTGTTTGAATTTCTTTTTACTTAAAAAAAGGTGCACACGAAGGCTTTTTTTTAATAAACGTAATTTGATTGGTTATAAATGAAATTATGGCTGTCACGTGAACAAGTTTTCATTAAATTTTCGCGCCCTTATTTGGAAATTTATTCTGTAGTCTTTTTAGAGAATTTTATGACAAGCAAAAGATAATGGTCAAGAGAAATGGGATGGGAGAATTGTTCTGGTTCAGTGAATATGGTTAGTTCGCTGGGGTGTCAGAATTCAGATTTACTATTGAAGTAAAGAAAGTAAAGATGTGTATGTTTATTTGTGTGCTTGTGTGTGTGTGTATTGGAAGATGATTCTATTAGTAGAAATGGGGGAGGGAGTTGTGTGTGCGTGTATATGGGTGTTATGTTTGTGTGTGGGAGTATGTTAAGATGGAGAGAATATATATATTTTGTGTGGGTGTATATATGTGTGTAGGAAAGTGATTCTATTAGTAGAAATGGGGGAGGGAGTTATGTGTGTGGGAGGGGGGTATGTGTGTGTATGGGTGTTATGTGTGTGGGAGTATGGTTAGCATGTTAAGATGAAGAGAATATATATATATATATATTGTGTGTGTGTGTGTGTGTGTGTGTGTGTGTGTGTGTGTGTGTGTGTGTGTGTGTGTGTGTAGGAAAATGATTCCTTTAGTAGGAATATTTTTGAATGAACATATTTTCCTTACTTATTCGTATTTGTTCTGTTGTATTGTCAGCGCAAACATATGTTAAGGTTTATTTAGTTCGGGTTTTTATTGTCTAAAGTAGCAGGTGTTATGTGTGTGCGTATGTGTCTGTTTGGATGGGTAGCATGTTATGGTGTTGACATATTGTATATTAAACCATATTTAATGCTGGTCTATATTTTTGAATAAACATATTTTCCTTATTTATTCGTATTTGTTCTGTTGTATTGTTAGCGCAAAGGTAAAATGGGAAGACTTGGAATTTGGGTGTCTTATTACTTGCGCATATGTCTAGATGTGCGCTTAGTGGTATTTGTCTCGTGGTTGGATCTCGTAATTGTTGGCGATGAACTGTCATTCTGTTTCTGAGTGTGAGTTTAGTTTGTCCTATATAATCTTCATTGCATCCTTTACATTTAATGGCATAAACTAGATTTTTTGATGAGCAAGTGAAGTGATTTTTTACAGCAAAATTGTGTCCTGATTTAAATGTATACGTGTTGCATTCAATGAGGTGGGTGCAGGTTCCACAATTAGAGCGACCACATTTTTTGACAGTTGGTTGTGGGTTTGTGGTAGGTAATTTGGCATTGGTGAGTAATGTTTTCAGTGATTTCGGTTGTCTTTTGCTTTTGATTATTTTGTGTGTTTCAAGGGCTTTTTTCATTCTTGGGTTTTGTTTTAGTAGTAGGATGTTCTTGTGAATAGTGTTGTAAGCTTCCGCATTTCTTGGGTTGTGTGTTGAGATATATGATAGAATATTGGACGTACCTTGAATTTGTTTCTGTTTTCGTAATTCATCAATGCCTATTGCTTTAGCCCTTTCTATTCCATTATTTATTAGTAATGGTGGGTACTCTCTTTCGAGTAGAATTTCCTTTAATTCTTGAAGTCTTTTATTTCGTGTTTCATAATTGGAGACAATTGTGTAAATTCTTCTTGCTAGGTTAAAAGGAATGTTCGTCTTCGTGTGCTTTGGATGGTTGGAGGTGAATAGCAGGTATTTTGTTGGAATCTGTTGGTTTGTAGTGTATGTCAGTTTCAATATTTGTGTCTTTTTTTTAAGATTAAGATGTCCAGAAATGGGAGTTGATCTTGGCTGTATTCCATTGTGAATTGGGTGTGGTTATTGATGCCTTTTATTAAGTTTTTGAAATCCTTCAGTTGGTCGAGTGTGTGGGACCAAAGAATGAGACAATCATCCAAGTAGCGTTTCCAATTCTCTGATAAATATTTGTGGAAGTTCAATCCGTATTTTGATTTGGACTGTTCATATATCTGGACTTCCAAGTATGCCATGACTAAGTTGGCATACGTTGGAGCGGCTTTTATACCCATCGCAGTCCCCGATATTTGCTTGTAAGTACTGCCATCGAAATAAAAAAAGTTGTATATATATATATATATATATATATATAAGCGATTCTTTGCTTAAACTTTAATCTGTTATTTTAATAAATATTTGCTCTACGGTTCTTATATATTTGATATATATATTCCTTATCGAGCCCTCTTTGGATTTTAGTCTTCAATTTTATTATTATTACTATATATATATATATATATATATATATATATATATATATATATATATATATATATATATATATATATATATATATATATATAATATAGAAAAGGCTTCTATAGGACTAGAACTGTTTCATTCGGGAGAATGAAACAGTAGATGCCTTTTCTATATTAAATATGTATACTCTGCTTTGTATTGAGTACCTTACTTACTGTGGCTACCCCCGATTGAATCCGGGATAAACTTATATATATATATAATGTATGTTTGCATCATATGATGTAGATCAATTCTTCTTTTTGGACAAATGCATTCGATGTTCGGAGAGTGGGATTGGCCCCATGCAAAGCCTTTCCTCACTTTAAAAAGCTTCAAGCACAGGCATTGAAACTACACTGCCATGCCTGCCCCTATATGTGTGGTTGTGTCGGACGCGTGTGTATGTCTATATGAAAGCTAACTACAAAATCATGTTCTTTGCAAACGGAATCAATGCTTTGATTACTATATTTACTGAGACTCATAATTTTCCATTTCATTAAATATCATCCCGAGAGGTCAGCGTCTCTTCTGATTACATATTTCTTATTTAATTAATGTATTGGTTGTTTATTTCAGAATGTATTCGATGTGAGGCTTCGCGATGCTTTAACTATTAAATGAATGATGTGTAATTTGAATGAAGGTGGAATCGCTATGATATTACTGACTTCTAGTTCTTCGCCTATATATAGGCTGTTGACACTTATTCTCATTTACAATATCTTCTTCAAATTCCAAAATAGAATAAGAAACATTCCGATTTTACCCAAACGATATCTAACTGTAGTTAAGTTACACCTTGAATGGAATTTACTCTATATCTTTGATATGACTACAGTAGTCTTTGGTCATAATAACTAATAATTGGTTTGTATTGGAGGAACTGTCAACCGCTATAAGAGCATCACTAAGAGTAATTCATTGCAATTATTCATAGAAAAGAAAAAGAAATACCTACCGAGAGTACGTAAATGTTTCAATTCAATTCTATTCTTTACAAATAGCCATAAATCATCAACTCGGCTTAGTACCATTCTTCCAGTTTAAAAGTCAACATATAAAGTCCGGCGTCATGATATTCTACGTATGATTAAGTTGTTTAATTTACATAGTGGGTAGTCGAAATATTGTATAATTAGTGATTAAACCGTCGATCATGTTTTTTGGCTGGGATAATGTAGAGATGTCTATTAATCTTCTAGTATTTTTGTGAATTGGTATAAGATAGTAGTAGTGTTCATTAAAAGGAAAATACAGGTATAAAAACAGTGGCTTGAATTCCAAGCAGAGGGAATAACAGCTGTAACATCATTAATGAACCCAATTAATAAAAGTGAACCGATAAACACAACAAAAATAATTGCCTATGAGCATTTAAACAAATAAATATTAGGACTAGTTTCCATTCATACTAACAGATTATTTGAAATATGTCTTTGAGCGCATCCCTGTGGCTCTAAATGCAATTCTAATGTGTCTTATATGGTTGTCAAAAAACAACATTTAATTGGAATTGCTAGTATCTGGAATGCTAATTCTCACAATCTTTAGACAAATAGGTCTCGCAGTACATTTTCTACCTGCGCATGCTTAAATGTTTGTAATACTTTCAAAAGTTTGCGCCACTAATATCAGAGACCAACATTTAGATAAAGGGGAATTATCAAAGATTAGTGGACGATTTCATTGCTAGAAGTTGGATGAAAGGGATCACTGCAGATGTTGTTTATCACTTTATGAAAATACTAGTGATATACAACCAAGAGAGATTGACAGTACATTCTAATTCATTTATATTGGGGGAAATTGCCAACAATCTCTCTACTTCCTCTAATCTAGAATGAAATAATTGAGCATCATAAGGCTGAAAGGCAAAATTATTCTCTCCAAATTACATTATTAACTTCGCATCATTTCTTTCTAAGTTGACTTAGTTCAACCAACTAGTCTTTCTAACGTCAGTTGCAAACTTGATAATGTTGATGGCTCGTCGTATGGTAATTAATAATTATCATAATTATTCGTAATCAATCACGAAGTCGTTTGTTTGTTGTTCGAAAATTCCAGTGATAGTATTTAAGCAGATGCTTAGCTTCAAGTATTCACTATACGTATATATATATATATATATATATATATCCACTATACGTATATATATATATATATATATATATATATATATATATCCACTATACGTATATATATATATATATATATATATATATATATATATATATATATATATATAATATATATATATATATTTATATTCACTATACTTATATATATATATATATATATATATATATATATATATATATATATATATAACGAAGGAATTGTGGTAAGGAACCAGATGGACCATAACGCACCAAAGTACTCAATACTTAAGGTAGTAGAGTGGGTAATAGGAACAAGTATGACCCCGTCGTATATATATATACGTTTCTTAATTATTTGTTCATCACTGCTTTGACAGGATATTTGAAAGCTATATTTACTTAATGAGATGAAAATAATAGCGAAACATGTCTGGAATTAAATAATAAACATACATTTATGCACAATACGGCGTATGAAGGAAAATTTCAGATAAATTTTAGTGTAGATATAATTACAGTGTTTAAGTTATAAGCTGCAGGGTGAAAACGTAAGCAATCGTGAAAGCATTTTTTATTCTCTTCGTAGACGGAAAAATACAAGGATTGCCGTTACCTGTTTCACAGCTTGTTGGCCTTTCATCAGAAAACAAGTATCGTTACTCTTTCATCTATGAAGAGAATTCATACCAAATTGGTACTTTTATAAAACGCAAACCAGACTTAACTGAAATTACCAGTTTAATTTGCATAATGCACATCTGTTGGCAGTATAATTAATTAAATAAACATTAATGTGCAGCACAGAGTAAATTTGAAATATGAATCTGTATACTGCAGGCATGAATATATGTGTGTGTGGAGAGAGAGATGGGGGGGGGTAGAACTTCATTGTTCGAGGGTTTTCTCCAATACCTTTCAGATATAGGAAGAGATTGCAATAGAACGATCGTTGGCAGGTTTAGGGTTGTTGCTCCTCTTGTGAATGTGATGCACTGAAATCTTGTTTCCAAAGATCAGTGTATGTCCTTGTAAACACAGAGAGAGAGGGGGAGATGGGTAGAAAGAGAGAGAGGGGGGGGGGGAGAAGAGAGAGAGAGAGAGAGAGAGAGAGAGAGAGAGAGAGAGAGAGAGAGAGATTGGAAAATGAATTGAGCTTAGCTGTTAGCTCTGCATTGAGTCTACATCTACACTTCATAGCAGTGATTGAAATTATCGACAACGTTCTATTTTATCGAATATTGTCTTACTGTGATGTGTTTATAGCCCAGAACCTTACGTTCACTGTAAAAGATTTTCATTATTTCTTCTATGGTGAGGGCGGTGGATTGGCAGTATCGGTAGAGGGTCGGACGCCATGCTTTGCAGCATAGAGTTACGTCCATTTATGATCTAAGTTCAAATCCCGCCGAGGTTAACTTTGCCTTTCATCCTTACAGGGTCGATAAAATAAAGTACCAGTAATGCACTGGGGTAGATTTAATCGACTTTCGCCTCTCCCAAAATTGCTGGCCTTGTGCCTATATAAGAAACCATTATTTCTTCTACGGTCGGTTGGCAGTATCGGGAGAGGGTTGGATGCCATGCTTTGACGCATAGAGTTACGGCCCTTGCCAGTCTGAGTTCAAATCCCGCCGAGGTTAACTTTGCCTTTCATCCTTACGGGGTCGATAAAATAAAGTACCAGTAATGCACTGGGTAATTGCTGGCCTTGTGCCAAGAGTAGAAACAATTATTTCTTCTACTCAACTCCAAACTTTATATACAAGAAATGATTACCTCAATATACGTTGCGTTAGCAAAATAACTAAACATATAATCCTTGTATATTTTAATAGTGTTATATTGCTGGTAAAATAGTTGATATCGACATTTTTCAAAATGTTATAGAGTAATCAAATTATCTCCCCCCTCCCTCTCTTTCACTATCTATCAATTTATCTTTCTGTCTATTTTCTATCTATCTATTAATCTATCTACCTATCTAAATATCACTTTCACTTTCTCTCCCCTTCACTCTCTCTCTCTCCCCTTCACTCTCTCTCTTCTCTCTCTCTCTCTCTCTCTCTCTCTCTCTCTCTCTCTCTCTCTCTCTCTCTCTCTCTCTCCTTTCTTTTCCTCTCTCCTCTTCTCTTCTCCTCTCATCTCCCTGATATTGAATGAAGTCATCCATTTCACTATGTACAACTATTAATCATTTTTATGTCAAAACACTAGCGTCTCCAATAAAATGATTTATACAATATTACCTAATAGTAATTTTCTAAGTAATTATACCAAAACCCGATATACTTTATATTGTAGGTAAAAACAACCGTTATATATAGTTTCTAATTGCACTTATTAACATTTTATTAGTTAGTTGGGAATTCTTTCAGAGTTTATAATTATACAAAAAAAAACACGAAAATAGATTTTGGCAAGAGCACCAGCATTGGCTTCAGTTTCCAGGAATTTGAAGCTTGGAAGCACCATGTTGCGTATTATTCCTTCTCTAAATGAAGAGTTATAAAGTTACAACTAACATAACTGACTTTGCTGATTGCAGTAACAATCTCTAAAAAAACGTCAATAATAACAAACATAAAAAATAAAATGTCAAATGCCAATGTTTAGATATAAGTTCCTGACGAGTAAAATCTGCGATCTAGTTTCAAATGCCATTGTATCTATTTCTCTTCCCTTACAGACTTACAGCTCTTGATAAAAAATATATCACATAATCTCGTTGCTTGCCAATAAATTGGAGGCGGTGTGTCTAAGTATAATGTTAGTAATAAAAGCTAGGCCTTATAACGGTTTTGACAAGGCTAAAGAACTTCATTGCTAATGTAACCTCAGTATAAATAGATATGTTATATGTTAGTGTAGGTTTTATGAATCATTTAAGAGTCGAATTATAAATAATATTGAAAAACTTAAAACTCTGAATAGAACTTTACAAATACAATCTTTATTTCCAAAAAATGCTTGGAATCATTTGGTTATTGTCATTCTTTAGTACCATAACAAATGGGGTTCATCTGTTTCATAAGAGAAATAAGGTTGTAAAACTATAACAAAATCAATCCCGTTTACACTCATTCTGGACATATTATAGCAGTACTGTTGCAGAGGTAAGGAAATTAAGAGCAGGTCTAAGAGAAAAGGGAGAGAAAGTTGGGGGAAGATCTCATTGTATCTTTTATAAAATTTAGCTGAGTAAATATTATCGAACAACGCGATTTTACGCTTTTGGACAAAAAATATAATGGTGTAAATGAGGATAGACCAGTAAAGAAGAAGATAAAAACAAAAGAACATCTTAAGCCTAAAGTTGTAATATACTTTTACTTTTCCCTGTTGACTATACAACCGCAACGATAAACCAGAGTGAACTTCAAATACTACAAACATGCAATAAATGTTATTTTTTACTATTTGCTGGTGATGTTTTATTCGGGTCTATCTTTGTGTTGTTTTGCTTTTAGTTACATGTCTCCGTCATATGAATAATGAACCATACTCTTCGTCTCTGCGCGATTCGTGAATCATTGCACTGTTATTCTTCCAATGTCAGTCAGGTATCACATTCTGGTATCACATATAGTTACAAATCCATCATACCCCACCTGTACCAAAGACACTGTATTCTACCATCGTCGTATTTCATACGGCTGACTTGAGTATATATGTTGGCAGGAAATCATTTACTTCAATATACTTCATTCTGATATATCTATCGTTTTAGTTTCGTAAGGGAGAAAAACAATCATTTTTATACTGTTTTATTTTGTACCAAAAAACAATCATAAAAATTTAATTCAACTGCAGAATCATTTTTGTTCTGTTTTGCATTTATTTTTTTAGTAATGAAAATCATGTAATTTTAGTTCTGTTGTGTGAACGCTTAGAATAATGGAAATGTTGAACCATATCAACAACTTTATAATTTTTCTTGCATAACCTCTGCAAGTACTGTCTGATAAAGCCATGCCAGCTTAAGTTACGATTTCGCAACAGCATCGCTCTGGCATTCCGAAAATACGCAAAATAGAATAAAATATTATGTAATAACACAACCCTGCCTTAACGTTTATTCATATATATATTATATTATATTATATTATATTATATATGTTAATGCCTTACATGTGTAATATACTGAGTTAAAAAACTTCGGTTAATTGTGATTATTTTTGCAACCAGAAGCTAAAACTCCTAGCAGTGTTAAAATTCTAAATACAATAACCAAGGGCGATAACTCTATCACTATAGTAATATACTAAACATCTATCAGTCCATTGGTTTGTATTCTGTATTTAAGTCACATGTTATCACTGGCAGTGATCAAAAATAAATAATTGACAGTAACCAGTGTAATTAAGTCATTTAATTGGATGTAGGAAATTTGAAAACGCTAATTAACTCGAAAATACAAACATATAATTAAATCGAGAATTTTACACTAGCACAAATTTTTATTTCTGCTATCGCATTACAATCGAGCTAGTATGTATGCTTAACATTTCTACCACAACTATTCTGCTGTCTTTGTAACAGTTGACATGACATTCATACAATATTGCTGATAACACCGTGTAACAAAAAAAATTTGTTTCTCAGTTCCTGGCTTGTAATCACTTTTTATGTGTTGCTTAGGTCCCAAATAAATTTTTTAAAAAGTGCTATTAAACAGTTAAAAGTTTGGGTTTGTAAAAATTCTAAGCTATTCACTAGAATTATTTGTATGCTGGATTTTACGTTGTATGTAAGTTTAATTTGCTTATGTTAAATTATTTTTTTATATATGTTTCAGGTTAAATTAAAATTATAAAAATAAAGAGTAATACCTAAAGAAAATTATAAAAGTGCAATAAAGTATAAAATTGTTAAAAAGTGGATTAAAGAGATTTATTGATACTGGATTTTCGCACCTGAATAAAGGGTAAGTTGTGTTTTAAGCATTCGTCTCCGGGATGAAGCAGTGGAACTTGGTCAAGGAGGAAGTGAAGGTGACAAGTCAGAGAAGTCAACATGAACCTTTCTCAGGCTTTTACACTCTTAGGGATGGCCTCTGCTTCTGCCATGACGTGTCTGGACTGTTTGACATTATTGGGGTGCCGTTTGTGCCCAAAGAGTGGCGGCTATTTATAGACAGCTCCACCACAAGTTTGAAGGCTGTCCTCCTCCACAATGGAAGCAAGTTCCCGACACTGCCCCTAGCTCATTCAGTCTGCCTGAAGGAAGATTACTACAGTATGAAAGTCCTCTTGGAAGCTCTGCAATACAACCAGTACAATTGGGAAATCATTGGAGACTTCAAGATGGTGGCTTTCCTGCTTGGACTCCAAGGAGGATTTATCAAATTCCAATGCTTCCTCTGCCTTTTGGACAGCAAAGCCACCTCTGACCACTACAAAAGAAAGAACTGGGAGCAGAGAACAGAATTTGTAGTTGGGACCCGGAACGTCATGTGGGAGCCACTGGTTGATCCCAGGATTGTGCTCATGTCGCCCCAGCACATTAAGTTGGGGTTGATGGAGCAGTTTGTGAAGGCTCTCAACCAAGAATCAGCCGCTTTTAAGTACCTTCTTGAGTTCTTCCCCAAGTTATCTGAGGCTAAAATCAAAGGTGGAATTTTTGTTGGGCCTCAGATAAAGAAGATGTTTGAGTCTACCGAGTTCTCTAATAAGCTCAATAGGATTGAGAGAACAGCATGGAACTGTTTCAAGGCAGTTGTTAAGGGCTTCCTGGGCAACTACAGAGCTGAAAACTACAAGCAACTGGTGCAGGATCTGATAAAGGCTTTTGGCGCCATGGGATGCAGGATGTCGCTTAAACTCCATATGCTGGAAAAATTCAAGGACAATATGGGCGCCTACTCAGAAGAACAAGGCGAACGATTCCACCGAGATGTGAAAAAGATAGAACGGAGGTACCAGGGCTACTACAATGAAAACATGATGGGGGACTATATCTGGGGGCTAGTGCGGGAATGCGACCTGGACTACAACCGAAAATCCAGGAAATCCAATCATTTCTGACGTGTATAAGTTGCTTTATAAGTGTTATTTGTTTTTACTTGTTTGCTTTTGATAAGCTTGTGTAATAAAATAAATATATACTCTGTTGATTTAATTATATGAACTGATAAATTTTTTTTAAATGTGTTTTTTCTTGAAAAATATGAAAATTTCGAAATATCAAACTCCTGACCACAAACCCAAACTTCTGATTAAATAATAGTGGGTTTTTGAAATAATTGTTTCTACTTTAGGCACAAGGCCAGCAATTACCCAGTTTTTTTAATAATAATGGGATATAACAAACCAGGAAATGACACTTAGAACCGGGGAACAAAAGATATGTTACACGGTGTAATTACTTAATTTGTTTATATGTTTATTGTATTCCCTTAAGAACTCAGAATGCTCATCAATTGATCCTCAACAGAAAGCTGTTTATAATATTGTTCTTACCATCCAATGCAGTTTTGTTTCCAATACATATAATTCCATTAACTGACATATAATGCAACAACTCTAGAGAATACTCTGATGAACATGACAAGTGATCTACTAATAAAGTCATAATGATTTCTACATGTTGCTTTCATCTAGTACATCTATCGTGCATAATCTAAGTGAATATATTGAATAATCTCGGATATGGAATAATCACCGCTCCCCCTCCCACTGATTAATTTTTCAGATCTTTTGCAGCCCTGCTCCACTCTTATTCCACGCACTCACCCCCGTTTATTAAATTTTGTGAATCTATCTCCGGCGAAATTTTATTTTAAGTCGTAGCATTCCCGCAACAATTAATTTCCTTTATAGATTAAAAAGCATTATACATGACGAATACATTACCATAAATTCCATACGTTATAAAATAAATAGAATGGGTTGGGGTCTCAATATGTAAACTAAACGACTAATTCTGGTTTTTAAAAAAAATCAACGGATCCCTCCTCCCCGCTTATTCCATTTGTATTCAGGACCCGAGATTATTTCTAATCGCCCGCTTGCGCGTGTGTTAATGTATGTATGTGTGTATGTATGTACGCATGTTTACTTGGTGAGGAAGGTGATTTTGGACACCCTGCAGAACAAAAAATAAAACCTGACAAAGGGCGGAAGAACTCATAAGAGTCAACGGCCATCCAAAAGTGTGTAAATATGTATATGCACACGTACATATGTATGTATATATGTATATACATGGGTGCATGTGTATGTATATGCGCGGGGGACATAGAAATAGTCGGGTTGGACACCCGATCGCGCGGTTAAACCACTGGGAGTGAAGGACCCCTAGCCTTTGTCAGGGCATTCTTCTAGGAGAAGGCAACTCAGGAAACTTGGATAACTCCGATATAAAACCTGCGGCTCAGTAGTTACCGATGATGTTGATCTTTTCTTCTTTTCGGGTTATAGCTAGTCGCTCAGAGAGTGGGATTGGCTCAGTGCAGTCTTTCCTCACTTTAAAAAATATTTTCACGCACAGGCATTGCACGATAGAATTAATTAAAAATTATTAATAATGGTATATCGTGCAATGGCCAATCTCGATAACGAGGGGGCAGCCATCGTGTACGCATGTATATGTATGTATGAGTGGATGGATGGATGGACGTTTGTATGTGTGCGCGCGCGCGAAATCATGGAAATACTCAGTTTGGAACTCGAGAGCTTGGTTAGCCCACCAGGAATGAGAGACCCCAGGCCCTTGCTGATAAGAGGAAATCTCTAACATATGACCTACGACTCGAGGGAAGCCAATGATATTGACCTGTTCTTTTTAGCTACCCCCTCACCGTTGTTCAAAGTGGAACTGGTCCAGTGCAAGGCTTTTCTTCACTTAAAAAGCTTCTATCACAGGCATCACTTGATCTAAATGACTTTCACGTGAATAACATAAGCATGGCTGACCATATCTGAAGCGAGCTTTCTCGCTGCTGCAGAAAGGAATGTATGAGAAAAGAATCAAGTGATAGCAGTTCTCGAAATCGAGATGTAGCCATCATGTAGTTATGTGTATATATGTATTTGCATATGCATGTTGATATGTAAGTATATAGGTTTGTGTGTATGCATGCCCGTACGTATGTATGTACATATGTATGTATGTATGTATGTATGTATGTATGTATGTATGTATGTATGTATGTATGTATGTATGTATGTGTGTATGTATGTATGTATGTATGTATGTATGTATGTATGTATGTATGTATGTTCTTCTGGTTTTATAATTCCACATTTTTTTGCCAATAGAGAGAGAGTCGGTTTCTAACATAGACACAAGACTCTCTCATTGGAATTTACACAACATCAACTAGGTAGATATGTCTGCATGTCTGCATGCATGCATGTGTAGATATTGATGTTATTGTATGTTTGGATGTGTATGTTTTGCGTTATATGTGTACATGCTTAGTATCTGTGCATGTGTATATGCAGTTATTAGATGCAAAATTATTTATGTATGTATGTATAAATGTATGTATGTCAAATAGAAAATAGTGAAGGTTGTGGATAAGTTATGGTAGTATCTCTCCAAAACCAGCACACTTGATAAAAAGTAAGCAACCGGCTGTCTAAAACTTCCGATATTTTTTGTAAACTGAAGCCGCCTGTTAGTCACAGTCAGATATCAGTCTGCGCACAAAAGTTAAAGTGCATGAAACATGTGTGCTTACGGCCTTGCTGTATGGATGTCAGAGATGGACAACATACTGTGGCATTATCCAGCGGCTCGAAATCGGTTGCTGTGGCAGATGGATTTGTCTACAGCAACAACAATAACAGTCCAGGCTGTGTCGGGGTAACCTCAGTCAGATAGGAGGGGGTAGTGGTACTCAGCTTCAGTAACCGTAGTAGTAGTAGTAGTAGTAGTAGTAGTAGTAGTAGTAGTAGTAGTGGTGGTGGTGGTGGTGGTAATATAATTGTTTCTACTTTAGGCACAAGGCCAGCAATTACTCAGTACATTACTGGTACTTTATTTTATCCACCCCGTAAGGATGAAAGTAGTGGTACTATAATATAATATAACCAGTCTAGTCAGTATGTAGTACAATACACATTAAGTGAGAATTAGTGTTGACATTTAGGAATGATAAAATATAATAAAATAGAATGAAGAAAAATTAAGGTTGAAGATAGATAACCATTAAATAAATAAGGAATAAATCAAACGCGAAAAGTAAAGTAAATGGTAGAGAAGTAGAAACAAAAGAGAGAAAAAAACCAAGGATAACAAGAAGGTGGTAGGTGTGAAAAGTATCAAGATTAGACTATGTCAATGCCTAATATGTATCACAAAATGTATATCCCTACAGAGATATTAAATATTCTAAGAAATGTATTAGTTTTGTACAGGCATGGAGGAAAGAGGTATTCCTAATACTATCATATAAAGAAAACATTTTGTGCTCAGAGTTAATAAAAGCATTAGTACACGCGAAGATATTTGCCAACCAAAGATCCTAAGGTGTGTGTCTGATTCCCTAGGAGGGGGGATCTAATAATCCCCCACAGTAGGTCAAACAGCACCGCTTCGTGGAGTCTCATGTTGCCTATCAATGATAGGTGGTTGGAATTCCCGAGGAACTGCGTGTAATGAGGCAAGGCGTGAGTCTTACTAAGAGGTTAGGGTAGCCCTGTGAGGTAGTTAGAGATTAATTAGAGACAAAGAGATAGAGCAGAGGGTGGGGGTGATCCATCTAGAACCCTAAGAGTCAGGGTTACTAACCATATAACTTGAGGAAAGTCCTTCGGAGTAGACAAGTCCGAAAGATTTCAGTCCTTCTGATAATTATTTGCGTTCCCCCTCTGAGTATCTTAGGGGTCTTAGTCAGAGCCGGCAAATGTTTGAGCCATCTCCACCTGGTGGAAGCTCCCGAACCTTGGACCAATCCAAAGAATATGGGGTCTTGTTCAGCTTAAGGTTCCAGATCAGTTCCGAAAGGGCCGTGCTTTTAGTTTATCGATCCTATTAAAGGAGTGGTGGTGATTATACCACCTGTCCTTGAGGTTCGTCAACGCAACTCCAATATACCTATAAGTTGAATTGGGGGTAGTGACCTTGCACTGGTAAACTAGATTTTTCACCTGGCATTTGTTGTCAAACGGGCACGAGACAGGCTTTCTGCAGATACATAATTTGGTCGACACCCGTGTATTGCCTGCGGGATGTCTAATGAGCAGACCGGTTCGGTCGGTCACAGTAGCTTGCATAGGGTCCCTAAAGAAGTCAGGGTTCACCGGGGTAGTTACAGGCTCAGTGTTATCCTTGTCTGGAATATGTTGGGTTCTTCTAGAATTAGTCGGCCCCTGTCTAAAGTTCCTACACGCTGTCCAGTCTCCGGTGGTAAAGCGACACTGGCCAGCACCATTGTTTCCACGCTGAAGTACTTCACTGTCTGCCCAATTTTGCGCCCTGTGGTTGAGGACCCACAGGCATGGGTGGTTTACAGTGGCATTCGTTCTGTCTTGCGCATTGCGTTTCTTCAGCGCATACTGGGGAGATGCGGTCCCTGCGTACATAATGATGCTAGACCCTATTTCTAGGTCCTGAGGTTTTCGGTGAGTATCTGTATTGTGCAACGGCGCCCACCTGCTGCTATTTATTCAGTTTTCTCCTTCTCCAAGACTGGTTTTCGAATGCTCCTGGAGGGTACCACCACCGTAACATTTAGGATTTTAACTAATACGCTAACCATGGGCCGCCTTAGCTAAAATTTCATAATACTTCGCATTATTTTTGAAGATCACTTGGAGAATAGTTTATATGCAAACAAGAACCCAAGCCATTTTCCTAATTCAGTTTTAAATAATAGTTACCTGAATTTTTGATGACGTAAAAACGTATTATGCAACTGTCATTTGAATTTCTACTTGGCGCACATTACATGACCAAATATCTCCAAGGTTAACTTTGCCTTTCATCCTTACGGGGTCGATAAAATAAAGTACCAGTAATGCGCTGGGTAATTGCTTGCCTTGTGCCAAAAAGTAGAAACAATTACATGACCAAATATCTCTTTACAAATTCATTTGGTATTTGTGGTAGCAACCGTTCAAAATATTTGTTGCTTTGTTCTGACACGTCTCTCATCACAAATATTGTGTGTTTTCCTACTTCCTTAATGTTTTTTTTTCTTTCTTTCATATATTCTTTTTTTTTTTAAGCTCATATTCTGCAATCGTCTTTTTTTTTTGTTTTATATTCTGCAGTTATTTTTCATTGCTTTATAACGTTAAATACACGGTCTCATAACATATTTGCTTTCCTATCTTAAATTTCATTATAGCTATCATTTCCACATATTTGACTCTTGCTGTTACATTTCATTGCTTCATATCGGCTCACACGCTTTCGCAGAATATTTCGTTTTTAAGAAATAATTGTTAATTGCTTTAACACAGGTAAACATGCTTTCAGTGTTTTTCTTTTCAAAATATTAAAATGATCACGGTGGCAGTAAAATAACCACCACCATCTTGGCTACTAAGTGCAGTATAGGCACGCTGGTAATAAAGGAAGCCCTCTTGATTAAGCAACTAAAGCCCTCTACCAATAATAGAATGGAATGGAATGTGGCACAATGGCTAATCTAACTTGTCCAACCTAAATATATCATCGTGCCATCATCCCAGCTGTCCGGTCTAACGAACGTTCGTTTCCTAGCCTAGTTTGGCACGACTAATGTTAGCAGCAGAGAAATTCCTAATTCGCTTTGAGTGGTCAGCTAGCAGACACTGTTGCAGACCAACTACATTTGCACACCTTTAATCCTTCATCCCTTAAAATCTGTTCTTCACTACACACACACAGTTACATCCACGCAAATACGCACGCATATATCATACACATATCGCA
This sequence comes from Eledone cirrhosa, assembly GCA_964016885.1. Lineage (NCBI taxonomy): Eukaryota > Metazoa > Mollusca > Cephalopoda > Octopoda > Eledonidae > Eledone > Eledone cirrhosa. The sequence continues at coordinate 118,483,744 of OZ024742.1, forward strand.
TACGCAAATAACACGAAACTTTAACGTTTTTTTTTATTCAAAATAAATCGACCAACCGCACACGACATTTCTGAGGTTTCTCACCGAGTTTCCCCCTTCACGAACTCCCCGGGAAATCCGAAAATATTTAGAATCACTAAAAATGTCCAATATAACTTTCTATCGTCCTCACTCTTTTATTTCACTCCCTTTTTATTCTTCTACTTTCTTTTTATTCTTCTACTTTCTTATTACCTTGCCATTTTTAACAAACGCGCATTGTCGGGCTTCCAAATAACCAAACTTATTTCTTAATCGCATTTGTATCTCACATTCTACAATCCTTCAAGCAAACTACAACACCTAAATAATTTGTTATTCAATAGTTACCTATCACATCTGCTTACTTCGCTTATTAAAAATACACTTGTTCTTCCCTTCTTCTTCGCCCACTTATTCCTGAGTGGGCTGTGTGGGACGTGTCCGCATACACTCCTTCCAGCGGGTCCTGTCAGAAGCAACTATTTCCAACTGATCCGGCTGGATCCCCAAGCAAAACCAGCCGAGCTCATTGATGTTATCCAACCATCTTGCTACGGGGTCTACCACAGGGTTTCGCGCCGTTTGGTTTTGCCCGTAAAATCCGTCCAGCGATTCATTCCTGAGACATTCTAAACACATGCCTGTAGTATCGGAGCTGTGATCTCTCAATTCGGTGAAGTAGTGGCTCTACTTGGAGCGACTGTCTAATCTCGGAGTTATTCACTCTATCGAGTAACGTTACTCCAAAACCGCTTCTATTCGCGATCGTATTATTTTGGTCATTACCCAAGATTCATGACTATAGGCAAAGGTTGACATGAATTGACGATAGCGAGTTAGGCTTTTACACCTACCTCCCTTCTTACCGAATGCTGAAGCTGGCACATTGCTGCACCAGCTCCTGCAATTCTTGCACTTAATTCAGCCGCGAGTTTGAGAAAATTCTGGGTTGGTGACTGGTGCGAATAAGATCACCAAAACTGCAATATGATGAGAAATAATAAAAAGAATCATACCGCATCATCCTTCGCGTGGGTTAACAAGTGACGCCTTAGGTAGAGGAGCCTGTCCGAAAAATATATTGCAGTCTCTATTTCATACCGTAAAAACTGGCGGTGGGCCTGTCCTGGGAGGCGTTGTATGACACACAAAGATCAACAATACACAATACATCGTAACATATGAGCTTCAAATCAGTTCCTGAATAACAAATAATTGTTTCTACTTTTAGCACAAGGCCAGCAATTATCCCAGTATATTACTGGTACTTTATTTTATCGACCCCGTAAGGATGAAAGGCAAAGTTAACTTCGGCGGGATTTGAACTCAGACCATAAAGGGCCGTAACTCTTTGCTGCAAAGCATGGCATCCGACCCTCTACCGATACTGCCAATCCACCGCCCTGAATAACAAATAATAACAAACCACAACATTTATTATTCAGGCAAATATAATTCCTGTTTTCAGTTATTTTGAATTCAATTACTTCTTATCCATTCATTAGCACTTTCAGATGGCGAACCAATAAACACCAACTACCATGAAGGCCAGATAACATTCCTAGGAATAACTAAAGCCCAAGTAATGATAATGAGCAACAGCACTTATCCAGACTGTTACTCATTCATGTAAATATCATTCACGTCAACTAAGTTATGATTTCTAATATTTTTACATTTCAACTAGAATGGACAACAAACAGTTCAGACTATAGGCAACTATATCAGAGAAACCTTACTTTCTCGGCAGAAGGAATATGAAATTCAACTGACACTACAGTAAAGGTTAAACAAACTACACCCCCAACAATAAAATGATACTTATACAATAACTTTCTTAATATAACAACCACTCAAAACTTCAATATTAACAATATACAGCAATAGATTCAAAAACAAATATTCATTCGGGCGCATATGTTTTTTGTCGTTGTTTTTTACTTTTAAGTACATTAACTTTTTCATAATTAATATCAATGTTAATTTATTTCAAAATAATTATTGCTTCATTTATATTCATTAATACTTTCAGATTGTGAATATATAATCATCCAGCAAGATGAAGAGCAAACAATACAGATTCACAAATCAAAGCGTGACAGATTGAATTATGATTGCAACTTGACTTGGGAACATGGATCTACGAAACTGGCATTGTGTCCAATTCAACTCCAAAGCTTTGTGCTTGGAAGCAAATGTAATGGAATAGTCGTCAATAAGTGTTCTGTCACCAATACTGCATTGTTTGCGAGCAGAGCATCTAACAGCTTGGACAATACTTGGCTTCACTTACGCCTGTAAAGCATTTGGGATAGTTATGAAAGTCACACTGCTTATTTCTAAACATTAAGAGTTTTGTGTGTAGTTAAAAAGAATAGTAGCAATGAATGGGTTATTGTACATTTTCGAATATGACCTGCAATACAAAATCATCTCTACCATCGTAAATAGATGCTGTAGTTGTCAAACCATTGGTTTGACAACTACATGCTTAAAAGAAAATATACAGCACTAATTCCTTTAAAATACAAATGTATTTCAGAAATAGCTCGATTCATTATGATTGTATCCATAGAAACGATAATGATGTGATTTCCAAAGATACTGCTATTCGGATGACACTTGATAACATCTGAAAATGAAATCGCCAAATACCAAACGTTTTATTACACAATTGGCAATACAATTTTCAAAAGCAATCTATTTGTTTGTCTTTTGTTTTTACTTTCGTAGTTTCGAAGATTTAAGGATGTTTTTTTTTTCTCTTATAATGAAGAGAGCCATATAACTATTTGTAAATGACAATACAATTGTCAAAATGAAGGATGTTTAAAAGGAATAAATCTTTTGTTTAAATGTCATCAACGCTACATTCTAAAATGTAAGATTTGAGGTCAAGGCTTTATAAACAACTGTTTTTAATAAATATGCGGTCTTTAGAATATGAAATATAAGACAATATTTTCTGTATTCAACAGTTAATGGCTCTAAAGCGAAATGTAAGATTCTAGTAAGTGGACTTTGATACGTTTTCACTGTTAATGATTGTTAGAAGAGAATAAATGAAATAACTTCATATTTATTTGAAATAAAATGTCGATGAATGCAAATTTTTAGAGATATTATAAGCAAGGGGGTTCTATTCATTTTCAACCATATAATTCTTTTTATCCATATCTTTAGATTATATCCTTGTCATTATATGAATAACACTTGAGGAACAAAACAAAATCAAACTCTTCCGATGTGTCTAATTTTGTTGCATAGATTTTTCTAATGGGAGTGTTTAGACCTACCATTGCAAACTAACAAAACAGTCATAGGTTATTTAATGACTATATATTGTAGCAGTGAATTATAATTCCTCGTATATTTGTTATGTATAGAATACTATTCTAGTGACATATTGTTAGTCTTCCCTTGAGCATTAGACGGTTAGCTAATCAATCGGCTGGTTGCAAATTTGCATATAAAAATAGTCTAGCTATTATTATAAACGAAAGAATAGAAATAACACTTTTCAGTGTAACTGTTGAAAACGACTAGATGATAAATTAATTTTCAAAACAATATTGAGTAATCAATTTATTTGTAATTAGTCAGAATTCCCAACTGATTTCTTGCATAGGCTTAAAACCACACTGGCGTAGTGAAGTCGACTAAATCGTCGCCAGTAATGGTGCTACAGAGCCTGGAAGGAGTTCAACTCAGTCTGCTGAGAACGAGCCTAAACAACTAAGTTTACGTTCCCTCTCACATTAAATATTTGACTTAATATTAACCAAAATGTTACCAATTGAAAACATGACCACTCCTGAAATAAATTTTGCGTGAATATTTCTATTACATTTCGTCATTTGTATGGTTAACTGTTTTCATTTTCCATATGATCTATAGCTTGTCTAACATAGAAATCTCATGTAGTAATATCCAGAAAACATACAAATATTGTTTTGTTTTTTTTTAAGTACGAGAAAAAATTGAACATGTTTGAAGTGAAAAAACGTGACAAAATTAGTGGCGCCTCTAAAGTGAGAGAAGGATATGTTATATGTCAGATTGAAGGTAGTGATGTACTAAGCATTTAGTTCAACGTTCAACCATCCTAACAAGTGATTATAATTCAAACGACTTGAATGTATGAATGAAGTGTTTCACACAAGCTTACCTAGTTTTGTATACATAGTTTATTTGTGTATGTGTGTACAGGTTTATGTATATATATAGATATGCATCTCAGTGCTATGTTTGGGTGTTTTACTTTTTTTGTACCCAATGACAGAATTCTTGAATTTGGAAGGTCAAAGTTAAAATATCTTCTTAAGAAATTAATCTTATTTCTCAGCAACAAGTGTGCTTTTCTCTTCCACTGTTCTACCTTAAATTTTTATTTTATTTCTTCTTTTCTTTCTTACTGGTATATTTCTTTTTTATCTCTGTCCTTCTTTTCTTTCTTTAATTATTTATCTATTTGCTCTTTTTTATTCATCATAATCAAGTAAAAATATTGATTTCTTTTAACTACACATAAGATATAGAGGGAATTGACAGCTGAGGTATTAATATTAAATATTTGATTTATATCACATTCCCCATAAAATACGAACATTAGTGAGTATTAAAGGGAAATGTCGTCAATTGCAACAATATCGGTTGAAAATAATAAAATAAGAAGAAATAACAATCACTTGTTCTACTGTGAAATAGACACAGTCGATTGGACAATCTTCTATATATTACTAGTGGTTATTTTATCAAGAGCGGGTGGGTAAAGAGCAAACCTAACTTGGTTGCACCTTGGTTTAGGACGATACTGGTAATTTTTTTAAGTTAGGTTGCCTTACTCTTCGGGATTGATCGCAGACGTTTCTCCACTAGGAATTATTTACAGAGACACTTGAACTAAAGTATTGAAATAAAGAATTGCAATACGTTCGCAAAAATTCCTTTGTTAAGAGCGATTGAAAGCACGGCTGCTATTTATGAGGTGAAAGAACTTACAAGTCATGCAATTTATGAAAGCAACCCTTGCAATCCTCATGATCATTTGGCAAGAATTATAGTTGAAAGTGACCCTAGTTATTAACACTTGCCTGTATAATTGCAACGCAAGTGTTGAATGCGAAGCATCTCGTGGTTGGAGATACACTACTATACAATTAATCATCTCTGGTAATTTATAAGTAAAAGGTATTTGCTGCTATGTGTTATAAGCATAAAATTTTCTTAGCTCTAATTGCCAAAATATAGGAGGAGTAAAGGTTGTTATGTTCCTCCTGCTTTCTGTGGGGGTGGTAGATATGTTAGTGAAATGAATTGGCTTTATGCAGAAATTAATATTGTTCACCAAGAATATACGTTTTTTTTTCTACAAAGCACCTTGCGTATTTTCATGACTTAAGGTGACGATGTTTCAGCTTCCGATTGTGAGACACAATCATATATTCTTTCTTCATTATTTCTTTATCAACTGTTTAATTTACTCGATTCACTGGAATGTATACTTTTACTATGGTAGCACGTGTAAGTAGGAGGAATATTACCAACTGTTTCTCTTATTGTTGTGGCTGAGATTAATGATCGCAATATGAATTAACTATTTGTGTCTAGAGCTATAACTATGCGTTGATATTAACATCGACTTAGATTTCTAAGAGTTTCATAAATAAAGCTGGCGCCAGGAAATTGTGAATCGAGTATATGATGCATGTCAAATTAATTGAGCTTGATAGATAAGAATACTAAGGCCTGAGATTAGAGACAGTCAGATAAAAGGAGAGAATAAGAGGTACATACATATTTATATTATATATTGTGTGTGGGTGGTGCGTAAGTGTGGATGTACGTGTGTGCAACGTCATTTATACATGAATGCATATATTTTGCTTGATTTTAGTTGTGTAGATGTAGCCAGAGGGAGAGCAAGAAAATACAGGAAAAGAGAATTAAGAAAATGAAAGAGCAACAGCGTAAAAAGAGACAGTGTGTAACATTTGCTTTTTATTGGTTACAGTGATCAGTCTGTAGCTATGTTAAGGAACCGCTCTGGAGAGTTTTAGTTGATCTTATCGTCCTCTGTATTTATTTCAGTCTGGTGCAGATTTTCTCGATCTTTATTTGTCGAGCAGCATTACATGAAGAACATTAATATTTAGACAGATGTAAACATACATTCACTCACACACATACACATAGACACACACGCGCACACACTTTATATATATATATATATATATATATATATATATATATATATATATATATATATATATATATATATTATATATACACATATATATATATATACATATATATATATATATATATATACATATATATATGGCGCAAGAAGAACAAAAACCTGTTGAGAAAGCGATGTTTGTTCGATCATTATACCAAAACCTTATTTTTTATAAGCAGACAGTATTATTGATTTAGGTGTTGCAGAAACCCAATTTCGGACTATTCCATCTTCCCCGAGGGTCATATCTCATTTTGTTTGACCCGTTTAGCTTGTTCGCTTTTTTGGCTATGGTGGTTAATGGCTTCTTAACTATCGTCTCAGCGTGTATGACCATTTTCACTTATGTTTATAGCTCTGGTATCATCTTCATATCCATGGAGCGCTTGTCTGCACAATATGGAAGTTGCGTTTCGCTAATTTCTACCCGCCGAAATGCGATTCTCGCTAAATTTATTTATATATATATATATATATATATATATATATATATATATATATGAAAAATTGGGGACAACGACGACTGAGCTCCTGCCCTTTTGACAGCTAGATCCAAACGGCACCTTTGGATCTAGCTGTTGAAGTGGCCAGAGGTCAGCCGTTGGGGTCCTGACTCTCTTCCTATATATATATATATATATATATATATATATATGTATGGGGGGGCATAAGTGTGTGTATGTATATAGGTATATATATATTTATATATACATATATATATATATATATATATATATGGATATATATGTGGGGCTTAGTAAAATCGAAGCTTTGGCTGTGGGCAAGCAAAGTCGACCTACAATATGAATGAGTTAGCAAAGCACTCGATAAGGGTAGGTCCTTATAGTAACAACATACGTTTAAATAGCTTGACAAATTGAACATTGTGGTAGGCAAAACCTAACACACAATACCAGAGCAATGAAAAAACTAACAGGTTAAAAAAGATACACCTGGACAAATTAAACGATATACGTTCAAAGTGTTTCTGTGAAACCGAAATCAAATATCTGACGTACGTAACAAGCACGCTCGTGGTATTCCATGATCGAACAGAGGATTCATTTCATCAACAGGAGTTCCGTTCTTTCCAAAACCAAGGTGGATTTTATATGCTGCCGCTATGAGCGAGCTGAACGCACATTTATTTATCACGTGTTATTTCCAACAAGGGAAGCAACCCTCGGTTTTGGCTGGTAGATTCGAAGTGTTAAACAAAGGAAATATTATAATTTCCGCAAACATTCAGAATAAAAGCTCTCAACCAGATGTTATTAAACAAACACAAATAATTAACCAATCAACAGAATTGTCTAA
>OZ024742.1:118503822-118506322 GCA_964016885.1 Eledone cirrhosa
ATACATCCTCTTCTACTGGCGCTGATTGGCTGAACTGAGCCAAATCACGCATAGGGAATGTATGTGAGCCCGCGGAATGTAGGTCACTACAATACCCCCTTTCTAGACGGTAGTCGATACGGATTATTAAATCAGCAAGAACAAATGCCGAAAGAGCACATCAGTGACAAAATAATTGAGCAGAAGGCTGCATGCAAGAAAAAAAATGAGGCGCTACGGGCCGTGTTGAGCCGCTGTGTCATATGACCAGTTGTTTTGTTGTTTATACGTGACCGCCAAAGGTCTAACAAAAAACGGATAAAGTCTGACATGGGCGAAGTTGCTGTTCTTGCATTAAATGTCAAGTGCTGCACCAGTAGCTGTGGACGAAGCTATTATGGCAGTGCTGGCAAGGAGATGATGGGTAGGCGAGAAAATGTTGGCCTCCCAGATGTATTGCCGAATGTGCTAGGGAGCCAGGAAAAAATGGCTGGTTGCTTTGTAAAGAAAAAAAAGCAAGTTTAATCTGTAGGTGGGTTGCAGTGTAAATTCCATATTCGGGCGAATCCACAGAAGTGGCCGAAATGCTGACAAGTCCAGTTCAATTTGTTGCTTTCCCAGCGAGTCGGGCAAAAACAACAAGACGGATGGCCGTCATGGACGATCAGTGGGTAACGAGATGCGAAGCTGTTTGAGTTCAGCTGCAATTAGTATTCTCGTGTTGCGGTGCCTGTTTGAATCCAGTGGATTAAGCTCTGTGAGCTGCTAGCATGTGACAGCATCTCAACCAGGTGAAAAGGGACTCGCAGAATATTACGTTTGAAGAACATATACCAAGAACAACATGCTGGTGTGTGATAAAAAAAAATGTGTGCATATGCAGGCATGTAAAACAGCAAAGAATGTGAATGAACAAAAACCATTAGCAAGCAAATAGCAAAAGAGCACAAAACAAGTAAATGCATTCCACAAAGAAATATGTGAATGTAACAAACTGATAATTCAAAGTCAATCTAAGGGAGCAGAGAAATTGCTCAATAAGTTCAAAGTTTTTCAAAGTCAAATAGTTCACACATCACCAGTGTACAGACACTAGTTCTATCTGAAAACTGAAAAAGAAGTTTGTTAATGCCGTTAGGGGTTAGATGTATGGTGTTTTTTGTGAGTTTTCGTGGCCATTTTACCGTCCTGCCACAAGGTTGTGTTGCTTATTGTTAAAGCAAAGTCAAAGAATCTTCTGTAGAGTAGCAGTCACCAAACATGGCAGCCACGTCTGACGCCATAATGGTGAGAAAACTACTGTCTCAATTTCTCGAGTCCCTGTGGTAACGAGACAGAAGGTATGCTGGTTGCGTCGGTAAAGTTACAAGCCGTTTTGAAATTTCCGATGTGTGGTGGTTTGCGTCGGTAAGGCTATGAAGCTGCCACTCACTGTTCCCTGTATTGGTCAGTGGTTAAACAACGCTGTCGCTGCTGCTGTCGTTGTCGAGTGTAGTTAGGACTTGTCGGTAGCCATCTTGAAATTTTTTGAAATACTGCTAATTTTTCAAAAAGATTTTGAAAGGAATATATTGTATTTTCGCAAGTTGCGAAAAAGGTTGGCAACGTGGCAATAAAAGTTCAACTGAATGAAAAAGAAGGGCTGCGTTAAATTCTTACGTCGGTCACCACTTTAGCAGGGTTCTTTATTGAGTAGTCGTTACTTTAACAGGGTAGATGATTGAAGGTCGTTAGTTGCCAGTGTGGTAAGTGATAGTATCCTCGTTGGATTATCTTGTTGACATAGACGTGAGGGAAGGTCCCTCGATCTATTTACAATATTCCTTTCGTCAGGTCGCCAATTCCAGCAGCATGGATTATAGATGTTATTGAGACACGAGTAACATAATAATGATTTCAACAGCAGTAATTAGAGATGAAATGTATGTTTATTTTTGATGTAGCACAAACAATGTTTGTTAACTTATATGGTTGAAGTTACAGATAAAAAGAGGTTACAAAAGGGAATGTGCCATTGCGCCGTTAAGCCGGCGAGGCTAGGGTGCAAGATCTCACCGTTACATTATACGTGTTGCTGGCTTGAAGTTTCCGGTACAAGAGAGAGATTCTTCAAATCTTCGCGGGGAATTTCTTCCTCAGGGCGCGTAGGGATACATCCTCTTCTACTGGCGCTGATTGGCTGAACTGAGCCAAATCACGCATAGGGAATGTATGTGAGCCCGCGGAATGTAGGTCACTACAGACCCGATCTTTACTACTGGGGTTGTACCCTTTAAGGATAAGGAGCCCATCATCACGGTACAATCCACCGCCGAATGCAGGAAACAAATCGGTGAGTTTGGCTATTAGGAATAATCCTATAAGATCTGTGACCTCAGCCGAATCCGTCGCGCCCATGCTGACGTCGAAGGGTGAGTCGGGAGCTCTCTTTATCCATTTGGAGTTGTCGAAGAGTAAGACTGTCTTCCTGGGTGTTACCCTTGACCTCAATAATGATCTGTACTAACCATACAGGAAACCT
>OZ024742.1:118511322-118513822 GCA_964016885.1 Eledone cirrhosa
AAAACGAAGAAGAGGAAGAAAAAGAAGAAAAAGAAAAAGAAGAAATGCATGGGACAAAATAGAGAGATGGAAAAATAGATAAAGCGAAGAGCTTCATGTAAAGAGACAGAAAGAGATATATATATATATAGAGAGAGGAAATAGAGATAGATACATATATATATATGTAGAAAATTAGGTAGTGGGAGGTCATTTTGAGTAAGTGTATCAATGATACATTTATTTATTTATTTATTTATTTATTTATTTATTTAGCTCAAGTATTAATGTAAGGGAGATATATAGAGAGATATAGAGAGATATAGAGAGAGAAAAAAAACACTATAGTAAACTCAGTCCGAAAACGTATCTCTAGGATCTCGTCGAATAGAAAGATTTTTGACGAAAAGGCCCAATACTATAATGATGCACTAGCTAGGGCAGGGTATGCTGATAAGATTGTGTACATAGATAATGATAGACAAACTAAACAAAGTAACAACTTTTTTAATTACGGCAACAACATTAACAACTATAATAGAAAGCATTACAATAATTCCAAAGGACAAAAAAGAAATAGAACTAGGAACATAATTTGGTTTGCCCCCCCTTTCTCACTAAACATTAAAACCCACATCGCTAAATTATTTTTCAAAGCTCTTGATAATCGCTTCCCTAGAACACATAGGTATCACTCAATCTTCAATAGGCATACAATTAAATTAACCTACTCATCCACCAAAAATTTAGCACAAAATATTAATAGAATAAATAATAGGAACTTAAAACCTACTGATAATAGCATAAATAATATACAAGTTAACAAATGTAACTGTAGAGATGGATCTAAATGTCCGTTAAATAACAACTGCTTAGTTAAAAATATAGTATACAATTGTAATGTTAATACTGACTCTAATTCTTTTAACTACGTCGGTTCCACATCGACGGAATTTAAACTTCGCTATAATAACCACAAGAATTCTTTCACAGATCCAAATAAAAAATCTTCAACGGCACTATCAGGAGTACTCTGGCAACTTAAGCTAGATAACGTTAGATATTCGACGGCTTGGAATATAGTCTCAAGAGGGATTCCTTTTAATTCATCCTCTGAGACATGTGACCTCTGCGCAGAGGAGATATTCTTTATACTAAAATCTAAAAATTCCCTTAACCTACGGACAAATTTATTCAGTTGTTGCAAACATAGATTAAACTCAACGTTTAAATATAAATTTAAATTTAAAATGTAGTATATTTAGTTTGATTTATATTTATATGAGAACTAGCCGATAAATCTTTTGATTCCTAAATCTTTGATTCCCTCTTTTTACTCTTTCTATTGTTTATTTTATTTTATTTATTTTTTTTTTTTTTTTTTTTTTTTTTTTTTTTTTTTATCTAAGCATTCCTCATGAAAAATTAAGCTACCCTAAAAGCCGATGCTCCAAATTTTTTGAATTAACCTTACACTAGATAAACTTCTATATTAAATATAGGAACATATGTAGACATTATTGGACATCATAATCTTTTTGCGATATTCTTTGCTAGATGTGATTTGATGGATAATTTTTTGGCTTTGTCTTGTAATGAACTTGGCAATATATTGTCAATTAACTTTGAAGGGTTGTTCTTTGTGGTTTATTTTTATTTTCATTTTTATTTTTATTTTTATTTTTATTTTTATTTTTATTTTTATTTTTATTCTTTTAGTATTGTAGTATTCTATAATATTTTTATTTTTTATTTATTTTATTTTTAACATTTTATATGTAAATTTTTAATACGTAATATTTTTTAATACGTAGTATTTTAATATGCAATATTTTTATTATGTAATATTCTTTCGTAATATATATTTTTTTTTTAGTTTTCTATTCTATATTTTTATATTTTTATATATTTTTACTTATTATTATTATTATTGTTATCTTTGTTTATAATATAATATATATTTTCGATTAGTATATTGAAATCTGCTCTCTATTTCTGCTCGATAGATAATCTTGCAGAGTAATCGCAAGAATAATAATACGCTCAAATTTTTATACCACACTGAGAATGTTTTCCGGTAACTAAAAGTTTGCAGAGTGAATCAGTTGGATTCACATTGATCTTTGTAGCTGTCACATAAACATATGAATTTTTTAAAACTAAACATAAGATAATGAATTTTCACACATTGTGAATACTTGTTTCATTCAGGAATACTGATATTTACAATATAGTGTAAGTTTTATAAATACTAATACATTAAAACATAGGGTTTTCTACGCCTCGAATATGTCTGGCTATTTTAAAAAATTTTTTCTCTATATATATCTCTCTATATCTCTCTATATATCTCCCTTACATTAATACTTGAGCTAAATAAATAAATAAATAAATAAATAAATAAATAAATGTATCATTGATACACTTACTCAAAATGACCTCCCACTACCTAATTTTCTACATATATATATATGTATCTATCTCTATTTCCTCTCTCTATATATATATATATCTCTTTCTG
>OZ024742.1:118518822-118521322 GCA_964016885.1 Eledone cirrhosa
CTGGGAGACTTCAACCTACCAAAGGTCAAATGGCCTGAGGGCCACCTCCTCCCTGGAATGACGTCAATAGAACAGAGACAGACGGAATCCCTGCTGGCCCTCACACACAGGCTGTTCATGGAGCAAGCAATACTCCTCCCAACAAGAGGCGAAAATGTTCTGGACCTCTGTTTTACAAACAACGAAGTGCTCATCCACAATGTAAAGGTGACACCAACAATTCTCTCGGATCATAACTTGGTAGAGCTAATGATATGTGGTCCAAGAGAACCAACAGAGACAAAACCACCAAGAAGCTCCGGGACGCTATCCAGCCTTAACTTCTACGGGGCTGACTGGAAGAAGATTAAGAGTGAAATCCGGAAGCAAACATGGAGTGCAAACATCGCCACACAAGACACTAACACACAATTTCAACACTTCATGACAACGATACACACCATATGCAAAAAGTGTGTCCCGGAGAAAGAGGCAAACAGACACAAAAATCTTATTCCCAGAGATAGGAAAATCCTTATGAGACGTAGAACTAAACTCTCAAACCAGTTGAATAGTCAACAAAACCAAAACAAGAAGGAATCCTATTTGAAACGTGCACTACTTGACACTGAGATTGCACTCAAGCTTTCACATGAGAATGAGAGGGCAAGGAAAGAGAACAGGGCCATAGAAAACATTAAAACAAACCCTAAGCCCTTCTTTAAATTTGCAAAAGAAACTGCCTCAGTACACTGCAAGATTGGACCACTCTTCCACACGGACGGTTCATTAACCGAAAATCCCCAAGAGATATGTGAAATACTGAACGAACAGTACAAAAGCGTCTTCACATGTCCACTGAGGCACATGCAAATAACGAAGCCAGAGGAGTTCTTTGATGCCACAACACTACATCAAGAAATGGCAACCATCAACCACATAGACATAATGGAGGAGGATGTGGTGTACGCCATTGATGAAATTAGAACAGACTCGGCTGCTGGACCTGATGGATTCCCAGCAGTTCTCCTAAAAATATGTAAGCGGGCCTTAGCAACTCCACTGAAGATGCTCTTCAGAAGCTCCTTGGCTAGCGGTGTACTACCCAGGGAGCTGAAAGAAGGCACAATATGCCCTATCCATAAAGGAGGTAGTAGAGCGGAGGCCAAGAACTATAGGCCAGTCTCCTTGACGTCGCATATCAGTAAGGTCATGGAGCGAGTCGTCAGAAAGAAACTAATCACTTTCCTCGAAGAAAATGACCGCCTGACTAGCACGCAACATGGCTTCCGCCCAGGAATAAGCTGCCTTACACAGCTGCTACATCACTACGACTGGGTACTGAGACAACTACTAGACAGCTCACATGTAGACGTGATATATCTTGACTTTGCGAAGGCCTTTGACAAGGTCGACCACGGAATGATATGTCACAAACTACACGGACTCGGCATAACTGGAAAAGTAGGTGAGTGGCTGCATGGCTTCCTAAGGGACAGAAGCCAGGCAGTCGCAGCAAATGGGGCCCTCTCGAGGGAAACACCGATAACAAGTGGGGTGCCTCAGGGGACAGTCCTGGGACCACTACTGTTTTTGGTGGCTCTCTCGGACATGCCCTCTGTGGTGCATGCAACAACATCCCTCACTAGCTATGCTGATGACACTAAGGTAGCACAGGCAATCAAAAACCCGGCTGACGCTGCCCTCTTACAGCAGGATCTGGATGCCATATACAGATGGGCGGAAGAAAACAACATGCAGTTTAATGCTGGCAAATTCCAAGCCCTACAATACAAACCTGCAAACACAAACACAAATATAGCGGAACACAGCTACACAGGCCCAGGAGGGACCGATATCCCCGTGTCAAAATCGATAGAGACCTGGGCATAGACATGAGCGATGATGCATCTTTTTCTTCACACATCATGAAGGTGGCGACAGCATGTAGACGATTCGCTGGCTGGATCTTGAGGACTTTCCTTACAAGAGATCGAGACACCATGTTGACACTGTGGAGGACTTTTGTCCTAAGCCGCCTGGACTACTGCTCCCAGCTGTGGTCACCCCACGGAGCTTGAGGCAATCCAGCGAAGCTACACCAAGAGGATTGCCAAGATGAGGGAGACAAGCTACTGGGAGAGGCTGAAGGAACTGAACCTCTACTCCTTGGAGCGAAGACGGGAGAGATACGCAGTGATCTACATGTGGAAAATCCTGGAGGGACTAGCACCAAACTTTGGCATTGGGAGCTGGACCAACCGTCGAACAGGACGTCACTGTGTGGTGCCAAAGGTCCCGTCTTCCACATCTAGAATAAGGAGCAGGTATTGCAATAGCCTGGGATTCAAGGGCCCTCAACTCTTCAACAGGCTGCCGAGGCATCTGCGAGACTTGCATGACGTGGAGGTGGATGTCTTTAAGAAACATCTCGACACCTTGTTATCCAGGATCCCGGATGAGCCCACAGCAAGACACGAGGGAAACCTAAGGGCAGCAGCAACAAACTCCCTCCTACACC
>OZ024742.1:118528822-118576322 GCA_964016885.1 Eledone cirrhosa
CGAATCAGGGTGCACGACGCAATACTTATACTGCCAATTCTCCGATAATAATTGTAATAAACAGCTGGATGATAAATTACTACTTATAGTTCTCTAGTATGCTGATGTGTGTGCTATGTAATATACTTAAGATGATAAAGAGCCCTCTACCTAATAAAAGAAAAAATTAATAAAATGAATGGCAGATACTGTCACATAGCCAAACTACCTTCTTCACACTCTCTCATCAGAATGTTTTTATTTCCACAGATTAGCATTAACAAAAAATATTTGACAAAAAATATTTGATAAAAGATATTTGACAAAAAATTACCCTCGATTGAAAATGCTTAAATATCCGGAGAAATTACAACAGGGGTACAACAGCTTCCATTAACTTGCAAAACCAGAATAGCAACTAATGCAGCATATACCACATAAACCATAGAATAGTAATAACCGTGTACAGTGCCCTAGTATGACCATAGTCGTGATCGCTGAAACGAGCTATATAACTATGATGAACATTTCTCAGGTTTCTCCATAAATGACGCAAGGGAGATAATTGAACGTTATGTTAAGTAGTGTCCCTTGTAATATATATATACTTAGCTTGAAAAAATAAATTCAGTTCACCGATAATTTATTACAACACTGCTTATTTCAAAATGATGTAATTAAGTCAAACTCTTTCAGTTAAGAAATAAGACTAATTTGTATATTCTATAATAAAATTAAATGCTCACATATAAAATTACTTCTAGTTTCTCTTCACATCATGCAAGCATCGGATAACAAGTCTCCTTCAACGATTTACACCACATCGTCATTGGCAAAATCGTTAAAGCGTCGGTTAAATCTCTACGGCAGGGGTGTGCAACATTTTCCATTGGCGGGCCGCTTTTGAACATTGGAACAACTATTAGGACCATTAATATTTATTAAGCACTATTCCATAGATTCACCACAATTTATTTCTATAACATGGAACTGAGAAATTATAACACACATAACCTTATCAGTGAAGCCCTTTAGTATAGGTCAACTAACAGAAAATTGTATTGCGGTTACGAAAAAGATTCTAAATAAGCCTACAAGGTAAAAATTAAAAACGGTCATCATGGGTCACTCTGACTGGTCTGGCGGGACGGATTGTGGCCCGCGGGCCGCTTTTTGCACGCCCCCTGCTCTACGGTATTTAGTTAAGGCCATTAACATTCTAAGTTCTAATCCCACCGAGATCAACTTCGTTTTTGATACTTCCTAAATCCATAAAACAGAACACCAGTTAATCACATCCACTAGTCTTTTTAAAATGACACATTAGATAACACAGTCTGGAGTATGCAATGGTTGAAACAGACAAGATGGTCAAGGCTAGACTGATTTTGACTATCAGTCTGTTTTATCAGAAGTGATATTGGTCTAAACAACAACAGCTTTAGAAATGTAGAAGAGATTTCATGCCAAGAAAAACAACTCTTGAAGATTTGTACTAGCGACGTGTAGTTAAATATTTTTACAGTGTGCCCATGGAAGTAGTAATGTCCAACAAAAGAGAAACACTTTTTAGAACAGTTAGGATCTTGATGTTTTTCGAATCATATCAGTTGACCATTTTTATTTACAGACATATTTACCTCCTCTCTCTCACTAAGACTCCTTTGAGCCAGCAGAACATCCAGGATATGACGGCTGGGAGGAAAGAGGGCTACACAAGCACTGAGCTGATACTTTCTTTATCGACACCGAAATTATGAAAGGCAAAGTGGACCAAAAGATCTGGACCAAATATTTAACATTACAACGAATCTGCTACATAGATCGCCCCTCTCTCTTATACACACACATTATAAACCTCACTATATATATATCTCAAGTAAAAAGGAAGTCATTAGTCCTTCGTCAGGAAGTTAAAAGTACGTCCATTTCGGTGATGCTATCATATTTAGTGAGGTTTATAAGGCCTTCAATTACGTCTCATCTCCAGTTATCGCGATATTCAGGAACTCAGAATCCTCCTGGGCAGTATTGGGCGGAATGAAAATGCAGCTGGTAAGTAGTACAACACCTCATACGCTGGCTGCCTGATAATGATTGACGCACCCAGTGAGCTCGCCAAAAGTCACACTTGCGTATGAATGTATGTAACTCTATCCTACACACGTATCTCTCCCTAACGTCATTATTTCGCAAGGTAAAAGAGAAAAAAAAGAAGAAAATTAAATCGGATACTTTTTCGACAGACCTCGCATGAAGAACGACAGCAGTGAAGTGATATTTCGAAGTTGATGGTATGGAGTTAGATAACTACAGTCGATTAATCTCTACATCGATACTTTGGTCTTTGAAACGATCGTAAAGCAATGGATTAATTAATAGTTCACTTAGTTTTTCTTATTTTTTCATTGTTTAATACACATTATATATGTATATGTATATGTATATGTGTGTGTGTGTGTCAGAAACTATAATGTTATTTGAGCTTGTAGCTTTAACACATTAAAAACTAAATTTGCTACCCATGAGAATGGCCTGCATAATGATGACGGACATGTGTACTCATGGAACATGGACACCCACGGACTATAAAGATGAGTGAAGGAATATAATAAAACATTTCGAGTGTTCCCTGTTATGTTACTTTACGACTTCATATCTGTGCAAATGACAGACCTATCAAGCTGAAAATTCTAATCATACGAGAACTCAAATGAACACACAAAGTGTATATGCAAACACTTCATGTCTTATATTGCATTCTGTAGTAGGCAAGCATTTAATAGCTCTTAGCATTAAATTCAACAACGTAAAGCGGTGAGTTGGCAGTATGTGTAGAGTGTCAAAATGTTTTATTATTTAGTTATGACTTCTACGTTCTGAGTTCAAACACAATCGAAGTCAACTAGGCCTTTCATCTTTTGGGTTCGATAAAATAGAGTACAAGTTAAGTACTATGGATATAATAAACATTCCGCTCCCCACAAATTGCTGGCCTTGTGCGTAATTTAGAAACTAATAATTACGACATTATTTTGAGGATTAACAGTATCGGTAGAGCGTCAGACACATTGCTTTGCGGCATAGAGTTGTGGCCCTTTATGTTCTGAGTTCAAATCCCGCCGAGGTTAACTTTTCCTTTCATCCTTTGCGGGGTCGATAAAATTAAGTACCAGTAATGCACTGGAATAATTACTGGCCTTGTGCCAAAAGTAGAAACAATTATTTTGTGGATTAACACTATCGGTAGAGCGTCAGACACCATGCTTTTCAGCATAGAGTTATGGCCCTTTACGTTCTGAGTTCAAATCCCGCCGAGGTTAGCTTTGCCTTTCATCCTTACAGGATCGATAAAATAAAGTACCAGTAATTCTCTGGGGTCGATTTAATGGCCTTGTGCCAAAAGTAGAAACAATTATTTTGCGAATAACTAATAAATGATATCCTGCTAGAGTTCAAATGTGTAGTAATGCTAATAAAGATAAAATACTTCAAATTTATCACATATTCATGTGATATAGAATTGTGAAGATACTTGGTTAAACAGGATTGAATCTGCCACTTAAATATTGATTAACAGCTGGAGCTATCATTGTTGATAACTACGGAGCTCCATTCCTTCCATCCTAAATTGACATGCTGGTTAACCAGCAGACCATGACTGAGTTATATAACACCGCTGTTATATTTGTAAACTTGTTAACTAAGACCATTACGTAATTATCTTTTAATTTTCTTAGTTTGTCGAAAAAGTATCCGACTCCAATAGAGTAACTTTTACTAGGTAAAGATTGTCATTCTTTTGTCAAGTATAGTATGACAAGATTGATGCTAACATATTGGGAACCAAGAAGTTTTAAACTAAAATTGCACCCATGTTCACATTAGATGTAAATATGGGCCTTTGACTCCTGTTGGAGTCGTAGGGCACTGTCGTGACATACGGCAGTGAAACATTGAGGAGCTCATCTTTCTCCGAATCTAAACACAGCCAATTTCCTCCAGGAAGAAAGAGGACGAAAGAGAAAGTGTACAGAGCTGGTGATATTTATCAACCATAAAATGATTAAAGCCAGTAGAATTTGAAGTCAGAATGCTGAGAGCCAGAACAAATAATACAAAGAATTCTATCTTACTGCCAGTTCCCCTCCTTAATGACCAGATAACAAATATCGAGGCCATGCATTCCGCTTTTATTTACTAGAATTGATTATTTCTCCTTGCTACAAATGTAATTATAATTACTTAAAATGTCATTGAAGGAAAGATAGTGCTTATAACATCTGCATATACTTCTGCAAAGGTTATCTATCATGCAATCCGGTAAGAACAATAGGGTTGATGATTAGTCGGAACATATGTAAAACAAATATGGGCGTGAAGGTGGTGTACTGATGAGGTATTGAGAAACGCTTGGTAACAGAGGAACTGTATTGTAAGGCGCAGTAAGGCTGGGGAAAAGAAAACAGATGAATGTCTTAGGTGTGTCTGAGTAAAGAAAGTATGAAGCAATTTATAGGCTATAGTATTCAACTATATGCGTTTTTATATTTGTAGAACAGATTTAAAAAATAACAGTGTGTGAGCCAGTGGATCTTTGCCAACCTTTTGAACTAAATTTTTTTTTTTTTTTGTAGCTAGAGTCTATGATGCTTGTGTAGAATGTCGCCGCCCAAAATTGTGTTCACGTCGGCGCCTAAAATATTGGAGTTGTACTGTACTTCAATATGTAGCACATTTGCGATTTATAGAAGTTCATCAATTGATCAAGAATGAAATAGTTTCTGCACCTAAAACAAAACCAAATAGTTGGAATGCAGATTCGGCACACCCTGAATGGCTAAGCTGCATTCTCTAGGGACAGCATTGCTTGATCCACTCCCAGGTCCGCACTGACGCAGGGTAGTAGTATCTGTCAGAGTCCCATCTATGGGTTAAATATTCATAGTGGCAAGGCACGCTGGACAGGCTCGACGTTCAAAGAGCCTGTATCTATCCACATGTTTTGTAGCATCCAGCAACCACGCCCCAGCCCGGGGAACTGCCTTTGAGGAAGGTCTTTTTTTTAGTCAAAGGCTAGTACATTCTGATGTAAAGCCTACGACACGAGGACTTCGATGACACCGTGTAAAGGGTGGGATCAGTTCAGTACACACAGCACTTCACCTAAAAACTGCGTTGGGCAGGCGCGAACAACATGTCGGCGATCACCAACCACTCCAAGTTTAGAATGGGGCAAAAATGGCAGGCGTACGATAACACTGGAAGCCACAGTCCCAATCAAGCAAGTAGGCGGTTCAGGATCTTGGCCGTCTGATGTTGACCTGCGGACGACAAAATAAGTCGGCACACCCTGAATGATTAGGCAGCCTTCTCTATGGACAGCATTGTTTGCTCCACGTGGAGAGGGATCCAGAAAAGGTGATCTAAACAAAGCTCGTCTCCTACACTTTCAATTAGTAAACTGCGGTCAACGGACATCTCATGCGGTCGAACAACATCGAGGAAGAAAAGGTTCACACCCACCTGCAAGTGTGTGAAAAGACTGAAAGTCGCATGCTAGAACACCAGAACCGTGTTAGACAGCCGACAGCAGTCGTCCAGAACGTCGCTCCGCTCTAATTTCACACGATCTGTCAAGACTGTCATTGGAGTCCGCTTTCCAGAGGAGAGGAAGCCTACAAGAGCACGGCGCCGGATACACCCTCTACTGATCAGGCAAAGCAGGATCAAAGAGACGCCTCTCAGGCGTTGGCTTCATGGTCAGGAACTCTATTGCTTCCAAGCTTGAAAACCTGCCAACAGGGCATTCTATCCGCCTCCGACTGAGTAAGCATCAATATCCCACGCTCTTCAGTGTGTACTCCCCAACTCTTCAAGCAGATTCTCTAGAAAAGAACAACTTTTACTCTGATCTGCGCAGTCTCCTACAAGGCAACCATGTGGACCACAAGGTAATAATCCTTGGCGATTTCAACGCCAGAGTAGGCTGATATTCTGTAGCTTGGGGTGGAGTGTTTAAGGGACATGGCTTTGGTATCTGCAATGACAATAGGTGCTTGCTTCCAGCAGAAGGACAGTTTGAAAACATCCTGGATACATCCACGTTCCAACCATTGACATCTCATTGATTATATTCTAGTGTGGCAATGTAACATGAAAGACGTATTGTATACTAGAGTGATGCCCAGTGCAGAATGTCACACCAACCATCGTCTCGTTTACTCAATCTCGACTTTAAACCTAAGTCAAAGAAAGAAAGAGCCTTAAGGAAAAGCTCAAAGTTGACAGTTTTCAGTCAGCTGATTTAAAAGCTGGCTTTCAGGCAGCTCGTCAATCTATGTATGAAGATACAAACGTTCCCAGAAAACCCTCTCCTGAAACACTTTGGAGACATCTCAAAACTGCCATTCTGCAGACATGTCGGGAAGTCCTTGGGTTCACCTAAAAAAAAAAAAAAAAAAAAAAAAAAAAAATAACAAAGACGGTTTTCACGGAAACAAGGAAATTCAAGAATTGTTAGTGAAGAAGAGATCCACACACCTGGCTCACTTAGCTCAGCCGTCTTGTCCTGTAAAGAAAGCTGCATTTCGTTTCGTATGCAGTAACCTCCAGCACAAGCTTCGAGAACAGGTGGCGAACCAACCTCACTGAAAGAACTCATCTGTGCGCAGACACCGGAGACATCATGTGCTTCTACGAAGCCTTAAAGGCGGTGCATGGCCCCATTTATCAGGTCAAGGGTCCTTTGAGCAGTGGAGACAGGCAGGCGCTCTTCACAGACAGGGCGTCTACCCTAAGCCGTTGGTCAGAACATTTCCAGGCCCTCTTCAGCGATAACCGCACTGTTCAGAAATGTTCTATATTCAGCAATGTTCTATATTCTCCAACAACCAGTAAAAGTGAAACTAGATGAGTTGCCTATCAGTGAAGGGATCACCAAACTCATAGAGCAGCTAAAGAGTAGCAAGCAACCAAAGTTGATGGAATTCCGCCTTAGATTTGGAAGCATGGGGGGCCCAGCACTATACGCGAAACTCCATAAGATCTTCGTATGTTGCTGGTAGCAGGACAATCTACCACAAGATCTCCACGAGGCAGTCATCATCACCATGTATAAGAACACAGAGAAAAAGTCAGATTACCGGGTGTTAACACTGCTGACTGTCGCGGGGAAAAAATCCTCGCAAGGATGCTGCTGAACCGACTGGTACCCACCATCGCTGAAGAACACCCCCCCCCCCCCCCACCTCAAGAGCTAGTGTGGCTTCAGAGCGATCAAGAACACTACAAACCTGGTGTTTGTTCTCAGACAGCTCTAAGAGAAGTGCCGTATGTGGCTTTCATTGACTTGACTATAGCATTCGATACAGTGAGCAGAATAGGAATGTGGCCGATCATGCAACGACTTGATCATCAAGCTATACAAAGACCAGCATGGTCAAATCAGACTCAGCAGTGACCTCTAAGAGCCCTTCTAGATTATCAACAGAGTGAAGCAGGGCTGCATACTGGCACCAACTCATTTTCAGCATGATGCTCAAGAAAGCTACAGATGATCTTGATGATGAGGACGGAGTTTACATCAGATACCATCATAATGACAGCCTGTTTAATCTTCGGCGACTACAGGCCTACACGAAAACTCTAGAGCAACTGATCCGAGATATTTTTTACGAAGACGCTGCTCTTGTTGCCCACACAGAAAAAGTATTGTAGCGCCTCACTTGCTGCTTCGCAGAGGCTGCCCTGCTCTTTGGGCTGGAAGTCAGCTTAAAGAAGACAGAGGTACTCCACCAGCCTGCACCCCGGAGATTACCCCATCCCCATATGACCATTGGCGTGACTGAACTGAAAATGGTCCATCGGTTCACCTACCTGGGGGTACACCGTCAGATGCCAAGATCAACAGGGAAATCGACAACAGACTAGCAAAAGTGAGCAGTACATTTGGAAGACTGTACAAACATGCGTGAAACAATAAACACACGAAGAGTACCAAGTTCAAAGTATACAGAGTTGTGGGTCACTTATCACCATGTTCGACTCCTCAAGCGCTTTGACTAGCGCTGCCTCCGCACCATCCTCAACATCTACTGGAGTGACTTTGACATTAATGTTGAAGTTCTTGAACGAGCGGAGGTCACCGGCATCGAGGCCATGCTGCTGAAGTCCCAACTAAGCTGGGCAGGGCTCGTCTCCAGGATGAAGGAACATCGCCTTCCCAGGATTACGCTGTACGGCGAACTCCACCAGCTATCGCGACGATAGGGGGTCTGGGGGGGGGGGGGGGGCACCAAGGAGGCGATAAAAGGACTGTTTGGAAAAATGCCTTGGTGCCTGTCACATCGACCATCACCGGTTCCCACCCCAGCGGAGAACCGTGACATCTGTCGTCTCACCAAAAATGTCTCCTTCGAAAACACCCGCAGTCCCAACCTCGAGAACAAAAGGCGCAGGAGGAAAAAACCGCAACACTAAGTCATCAAACCTTGCCTAGATCTTCATCTGCGGTCGTGTGTACCTGTCACAAGCGTTCCTGCAATCAACGTAGACCACCCCCTTCTTAATCTTCGTTCGCGAAGCCAAGCCATGATGATGTGTGTGTGTGTATATATGTGTGTATATATATATATATATACACATACATATATATATGTATATACACATACATATATATATATACACACATACATATATATATATATACACACATACATATATATATATATACACACATACATATATATATATATACACACATACATATATATATATATACACATACATATATATATATATACACATACATATATATATATATACACATACATATATATATATATATACACATACATATATATATACACACATACATATATATATACACACATACATATATATATATACACATACATATATATATATACACATACATATATATATATACACATACATATATATATATACACATACATATATATATATATACATACATACATACATATACACATACATACATACATACACATACATATACACACATACATACATCACCATGTCAGGTCACCAGTTTGTGCTACTGGTAACATGTATCCCAGTACAACCTGTCTCATGGTCGGGTTGTTGGCGACTAAACTGGCAACCCCACCAAGGTTTCTTGGTGAGGAGGGTGACTTTGGACATCCTGCAGGACTAAAAATAAAACCTGTCAAAGGGCAAAGGAACTCCTGGGAGCTCTTAAGAGCTCTTGGAGTCAATGGCCATCCAAAACCAGCACGGCCCGCCGAAAGGCGCTGCAGTGCCGGAAAAGTCAACTTCCTGCTACTAGTATGCTGGTAAGCTAGTACAAGTATCTCCAGACGGATAGAGTGGGTCCGTAGCTTTGGTTAGCGACTACTCTAGTGCTTGCAACACGAACAATTAGGGCGAGGGTATAAAAGCCAGGTTGGTATCTGGCGCCGGGTAACCCACCACACGGAGGAGAAAGCACCTTCTTCAAGACTTGGCTGTCAAATTCTTTCACATGTGTGTAGTAGTGGCGCCCACACACATTATTAGCTATTTGAAAAGATGATGGATTTCGCAACTGACTGCACCAGGGTTCCTGTTCCTCAGGGAACCACACTATATGGTATACCTGTTGATATAGATCCAGCCCCTGCTTTCCCGGGTCCTGTTTCTGATCATAATGCACCTACAAAGGCATCGAATGATGATGAATCCTCAAATCTCAAGGGGCGGGGTTCATCTGATGGAGAAGAAACAGGTCCTAACCAAACAACAAGCAAATCTCGCTTAGTTAGCTGTAAAAAGCAAATAATAGTTAGCTCCTTGAACACCAGAACCCTCCTTCCAACAGGTCGACTCCAGGAGCTGGCAGAGAATGCCAAACTTCAGAACATTGACATCCTTGCGGTCCAAGAACACCGCTTTTTCCACCC
The DNA here is from genome assembly GCA_964016885.1 of Eledone cirrhosa. NCBI lineage: Eukaryota > Metazoa > Mollusca > Cephalopoda > Octopoda > Eledonidae > Eledone > Eledone cirrhosa. The sequence goes on from OZ024742.1 coordinate 118,538,746, forward strand.
AAAGGATGATCTCAAGTATCACACCCTAGGATCCTACCAACTTGTCACATCCCCCAGCTACCAAGAACCCTGTCAATGCCTCCGTTGGAGGAGCCAGCTGCCTTCTCTCATCTAAAGCCAGCAATAATCTTCTGGGGATTGAAACAATCTCTCCCAGAATCTTGGTGCTTACACTAGAGGGCAATCCTAGAACCACTGCGATATGTGTATACAGTCCTCATAACGCCTCTCCTGAGGATGAGGTAAGAAAATTCTACACGACCCTTCGCACAGTTGCTGAGCAAGTACCCTTACAGAACTTTCTTATCATCGCTGGAGACCTCAACGCTCAACTTGGCCCGGATGAAGTAAAGTTCACATACAATAGGGTTACTAACCGAAACGGGGAATATCTTAAGGACTTCATGGAAGAATTCAGTCTATTCAGCTCAAACAACAGCTTCATGAAGACCAGAGGCCAGCTTTGGACCTTCGAATACCCAAACCAAAAACGAGCTCAGATTGACTATTTGATATTTCGCAAGAAATGGAGAAACTCAATCAAAGATTCTAGATCGTATTCCTCCTTTAGCTCTGTTGGCTCAGATCATCGAGTCATCTTGGCAACAATCAAACTTAGCCTCAGGATATCCAAGAGGGCCGAACCTCATCCCATGAAAAGAATAGACTGGAAAGTCATTTCTTCCAACAAACAACTATCCAATAGCTTCACGCTTCAAGTCTATAACAGATTTCAATCTCTCTCAACTTCTGACATCTATGACGATAATATTGAAGATGTGTATGACTGTCTTAGGCAATCAACAGAGGAAGTTGCACTTGCCACCCTACCTAAAAAGAAAAGCCGAAGCCAAATGAAACCTCGTGCCTCAGAGAAGGTAGTTGAGGCAAGGGCCCATCTTAGGTCAATATCCCAATCTCACCATCAATCACCATCTCAAGGGAAAAAATACAGCTTATCATGGCCAAAAGATCACTAGACGACGCTTATCTTAATGCTGAAGCCGACTATATCTCAGGTAGGATTGATCAGCTATCGCAACATCACATCAGCAAACACCATCATCCTGCTTGGAAGGTTGTCAAAGATCTTTCAGGCAAAAACTCAAACTCTGCAGTTAGAATCAAAGGAGGCTCTGCCAAAAAACGTCTTGAAAATTGGTCTGCTCATTTTAAAAACCTTCTAGGGAAAAAGGCCAGACTCCCTGATAACTATCAACTGCCATCCGTTCAGGTTTCAGAGCCTTTAGGAATAATCAACACCTCTCCTTTCACCATGCCTGAGCTCAAAGAAGCCATCAAACAGCTCAAAGCCTCAAAAGCCTTTGGGCCGGATAATATACCTACCCTGATTTGGAAGGATGAGCATTTCCACATCCTTTTGCTCAACTTATGTAACCATGCTTTCGATACCAATAAACCACCTAGCGTCTGGCATGCAGCTCAAATTATCCCCATGCCCAAAAAGGGAGATCTTTCTTTAGCCACCAACTATAGAGGAATTTCTCACATGGCAATTGCTGCAAAAATATACAACAAGCTTCTTCTTAACCGCTTAATCCCATTTCTTGAGCCAATCCTTCGTAACAACCAGAATGGATTTAGGAGAGGTAGATCAACACTTAGCCAGATTCTCTGCCTTCGCCGACTTATAGAGTAATCCCAAAACCGCAATCTAGACCTTGCACTCATCTTTGTTGATTTTTCAAAAGCCTTCGACTCAGTTGACAGGTCGGGGATGTTTGAAATTCTACAACTCTATGGGATTCCTGATAAAATCACCGCGGCCATACGTGCAATGTATACAGATACCAAATCAACTGTCCTGACCCCAGATGGGGAAACACCACCTTTCTCAATCCTCGCTGGAATTTTACAGGGCGATACCCTTGCTCCGTATCTATTTATCATTGTTGTGGATTATGTTTTGCGCATGTCTGTGGATAGGATTCAGTATAGGGGATACCAACTACAGCCTAGGAGAAGCTCACGCTACCCAGCAAAATACTTGACCGACACCGACTTTGCTGACGACATCGCATTGATCAGTCGGTCACTGGAAAATGCTGAGAGTCTTTTGAAGTCATTAGAGCAAGCGTCCAACTGTGTTGGACTGTACCTCAACGAATCCAAGACTGAGTATGTGAACAGATGCGCAAACAGCCCAAACTACCCCATCAGAACCCTTAATGGTACCACCCTTAAGCAGGTGGAAGATTACAAGTATCTTGGCTCATATATTTCCTCCTCCAAAAAAAATTCTCTAACCAGGAAGGGTATGGCATGGTCAGCGTGCAATGACATGCACGCCATATGGACATCTCAACTTACCAACAAGCTAAAACTGGAAATATTCCAAGCAATCATTAAGCCCATATTACTTTATGGATCCGAAACTTGGACACTAACATCACAACTTGAGAGGAGATTGGATGGCACATATACCCGCCTCTTAATGAGGGTGCAAAACCTATCCTGGAAACGACATCCCACCTTGTCTAAAATCTATGGCAAACTCCCTCGAGCCTCTGCCCTTCTAAAATCCCGGAGAGCTCAATTTGCTGGCCACTGTCACCGTGCCAGCAATGAAATCATATCCGCTCTCTTGCTCTGGAACCCTGACTCCAGCCTGACTAGGAGTAAGAAGCTGTCATTCCCTGACATTATCTCTAGGGATACGGGAATCAGTAGACAGGATCTGGGGGGCAGCGATGGGGGACAGGGAATTCTGGGGCATGAGAGTGAGATCCATCATCTCGACAGTAGTCGACGAGTGGTGGTGGTGGATGTCTGCTTAATTGAGGACAACAGTACATAAGCCTATACGCAGTGGTTAATCATATTTGAAGCAGTGTGACAGTATAGGATCCCATCTATTCTTTTTTACTCACTTATTCCTGGTAGGGTCGTGGGTACAGGTCTTGAGACACCTTCCTGGAGGAGGGAGGGTCATATCAGAAATAAATCCAGCTGGATCTCCAAACGAGACCAACTGAGCTTATGTTATCCAACATTCTTGCTCATGGTGTACCACTGGGTCTCCTACCAGTTGGCATTACCCCTCAAATCTGTTCAGCGATTCCTTCCTGAGATATTCTAACCACTTGTCCGTAGTACCGGAGCTGTGATTTCTCTATGCAGGGAATAACGACTGTACCTGTGTCACACTGAATCTCCCATATTAAAGTTCAGCCGCTTTCATGTTAACTTCCTCAGCAGACTGTTCTGTTGATCGAAAAACCTGAGCAATCATTATCGAAACCGACGGAGATTCATTTCATGGCACACTGTTCCATTATGACTGAAGTGGTAGATTGGTCACTGCTAAAAGTGTTTAAGCATGGCGGAGCCCCTCCCTATCCAAGCCTGGGTACAGCAGATTTGTTCGAGAGAAAGATAGAAAGTGAAATGAGAAAGGGATATAGAGGCAGAATCCACCCCAGTACTAGACGGATATTTTTTTTATCGATCTCGAAAAGATGAAAGGCAAAGTTGACCTTAGTGGGATTTGAACTCAGAGAGCAGAGAGTCAGAACGAATACCTAAAGCATTCTACCCATCGTTCTAATGTCTGCCAATTATTTACTGCCGCCTTTTATTTACTGTTTACTTGTGGTTAATTTTCATGCCAGTCTTTGCTACCACGCTATACACCGCTTAGTCGCGGAAAATGTATACGTCTCTAGCCATTGTAAGACCATACAATTTTGGTTAGACTAGACTAGCTTCGCTGATGAGGTCTAATAAGATCAAAATATGCTTGTAGCTGTCAATTGTACTGCTGATTAGATTCAACCACTGCATGCCATAATTTTAATTACAACTTCGGGGTTGTCATTCGTTTTTCTTTGTTTTTTTTTTATTTTTTTTACCAGTTATAATTATTTATATTATTATAATTGTTTCTACTTTAGGCACAAGGCCAGCAATTATCCAGTGCATTACTGGTACTTTATTTTATCGACCCCGTAAGGATGAAAGGCAAAGTCAACCTCGGCGGGATTTGAACTCAGATCCGAAAGGGACTATTATAATGATTATTCATATCTAAGAATTTTACTTTAATTAAATAAAACGCCTAGCGTCCACGTTTCTAATAGGTCTTGATGTTTGGTTATTTCGTTTGAGGTTATTCTTGTCAGTTGTGCCCGCGCGAGTGCGGTGATGCCTCCACTGATGCTATGCTTTGGTTTTGTGGGAGTCAGTTCTGTTCAGCAGAAATTGATGCATGAAAAGTAGTTCAAGTCAGGTGACGTATATGGGTGTGTTTGTGTAGGTTGTTTAGGGTTTAGTGATAATTTATGTTGCACTATTAAGTCCCGTGTCTAATGCTTCCATTTTTAGTACTGTGTAGCGTTTGTGGTATCTATATACAGGATACACGATTTTTACATACCATGAGACCTTCCTTGGGGTTTGTCCTGTTGTCATTGGTGCGTTTGGAGGATCTAATGTATCCTATGCAGGGGTTTTATAATTGATTCTGAGAGCATGAGATGAATTTTGGTTCTTCCGGGAGTGATTATTATTATTATTTATTTATTTATTTAGTAAGCCGGTAATTTCATATTGCTGCTGCCTTAGATATGTTTAATGAAATCATTAGTGAATGAAATACCGTAGTTTTAAAGTATTGTGTATATTCTGGGTAGAGCTGTGGTTTTTAGAAAGGAGATAATGGCAGTTTTTTTTTTCCGGTTTTTAATCTTATTGATCGTTTATGAGTTGTGATTTTTTTATGTGAGATTTTGGAAAATGTGGGATTTTTTTTTTTTCTGGTGAGTCCTTACTTCCCAATGATTTTCTATCTATTTCATGCAGGTCGTCGGTTTCAGTGTTCTCCCAAACTTGATATTGAACCACGTGTTTCTCTGTACAGTTTCTTTTTGATTTTTTTTTTTTGTTTTTGTTTTTTTGCCGTGTTATTTCACAAACTTTTCTAAAGTGAACCTCATCTTTTCTAGACTATTACCTGTATATCCATCGATTATTAATGCGGTAATGCAATTTCTTTGCTATTTGTAGCAATTCGAGCATTTAAATAACATCCACACATGCGTTCTTGGATGTATATACATTCACTTCTCATGAATCAATTCTAAAATCATATATTAAAGAAAAAAGAATAAAGTCAGAACTGTGTATGTAATCAACATTATGTATAAACAATTGTAATAAATATAAAACTTTACAAATAGATAATGATTTAGTTTAACCTATAGAATAAAAAGTAACCTATGAAATATGAAAGCCTATGATGATAGAAAACACTGTTTAATAGCAAAATAGCGTGTATTTTTTTTTAATACATCCTGGTACGCTGATTTATATACTTCAATAACTTGTTGGAATTGTATTACTGATATAGCATTGAAGTATTACGCGCTAATGTTTACGATGTGTTTCGAGTTTGAAAAATATTTACCAATAAGGTATAGAAATATTCGTTCTTTGTAGGATATTGACCTAACATTCTGAGTAATGTTAAAATATCACAAAGTGTTATTTTTAGAAGACCTTTACAATGGAAGAAATGTACAAAACATCTAATAAACTTAAGAGAATGTATTAAAATAGATTCAGTTGAAAACTTAAAATTTAAAAAAAAGCCTAATTAAAATAAATGCATATAATAAAAAGTTAATGAACTGCATGAAACATTTATCAATTTGAAGGGTATGTGTGTGAGAGTTTTGTTTTGTTTTGTTTTTAGCAGATTCATTTCACCGAATATAGTACAAGGTTTTAAAAAATAGTAATAGTCTTTTTATATAAAAACTAAATCCATTTCTGATTTACTTTTATTATTGAATTCTGTCTCACTTGTTGGCAAATGTTTTTCAAACCTAAAAAGAATTTTCTTTTCCCACTCTTTGGGCATGTATGTCGTCAGTTTGCGCTCCAACTGTATTAATTCACGTGGGAAATAGGCCGGCACTTCTTCACGCCAACTGGACGGTTTTAACCAACGAATCAAGGCAATCATAGGAATTCCCAAAATGGAAAGAATAATTATGAGTGTTGCCACGAATAAGCACCAGCCTGGCCAAGTTGATTTTGATAGACTTCCCTATAAAACACAAAATTTACAATAATTAGAACATTCAGAAATTTCTATATTTTATTCAATTGTTTTTAATAGTAAAAGGAAATAATGTGGGAGAGTCAAGTTGCCAATCAATAATTTGGAGAGAAAAAAAAAAACAAACAAAGAGGGAAGGAGTCGATCATTAGACTGAACCAAGGAAACGATGTTTCCATAAATATTTCCATTGCTGATGCTATCTGCTGGTCGAAAATCCTGTCAGAAAAAGCAATGTGAAACATTTTGGTCAAGAACGCAATGCACAGACCAGTCCAAGAATTTAACCCAACACTTTATAATCGCGTAACCAACACCCTAACCACTGGACATCGTTCCTTTGAATATGTATTCAATCTGTTAAAATAACAACTGGTCGACAATATATAGGTGGTGCCTATTTAGGAAACCTGCTATGCTGGTTTCGAATCCCTTCATGGAGAAAATTTTAGCAATCAGTGAATAAAAAGGAAATACGGAACAAAATTTACATTTTAGTTAATCTATATTTTAAGGTTCGTTTGTATTCGAAAATTGCAGATTTAATTAAGTTTATAATTAGAATCAACATTTTGATAGAAGAAACTGATGTAATAAATATAATTGTTTCTACTTTTGGCACAAGGCCAGCAATTACCCAGTGCATTACTGGTACTTTATTTTATCGAGACCCCACAAGGATGAGAGGCAAAGTCAACCTCGGCAGGATTTGAACTCAGATCGTAAAGGGACGTAACTAAGCGCCAAAGCATGCCGTCCGACCCTCTACCGATACTGCCAATCGACCGCCTGATGTACTAAAGATAATGTGCTTGTACATGCAATAAATAAAATATTTAGCATTTCGTTGTATAATGAATGGCTTTAGTTAAAATACTTATTTCTTACATAGACAATACCTCAAATGGAAGGAAACAGTCGATTATATTGATTGTGGTACTTGACTAGTACGTTACTTTATCGACTCCGGAAGGATGAAAGGCAAATTTTACTTCCGAATGTAAAAAGCCGGAACAAATGCTGTGATATATTTTATGTGACGCAGATCGATTCTGCCAATCTAATGGGAACGATAAATCTTCCATTGAGAATCAAACTAATTTCACCAGAAGTGTACCTTATATTTTAGGTGAACCTCATTAATAGATGTACCTCATTAAATACGTACATGCCTATTTGTAAGTTTGATTGCCAAGGAAGAAGTAATAATCGTATTTTAATTTAATCTCTTAATGTTTAAGATGAGGAAATGCAAGTCATCCGCAAACTGAGTTGCTAATTATTTTTAACTTCCAGTTGAAACAATTTCACATCATTAATTCCTTACAGCAATTATTTAACTCTTAACGTAGATTCCTACGCATGAGTTGGTAACATTTTAAGAATTACAATATACAAGTAGCAATGTACTTACCGTATCTCTATTCCAAACATCATACTGTTTCTCATCAGTTATAAGATTAATCAGGAGAATAATAATAAGAAAAATAATAATGGCAGGACAAAAGAACTTCCAACAAAACATCAGGTAATAATTTGGTCTATGACCCGTCATAACTTCGATGTCATTACTGAATCTGCAAAATAATATTTAAAATATTACTGAACATTACGTGTTAAGAGAAAATAGGTATTATCATTACATTGGAGAATTTACAAAATACGGTTCTGTATTTGTTTAATAAGTTCCCACACTGTAGTGAAGGCGCATGGCTTAGTGGTTAGAGCGTCGGGCTTACAATTGTGAGGTTATGAGTTCGATTCTTAGACCGGGCTTTACGCTGTGTTCTTGAGCAAGACACTTTATTTTACGTCGCTCAAGTTCCCTCAGCTGTAGAAATGAGTTGCGACGTCACTGGTGCCAAGTTGTATCGTCCTTTGCCTTTCCCCTGGACATCGATGGAGAGGAGATCGGTATGCATGGGTGACTGCTGGTCTTCCACAAACAGCCTTGCCCAGACTCGTGTCTCGGGAGGGGGGGGCGGACTTTCTGTGTGCAAATCCCATGGTCATTCGTGACCGAAGGGGGTCTTTACCCCTTTATAATACTGTGCGTGCGTGCGTGCGCGCGCGCAAGTCATTGGCTATATAGTTAAATATTTTTTCTTTATGATCTTAAACACCTATGTTTGAAAGAAATACAACTTCAATTGCATTATTTACTCTTCAATGCTTATTAAGAAGTTTGATAAAGCAGTTTATGGTTTAGCTATGAGACTGACTAAACATATGTGGCTGTAGGCACACCAATTTCCTTTCTTTCCCGTCATCAAATATACAAACTATTAATGGGAAAACATGCATTTACAAAACAATGACGTTTATTAATATTTTTAATTAAGTTAAACTAAATTTATATTTATGCATTTATCTTTTTATTTTTAATAGATACACTGTGGATAAAGCTGTGTTCTAATCTAAAAATGCCAGGAACTATAGGGCCCAAAATCATCATAAAATTTCTTTGAATAACAATAGTTCTTTTAGTCATGAAACAAACTCTTATAATTTTCTAATCACTCAACTAAGTTTCCTTAACCATTTTATAATTCTCACAATTCGTACACTTTTTATATCAACAGGCACAGCTCAGTTTATTTCATAATTTCTGAAATAAGAAGAAAGATAATTGTTTCTACTTTAGGCACAAGGCCAGCAATTACCCAGTGCATTACTGGTACTTTATTTTATCGACCCCGTAAGGATGAAAGGCAAAGTCAACCTCGGCGGGATTTGAACTCAGATTGTAAAGGGACGTAACTATGCTGGAAAGCATGGCGTCCGACCCTCTACCGATACTGCCAATCCACCGCCCTAATAAGGAGAAAGATAATGTTAGGTCGAAGCCTAAATTATGTACAGAATGTTATTTTCGCTATGCTAGAAAAATTGACCATCCTTAGCATCATGTCTGCATCCACCCTCCACACTCAGATACACATAGTTGCCAACGGCTATTCCTAGTTCAGGGATAAAAAAAAAACCTCTAAAATACTAGGGCATCTATTTGCATAGTGTAAAAGAAAATGTCTTAAAGCCGTACCTGTATAACCCATATATGTAAGATATCGTTACGATTTCTGCAAATACTATGATCAATAACGGGAGTCCAGAAACGTACTCATCAAACAACACAAACATGTAAGGTCCTGCTTGATTGGCAAATATGAATGACAGCATAAAAGATATCAGACAGAGACAAGCTGTAAAATAAAAAGGAAAAACAGTGTTAATAGAAACATATCTACACAACAATCGCTATTGTTAGATAATTTATATCAATTACGTTTGTTTTTTGTTTGTTTTTTTGGCAAGAGTCGTGTTTGTTAGTAAAGGAAAGATATGCGAGTTGATAACACATTGGATTTTGGGGTCGGAACAATTTATTCTACATCATCTCATTTTACTTAACTGCCAGGAAGAGGTACCAGATCGTTTAAGAAGGTTCAACTTCAGACAGGAGTCTGACAACCCCGTTGATCCACCTAAACAGTTTATGGTTCTGATTTCAGGAGGTCTTTCATAGTATTGTGCAACAGTTCGTTCTGTTCAACTCACAATGTCATGGCATTTACCTCCTTGTGAACAGCTTATACTAACATGTATTTCCATCTTTATTTTGACATACATACATACATACATACATACATACATACAGAAAGGGGGAAAGAGAGGGGGAGAAAAAGAGAAAGAGAGGGGGAGAAAGAGCAAGAGAGCAAGCAAGCAAGAGAGCAAGCAAGCAAGCGAGAAAGAGGGAGAAAGAGAAAGAGGGATAGAGAGACAAAGAGAGAAAGAGAGAGAGGGATAGAGAGACAAAGAGAGAGAGACAAAGAGAGAGAGAAAGAGAGAGAGAAAGAGAGAGAGAAAGAGAGAGAGATAGAGAGAGAGGGATAGAGAGAGAGGGAGGGATAGAGAGAAAGAGAGAGAGAAAGAGAGAGAGAAAGAGAGAGAGAAAGAGAGAGAAAGAGAGAAAGAAAGAAAGAAAAAGAAAGAATGGGAGAGGGAAAGAGAGGAAAAGAGAGAGGAAAGAGGAAAAAAGATGGCAAGAGAGGGAAAGAGAGAGGGAAAGAGAGAGGGAAAGAGAGAGGGAAAGGAAAAGAGAGGTAAAGAGAGGGAAAGAGAAAGAGTTTCTATAATCAAAGACTTGTCTACTCCACCCCATCCCATTAACCTGTTCATTGATGCCTATAGTCATTGGTAAAATGTTTAATGTGACAAGACAACCAAAATACAACAAATCTATTTATATTCAAAAACTATCTCTGGTCCATTCTTTTTCTGAATATCTTCATTCGAATTATAATTCTCGATTACACACGTTACATTTTCTATTGTATTGCTCTGTTTTTAATGATTCAAAACACTTCGATACTACTTTGAACCGATAGTGCTGAATTGTGTAAACATTTCAATATTAGTAATTGTATATCCAAGACAATTCTACATTGCACCGGGGTTCACTAACCTCAAAACAATATAATAACATCATACCCAAGGTAAAGAAAAGAATAGAATACAATACACATACACATACACGATAAACGGCAATTTTTGTTAATCTCGTGAAACCATGTTGAAATTAAACACGAAAATCAAGAGCCATGGAGTAGTCAGTTGCTTTTTGAAGCCTTACAGATATTTCATCATCTATGGAGCAGAAACGGTTGAGTGTGTTGCTCGAGTAGACAAACCTTTGTACTACTTTTTACTCTGTTCCTCCAACTAAGATACATAGTTTCACATGTTTCCTGGAGCAGGCTGGAATGTTACAATGGTCTTGTCAAGGCTAATGCCGTGACCAAATGCCCTACAAGATGCAGAAATATAATCCATGAAAGTTTGCTTATCTTCAACAGTATGTGTAACTAAGTCGCAATCATCTACATAAAGATGACGAGTAAAAGATTGAAAGACTTGGCCGCAAAACACCGCAAATTGAAGAGACGTCCGAAAGATCGATACCTCTCGTTAGTACCAGAAGAGCAATCATTGGAAGATTCGTTCAATGAAAGTAATAACAAAATACAAAGAAAAGATGTGTGGCAAGGATATCACCTTGTTTGACAATATTTTCTTTCTAATTTTGGACAACAGCACTATATCTAGATTACATAAAAAGGTATTTGAATTTTTTTTTATACGATTGCCAACAAAGCGTAAGAGCTCAGCACAGATTCCTCTTCTAAATTCATTTTACTGTCGTTGCTCCATCATCTCTTAAGTTTGCAAAGTCCATCTACTTTATTCAGGTTTATCATTTATTAGCCATATAAAGGATTATCCTGTCATCGTTCTAGTATGACATTCAGTAATCTCATTTTCTGCATAGTTTTTTGTTGTTTCTTTTAGCAAATTTGTTTCCCCAGTCTTTTTACAACTTATTACCCCTATTTTATATTTATCTTCCTTGAGCATGAAACTTTTTAGTGGATATATTTTGTAGTCTTTCAGTAAATAAGCCCCAATCTCATATTACTGATAAATGTTTTTCAGTGTCGGATTTTGGATGGTGTATTTAAAATATACCTAATTCACTTAATTTCCAGTTGGGAATATTACAGGTACAACATATTACTAATGTGTAGCTACTGTCTAGCTAGTGTATTAATGTATATTAAAAGGTTAGTGTATGGATACCTATTACCTTTTTTTTTATTTAGTACCGTTTTAAGTGTTAATCTAATGTATCTAATATTTTTCCTAACCCTTTTCTTTAATTAGTGTGCTTACTTTCTAGTTAATTAGTTCCTGGGCTTGACCTGATTTTCTTATGCCGGTTTCTATAGTAACATGATATTGTTGGTGTCTTAATGTTCCTCTCATCAAGATTGCCTTTGCTCATTTTTCTAAACTGAATTTCATAATTCCTCTAATGAATCCGTGTACTTTTTTAACAGTGTTTCTAGTTGGCTATCATCTGCAGCATATAATTGGATGTCATCCAAAGTATATTTACTATTTCTCTATTAGCATTTGTATCCTTGTGCAATCTACTTTAATATTTATCTTTTAACGGAGTAGGGCCCGTTTTCATAATTCACTCTTGTTTCTATCTGCAGAATTGTTTGCTATTTATTCACAACATATTTGATGTACCTCTTTATTATTGGTGCGAGCTACCTTATTCATAGCGAATGTTACCGGAATCCACATGACTATAAACAGCAATTACTGAACAACAAAGACACAGTCGATGGCTGCAGGAGGGAAAAAAAAAATAATAATAATAAAAATAAAGTCTCCTGGTATTAATCCATGACATTCTCAGACATTTCTTCTACATTCTTTGACTATGTTGCTCAGTAATTGTTATTTGTAGTCATTTGCATCACTGTTCTTCTAGAAGAGCCTTTTTTTTCGAGTAATTATTTTTATGCTCTGATAATTGCTGTTTTATAAACTATAGGTAGGCAAGTCTGTAGTTAGGGGGTTGTTATTTCTTGCTTGTCTGATTTCTTCAAAAGGTCATAAAATATTCTAGCCATTACTATAAATATTTTATCCAGAAGTTTGTATGTTTATCACTTCCTGTTCACTTCAATAGCGCCCGTGCTATTTCTTGAATTGATGTAGCTTCCTACATGATGATCCTTTCGCTATTCAACTCACCACAAATTACTTTATAGCTATTGATTTTTGTTTTCTTATTTTTACTTTTTCCTATTGATAAAATCTTGAATTGTAATCTGTTCAAAATATAGTGGTTGCTTTCCCTTTTTGAAAATTTACCGAGAATCAGACTTTGTGATTCCGGTTACTTTTTTGTGCTGCGTTTCTATAAGTCTTTCAAGTCTCTTGGTTATTGGTTTCACTAAAAACGATAGATCCTGTTTTATTTTCTATTTTTCGTTGTATTTTTATTTTCCATTCCTAGTTTATAATCAAGTTCTAAATATGGAATGCCAACGAAAAGGGCGCAAGGATCATATTAGACATGCCTTTGATTATAGATCCACACAATCAAGGTTGACTTGGAGCTAAAAAGCAACAAAACTTATATAACCAACTTACCTGATAAGACAGCAGGGTATTTACGGAGATCAGGTACAATATCCAAGTCAAGAATGGGAGTTACAACCCCTTCAAGGGTGGCAAACATACTGTCAAGTCCAATGGTCAGTAACATGAGGAAAAATAAAACGGACCATATTGGTGGCACAGAGAACTGATTGATAGCCTCCGTAAAAGCAATGAATGTTAAGCCTGTACCAGATGCTGACTGAAATATACATAAATATATTAGCAAACGAAACTAACTTCTATATATATATATATATATATATATATATATATATATAACATTAGTAGTCATTTAACAATCTATTTCATATAGAAACTTCATTTAACTTTACACAATTACAAAAATGGTAACGTTCATCAAAATATAGTTTAATCAGTTTCAAAACCCCAATTCAGCAGAACATTTAAAAATCATAAAAATGAGCCGGCTTCTATACAATAGGCACGTTCCTAAACATTTCATGCTGAACACTTCTGTTTGCATAAAAAATAAAGATGCATAAAAATTGTTTTTAACAAAGCAAAATTACTAAGATACAATGTAACAAATGAAAGACAATTTTACCTTCATAATTTCTTCTTTAAAACTGCATGTTGTAATATTAGGCATGACTACTGAAGTAACTTCACCGTGTATTGAAGAGCTAATATTGACAAGTGTTCCGGCAGGTGGTGGAATCACACTTGTGTCGTTGAATAATGCCATTAATTCGTGGTTACGGATTTTTTGACATACTTCAAGGCGTTTAGTAGCTTTGAAACCTTTGTAAACACGAAACAATATCAAAATATATACATTGATGTCAAACATTACATTGCATATAATTTATAGATTTATTATACTCCAATCTTTATTGAATTTGTATCTATCAAGACAACTCCTCTATTCATGTGCGTGGCACCAGAAATGACTGCACAGGTGGGAGTGGGGATACTTACAAACCCTGGCTGTCAAAAAGTATTATGGATTGAATCCCATTAGGAGGGAAGATTTGCCTCATGAAGCTTAGACTGAAAGATAGGTCTCTGTGGGTGGTGCAACTTTATGCACCAAACAAGGAGTCCGAATACAGGTTCTTCATTGATGAAGTCACTGCAGTATAACCTGACGGAAGACATCAATGCGCATGTTGGTGGCACTGACCACCTGACGTGGAAAAGAGTGATTGGAAAGAATGGTGACTCCGATGTAAATACGAATGGAGAGGCCTTACTAGACTTCTGTTCTAGCAATGGACTATTATGAACACCTTCTGGCACAGAGACATCCATAAATATACATGGTATAACTGTTTTGTAGGGTGATTATCATGATTCGGGTTGCTGCTGCAGATTTGACTTTTAATATGAAGTCTCAAAAGAGACACCCACAAAATTACCTAATCAAGACACCTCAAATTTTAAGAGAAACACTTATTAAACTGTTAGAGTACTACTGCAAGGTATTAATTTATAGTGACATAAATGGCGATTATGTTTCACTTCTAATTTGGAGCAACGATGCCATTAGGAAACATACATGGATCTTCTAAGATCTCTATGTAAGAAATCAAAATTATATTACACTTAATTCACGCGTAATTCATTATGTATTATCTGAACACGCATCTGAACACGCATCTGAACACGCATTTGGGGAGGGTCATGTGCTAATATTGCCAGAAAAATATTGTAAAACAGTGTTTAGTTTGGTTTTCGTTTCAGTATATTTCTATATTTCTATAAATAATTTAGCTGGCAATCATTGTTTATCATTTATTGGCCAACAATTAAACATTTTTAGGACGTTTTATGTATAAACAAAACAAATACATCGCCGCTATAAATACGTAATATTCTCAAAAACGTTCAAGTAACTTACCTAATATGCTGAACACAACAATACCAGCAAAGACAGATGTACAGCAGTTTGTGAGGGCAATAAATATCGCATCCCTATGGCAGTTATTTCTTGTTGGGTTGTATGAAGATAAAGCTATAAGACTTCCGAATCCCAAACCAAGTGAATAGAATATTTGACTAGCTGCGTCTACCCACACTTGAGGGTCAGACAACCGGGAAAACTGTTATTTAAAGAAATGAACATAGGTATTTTAGGACGTTTTGTGTGTCACAAATATATGAATAAGCAAGCAGATGAATAAAGCTGAATGTTTTATTTGCAATGATCGCAAAACTGAAATGCTATAGATTTTATACAGGAATTGATAATGTTATGACAGCCGAAGATGATTGATGAATATACCGGCTAAAATATATGTAGTTATTCATATTGAATTCAGTTTTGTATGGTTAGAACTGAAAGTGTTTCCTATGGCAGTCTCCACAAGCGAATGTGGAACGAGATGGACATGAAACCGGAGACGAAGTGTGCAGTATACAGAATATTGGTCCTGGATGCATTGCTGTATGGATGCGAGTCGTGGACTACAGTAGGCATGTCAAGCTACAAGATCAGTTTCACCAGCGCTGCCTCCGACGTATCTTAAACACCGAATGGTACCACAGGATCTCAAATGTGAAGGAACTTTTGCAAGCCCAGATGCCAAGCATAGATGCACTGCTAATATAGTCTCAGCTAAGATGGTCTGGACACCTTGTGCGCACACAGGATAGCAGGTCCCAAATCAATTCTACGGTAAACTGACAGGCTGTCCACTTGGTCGATAGCCCTCTAAGCTTCGCTACAGACACCCTGAAAATATCTTTCCTGAAATGTGACTGATGCAGAACAATGGGAAATTATGGCCACAAACAGGTGTGAATAGAGGCAAGTTATTCACAAGGGAACAGAAGTTTATAAAAATGAAAGAAAAAGCAGCCAACATTGAAGGCCAGAACCAATTCTGCAGAGCGTTCCATTCAGTGTCCAGTAGGAAGCCGCTCGTGTGCATGAAATTTGGGCCTGAGGTCCCACACGAGGGCACACAAATGAATGAAGTGCTAGACTGGACTTTATTAGAATAGTCGACCATCAACAAGAACTGAAAGCATGCTGGGGTGCAAATGTTTGTTTTATAGATTATAGCTCAGATGCTTTTTTTTGTTTTTTGTAGAACTTCATAGATCCTCCGAGACTAGATTGATGCCATTAATATTCCACTTAAACTGCTGAAAGTCTTTAGTGAGGGAAGATATGAGCAGAGAGAGATCCTAAGGGTGGTTGTTCTGGGCAGGAAAGATTGGGTGTAATTATTAGTGCGCACAACATTCGTGATTATAGAAGAAATGAATGAGTCGAGTCAAACGCGAGAAAGAAATGCAAGAGGAGTTGACAGCATGACAGTGCTCCAGAAGCTGGTGAGTGTCTAGGAATTATTTAAACGCCTTTTAACCAAGAAAAAGTTTCTTAGTTTGCAATTTAGGATGTCAGTGTGGTAAAATAATTATCGCCCCAGGCGTGGAGACAGTACTCCATTTAGTATTTTGCCTGAATTTTGTAAAGGATCGGTAATTGTATGGGGAAGTGGAAAAAGGTCAGTCTTTAATGAGATCAAAGTTGTATAGAATTCATCCGATTCTAGGTGATTGGGGTACCTAGCATTTAGAGAGATAACAAGAACTACTTGCGTGCTGCTCACGCTTAAAAAAGGGTAAGATACTGTGATGTTTTCTTGGAATGAGCACTGCTTTTTTTGTTGTTTTTGTTACTAAAAAGTCTGTTTCAATACCGGAGGCATTGATATGAGATGTGTGCGAAAGACACGAAGACTTGTGTTCACTGAAGTCACCAAAGACTATGAATAGAAGTACATGTCCTCAATACAGAAAGAGATATGGCCATAGGTTCGAAAGTTTGGCACTTGCAAAAGCTGAAGGAGAGAAATTGGGCTAAAGCGAGTTTGAAATCTATGAATGCGCAGGTAACAACTTTGAGAGAGACATCGGTGTAAAGAGTGTAGTCTAAACAGCAGAAATGGACTATAAACAAAGATTTAAAAATTGGCTTCGATGAGGAATAGGATGTGTGATGATGCATAGGGTCTAAGATGGAACGAAGAGAAAGAATTGTCCAGCAGGTTTCTTTGTTGTTGTTGTTGTTTGTATCTTTGGGATGTTAAAAAAGAAAGAGGTGGAAGGAAAAGAGATAATGAGAATAGAATGTGATGAGAGGAGAAACAGTGATTGTGTTCAGTATCATTAACTGTCGGTATCCGTCTTTACATAGATCTTGTTATAGCACCTCCATTGTTTCCTTGGAACTGCTTGCTCGCGGAAATGACCCGTAGGTAACGGAGCAGTCCACATGCATCCTTAACGTAGTTCTTAGGTGGGGGTTCAGCGTGACACTGTGTGACAATGCTGGTGCAGCTCATTTTTGTCAGCTTAATGAACTGGAGCAACAGGAAACCGAACTCGTGACCTTACGATCATGAGCTGAACACCCTAACCAAAAAGCTATGCGCTTTCACTTACATAGATCACAATCTACATATAGAATTTGTGAAAGCAGGTATTTCTTTTGCCTTCAAAATTGTGAATTATGTGCGAAAGGGCGTGGATTTAGAATAGTAAATTCTAATTTAGGCATAGGGCCAGCAAGGAGAGAAGAGAGACGTTTATACTAACCCACTAATTTACTGGTACTTTATTTTATCGACCCCGAAAGGATGAAAATATCGTAAACCATTTACCCAGCGCTTTTATATATAGATTATTTCCAATTTAGGCGCAAGTCCAGTAATAAAATGGAAAGTCGATTATATCAATCCCAGTACTTCGCTGGTACTTTATTTATCGACCCCGCAGGAGTTGAGCTTGGAAGATAAGCCCATCCCTTTTATATATAATAAAAATAATACCAACTTTACCTCCGGAACAAATAAGTGGGCGAGTCCATTCTGAAAACCAGGAAGTGTAACTCCTCGGAAGAAAAAGATGATTAGAACTATGTACGGAAAGATGGCAGTTACGTAGACAACCTAGGGTAAAAACAAAAGATTATTTATTATTGAGAATACAATATGGACATAATGTTCGTGAAATGATATATGGGTTATATTTAAAATGAAAACAATAATGGAATAATCTCTTCCAAACTGTAGAGCTCTGAAATAGAACATTTTATTATTATTATTACTACTATATATTATAAACTATGAATTTTTTTTTTTTTTTTTTTGTGAAATGGTTTGATATACAGGGTGATCCGACAGTCTTGTCACCCCTTGTCACATATTGTTTTAACTTTCATTATTGTTTTGTTCTAATAATAAAATATATATCATTAATTATAATATATAGTAGTAATAATAATAATAAAATGTTCTATTTCAGAGCTCTACAGTTTGGAAGAGAGGCTGCTTGCAAGTGTATGGACACATGATCGTGTGCATTCTGGCAGGAACATGGAGGATGTGCGACATGACTTGACTGCAAGATTCGGCAAACCAGCTCCTCCGAAGAGGACGATACTGCGATGGGAACAAACTGTTTCTCATTACTTTTTGGACCACCCTGTACATATTTTAATTACTTCCCTCATCATGATTTCTCACAATCACCTTTAATACGTAAAACTGTGATAAGAAATTTCAACCCATATTCGAAACAGTGAACCATTGATCGGAGAAGTCTGTATCTTATTAACTTATATTTTTTGTTTTGAAATATGAAACCGAAAGTATCAAGTTGGGGTAGTTCCAGTAATTATGTAGACCGTTATCGCCATAAATATAAATACACAGCCGATTTTCTGGCATTATCCGTTTTGTTAGACTAAATAATTCACTGGAATCATAAAACCGGAAACACTCCCTTTCCTTCAACTATGATATGAAAGGGTAAATGTTTAAAACTAAATCTAACACCACGTGTTATCAACCTAACGCGAATTAGTGTGACTGGTGGTAATTTTAAGTGTCTGCCCATAATTATTTCCTAACTAAAAGAGATGCTTGCCCACAGTTGCCAGAAAATAGATGTTATATCTGTATATACAAATACTGGCGTAAAATAACATTGAGGGGAAAAGATAGCCTTTTGGGGTAGAACTGCATAACTTAAAATTCTTGTCCGTCTTCCTTAAATCTTTCGCCTAATTTAAAATTCAATATATACTAATTGTACCAAGTTCAATCAATCATGTTCCCATAACTGGTGCAACTTGTCGGAGTGCCTTTCTAAGCATTTTCGCAGTCAGTAGTCACCAATGGTCCTCCAGCGTGTACAGAAGGAACTCAGTGTTGTCGCCTGTTCAGTTCTTGATGTTATTGGACCAAAATTTTCTTCGCCCTCCTTCAAATTTTTTGGACGGAGTCGCGACACGATACGTGACCGTACAAGATGAGCCTTCATCTTTTTACTTTCGCAAGGAGTAGTTCTTGTTTGACAAAGAACTGTGTCTTTTGGTCTGGACGGAATGAGTAGAAACCTTCTGAAGCACTCGTGTTCAAACGCCTAGATCCTTCGTTCCATGCCGGTTATACAGGCCTCTACAGAATATTCCAAGTCACTAGGGACTCGTTTGAAAACTGGTGGGATTGCTTTCAACTTCATCGTGGCGGGAAAGCCAGCTTGAATCTTGTCATTATCTTTCATTCAGTTGTCGCCCTAGGTTACGATAGATTCGAGGTACTTGACTTGATCCACATCGATTTTCTTCCGTTCAGCATGATATTGGTTGTTGTACTTTGATTATATACCAAGTTACGAAATCGTTAAAAGTGAAAATTGATAAAGAAAATACACATGAAAATAAAATAGTAAAATATTTCTTACCTTTCCGGATGATTGAATTCCTTTGATAATGCAAATAAACACTAGAAGCCATGCAACAACTAAAGAAACCAAAATCCACCAACTCATGATACCAGATTTATCCACCGAATCTGAGATATTTAGAGTTTCTCTGTACCAGAAATAAGCAGTAGGACCGCTTCTCTGTGAAAAGAAATGGAGAATGTGCATGTATGTAAATATATATATATATATATATATTATAAATGTTATGTTTGCCAAATTACAAGCGTTTAAATATTATATTGCAAGAAATAAATAACTAGTGTAATATGTTAGTGTTGCAATTACAAGGTGAAATGTAGTTGATCGTTTATCACAGAGAAAAAATAATCAATAGGATTTACAAAATGATACTATATATATTCATTACGTTTTGATTGAACATAAATCTATATATAATATAAAAGAGATGTTGGTTGGTTGGTTCCTTAGCGCATCACACGAACACAAAAACTGACAATCAAAAACTATGCACAGCAATGGAATAAGGGTATATACAGGAAGGTTTATTGAAACTATAAAATCAAAGAAAAACATCCCGGGTATCCTAACCAATCTGACTGCTATTTCTAGCGGGTTTGGAATCAACCACAAGGGATTCTCTCTGCGCGTTCGTTGTCAGTGATGATCGTGTTTCGCGGCCAGCGTCTCCGATTCGAACGCTTGTTTACATGCACACGCGCGCACTCACACACATTTATATATTTTATAGCTGACGTACCCAGCTTCGCCCTGGTAAACTCATAAGAGAAGACAAGTAGAAAAGAAAACGACTGTATTGGATGTGTTGTCTGGTTTACAATATGAGGCAAGACCATTGTGAAAGAGAAAAAGCAAAAAAAAAAGTTTATTCATCCCGATACACTAGATTCTTTGTTTTACCGCGACCACAAATAAAGCTCAGGTCAGGCTCTTAGTTTCAAAGTTGTAGGACTGAATACAAAAGAATCGCTTTTTACTCAAGGACAGTTATATGTAGATTGTTCACGAGTGGAAACATCTAGAAATTTTCATATACTATGCACGAACGGTAAAGCGAGGAATCTGGTGTATCTGGAAGCTTTTTTTTTTTACTGTTCTCACACACACACACACACACACACACACACACACACACACACACACACACAGTAAATCAGACAACGCATCCAATACAGTTGTTTTCTCTTATATGTTTACCCGAGCGAAGCTGGGTACACCAGCTAGTACATTATAATTTAGCTTATAAATAGATTGTGGTGTCTGTTTCTTTCTCGAATATGTTACGGTGTTAGTGAAATGACCTCGGCCGACAAGTGAATCTCCTTTTATCGGTTGCTGGCTTACCAGATTATCTTTTGCTTTACAATACTCCCATTGAAACTGGGTGTAGTAAGAGGGGTCTTTTACAGCAACTATTTGGGATATACAGTACTCTAGAGTAACTATTTAAGGGAGGGTTTATATATCCGTTTAACGCCTTTAAAAAGCAGGAGCTATGCATCATCACATCTTAATATGTAGTGCCTTTGAATAATTGCTACAAACAATCTCACACGGGTCAAAAACCTTAATTTCAATCTATATTGAATTATTGCTGGTGAACGAGCTCTAAACGGGTCTCTTGAAATTCAGGTATTTCTTAGTCAATTTATTCTAAATTTATAAGTGTCACTTCAGACTAAACAGATTCGTAAAGTCTTATTTCCAACCTCTGTAATGTTACTCAAATACGAATTCTGTATGAAGAACACATACTTAAGTGAAGTTTAACAATAGTGAAAAATACATACTTTAACATAGTGAGCCAAAACTTTCTCTCACTACTTTCAGTAAGTTAGACCCCAAGTATATGTACTTAATGTAGGAGGCATCAATGGGAAATGTTCTATGTCACTGTTAAGGCTTGTTTATTTGTTATTGTTGTACACAAGGTTTTCCCCCAGTCTATCACAACTTCATATGCTAGTTGATTTACATGATAGCCTATTAACCTGATGGGTTTTCAACTAGTATATAATAACCATGGTACATAGGAACTCTAAATCCACCTAATATTTATACAATTTATACAATAACCAAAGAAAAACAGTTCAAGATTTCCCAAATATTACTAGGTAATAACTTTCTGTATCAAATAGAAAATATGAAGACTAAAAACTTCTTTCCCTGCTAAAACGATAATTCTAACTTTTCAAAGCCAGCAATCTGGAGAAAGGGGAAAGTCAAAGTTGACTTTGGCGGGATTTGAATTCGGAACGTAAAAAGTCGTAACTAATTACCACAAAGCATTTTGTCCGCTGCTCTACCGATACTGCTAATCTACCCACCTCGCTAAAATGAGAGTAATCAAATCTGATCATCAGCTATAAAGCGAAAGCAAAATATATAAATGATCAGCAACGAAACCTTTTTATAAAACTTACCCTGCATTCTTCAACTAGGCGGGTTTCATTCTTGTATCTTCCAACTTGTACGGTAGGACATTTTTCCCATGGTAAATGGCTTCGAAAACTGAGGAACAAATAGTAAAGGCACCAGGCAATAATTGTGTTATAATAGAGTCCTACAATGAATGAAACTATTGCACTGCATATTCCAATGCCTCCCATATATGGGCTTATTTGATTCCAAGCACCGATAGCTCCTTTCCGCATTCGTTGTCCTAATGCAAGTTCCAGAAAAAATATCGGAATACCTTCTACAGCAAGCATCAAAGTGTACGGAATTAAGAAGGCACCTGTTCAAAGAGATGAGAATTTTGAAGCGAGTAACGACTATAATTCTTTATTCATACGAGACGAAAATGTTATAAATTTCGTGGGAAAAAAATATTTGTTTCTACTTTTGGCACAAGGCCAGCAATTACCCAGTACATTGCTGGTACTTTATTTTATCGACCCCGTAAGGATGAAAGGCAAAATTAATATCATAAAGCAAAGAATATTAAAGCTATTTGGCAAACCTAGTTTTAAAATTATACAAGTTTTTCCCCATCGACCACACTTTTAAAACAAAGTTTTGGCATTTTGTCTGTTTAACCTTCTTTTAACATTTATTCCATTAGCTAATATGTACGTACAAGAAGCTTTTTAATGTACAATTTGTGAATTATTTACTATAAATAATAGTTTCGAATAATATAATTTATGTTTGTTTTTATTTTTCAAGCATATTCGTATCGAAATCATGAACTAACTTTACAATTTTAATAAGAGCTTATTCAAAATGTAGACATTTTGCTGTGTCTTCTATAATCAACCTTGAGACATACGAGTCAACAACATAGATCACGATTTCGACTTATTTAGGTGGCTTTATTCAACTTCAGTCAAAGCCAGAAGTAGATTTTCCGATTAGTATAAACAGAATATTACGTAGAATATTCTATATGCTGTCAATAGTTTCAATGAAAAATATACACTTTAAACTATTTGCGCATATATGCATAATACCGCTAACTATTTTGATTGCAGAATATAAATATGTCTTACCTCCACCATTTTTCTGAACAAGGTAGGGGAAACGCCAGACGTTTCCCAAACCAACAGCATAGCCAATTACGGCCAACATATACTGAAACTTGTTGTCCCAAGCTCCTCGGGATCTGCTTGGAGTATTTTGTTCCTCTTCCATTCGAAGGGCTTCCATTAATACTTCAGACGATTTATTCGTTGCATCACTAGCCACTGAAGGACAAGTTCCATTGACACCATTCTGTCTTTTTCCAATCCCGTCGATAGTCGAGATGCTGAGATCGTGCCTATTGTTAGATATTTGACTTAACCCATCTTCATTGTCTGAAATACTTACTAAATACGAATTTGATCGTTGCAATTTTGGTGGCAGGCGGTTTGTGTCCATATTGCTGTAAAATGAAATTTGTTAACGTTCACTTAGAACACAGACATAAAATATATTATATATAATATATATATAAATAGGGTGTCCCAAAAAAATGTATACACATTTTCTACAAATATTAAAGAAACATTCTAACAAATATTGCCTGTACAGGTAATCAAAGTGTGTATACATTTTGGGGGACACCCTGTACACACACACACATATATATATATATATATATATATATATATATATATATATACGGACAACAGTGGTTTAAAAGTACTCAATACTGGATGTAGAATAATATTTAAGTGAATAAAAGATAGTACTAAATAAATACTCGAATGCTATTTAATTAAAATTTTATCTTTGGAGTTTTGGGAAACAATACTGAACAGAGTTATAAAACTTCCTCTATAATTAATAATGAAATAATTAACGGTGTGAGTGAGTATTGGGAGGGTATGGCATCAGATCTGCCAACCTCTAAAAACCCAAACAGGGAGTACCATGAAAAAAAGTGCCCCAAAATGGGAAGAAATGAGGCAAAATGGGGAGATTTTATAGAATGAAAGCTATACCCATTTTCACAGAAACGGGGAGAAATGAGCCAAAACGGGGATATCGCCCCGTCGGGCGGGGGAGTTGAAAGGTCTGTGACATTTGGAAAGAAGAAAGTGTAAGAGACGTGCTAGATTGTAAAGAGAAGAAGAAAGCGAGCAAGAATTTAGAACATTAAATTATGTAAGAGGTGGAATGTCCGGCAAAATATTTTTAAATAACGAAATAATTAAATGAAAAAAAAACATTGGATGCAAATATTGGTGGTACGGTAACTGTGTATGGTTATCATTACTTCATTGAATCAATGAGCAACTAATTGGTTATGTTCTTTAAATGTGTTGGGTTAATATACAAATATTTTTTTTTTATATAATTTCAGAAGATTTCTTTAAGATATTTTCTTTAAAATACAGTTTCAAAATTATAATCCTTTTCTATAATATAGTTTTAGAAATATAATTTTAAAAAATTACAATTTTTTAATATATAATCTTAAGATTAAATTCGTTTTCTGTAACATATTTATCTCTATCATGGAATATAATTACGATATATTTGGGGTTTTAAACTTGCTGAAAATTGATTTAAAATTATCTATTGAACCATGGTAGGGGTAGCATGGGACATGGGGGGAGTAAATATAGCAGAACTATTATTTCTGGTTTGTTTTGAGGAGACTAAGTTTCGCTGGCAGATAATTTTGACAATGACTACATAATGCTAATAGATTTTTTAACGATCCGTTTATAAAACTGGGTATAACTATTTTAAAAATTATATTATTATATGGTTAAATGAGTAGTTTTATTTGAATAATTTTGAAAATATTAAAAAGTACAATTCTGTAATGGATCGGGAATAGCAATCCGAAATTATTTTGTTTGAAAGCAGCCAGCATAAAAGCCAAAATAAATTGTAACGATGTCTTTTTTTATTCAATATAACCTCACCCACTATTCCACGATAAAGAAATACATGAAATATCTTAAAGAAAACATTTATAATCTTATTATATAATTTAAATCTTATTTTGTAAAGCTATATTTTTGAGAAAATACTTTTAATATATTATACTTAGGTATATCCTAATGTTTGTTGAGTGAGATGGAGTTGGTCAGAGTATCGCTTAAGGCTTTCTCTGTTAATGTATTAAATATATATAAATAAACATTGATTAATGACTAAAATATATTTTTTTTATATTTTGAAGAACGCAATCAATTACTTACACATGAAGTAAACTTTTAGATTCATAAGTAGCCATAGAGTTACTGCTGAATAATCAATATTTCCGTCTAGACCAGCCGATACCCTGCTCTTCTTTTTAAAAATGATTTCAATTGGTTTGTCCCATTTGGTAAGATTGGCATTTCGACAAAATTGGCTGGTCACCCCACCTTTACATGAAAGAATGTTCTAAACCTGCCACCCCTTGCTCACTTTATTAGTCTTTCAACAACCTGATGGCCTCTCCTCCCTCTCTCTACAACCTATATTTCTCCTACGATATCCTCCCACACACTCAATTCCATATCCTCTCAATAACTACTTTTCCCTAACTCACTATTAACTATATAAGCAATATTTTGCCAACTCCGTTCAATATCCTTTCCTAGAATTGTAAAAGACGAAACATGCTAAATGGTATTCAGAAATTTATTTAGTGTTATATCATATTTACTATACTATACATAACCACGTACACACATGTACGTGCGTTCATTCTCCTCAACATCTATTGTGTAGTGCACGTCGGACTTTTTTTCACATCATGCTGGAGCCGCCGTTAAAATTGTAATTAAATGAGTTCAAATCCTGCCGAGGTTAACTTTGCCTTTCATCCTTACGGGGTGGATAAAATAAAGTACCAGTAATACACTGGGATAATTGCTGGCCTTGTGCCAAACGTAGAAACAATTATATTCCTACTCATGGACGGTGGATTGGCAGAATCGGTAGAGGGTCGGACGCCATGCTTTGCAGCATAGAGTTACGGTCCTTTACGGTTTGAGTTCAAATCCCGCCGAAATTAACTTTGCCTTTCATCCTTACAGGGATGATAAAATAAAAGTACCAGTAATGTACTGAAATAATTGCTGGCCTTGTACCAAAAGTAGAAAAAATTATATTCCTACTCATGACGGAAACATGGATTTACCAGACCGCTTTCAAATGTCATTTTATTACATTAAATGTCATTTTATTTTCCCCACGAAGAGAAATAATTAATTTGAATAAATCGCGATCGAAGCACTATTTATGCAAATCGAACTAACCATTGGTTTCAGTAATTAGACAGTGGCTATACCCAATTTTTCATATCTAGAACTTATTTCATCGATCTCGTTTTGTCAAAACACTAAATTATGGGACATACGCACGCGCGTGCATGTATATATATATATATCTATAGATAGATAGATATAGATATATAACAGGCTTCTGCAGTTTCCGTCTACCGAATTTCACTCACGAGCCTTTAATATAAGGCACTTGCCTTAGATGTCACGCAATGAGATTGAACCCAAAGCCATGTTGTTGCGAATTGAAACGAGATTTGAAACCGATCAGGTATATCCATTCAGTGTGTCGGCGGGGAGAAAAAAAAGAATGTTGGTTTGTAGTAGTTATATTACAACGACAGCTCCAGTGTGCTGTGAAAGAAATTTAAAACTGACAATGGGTTCATTGTCAGTTTTTAATTTCTTTCGTAGCACACCAAAATTAATTAATATGAATAAATCACCAACGAAACCCTTCTGACTGGGATATGTGGAGGTCATTGGTTGATGGCTTTAAAGAAAAGGGAATTCTTTAAAAACGTCATTGTGTATAAAACTACGCATATGTAGTATAACCTTATATATATATATAGAATCATTAGAACAACTGACTGATAAAATGACAAGTCAGTCAATCATAGTGGTGGCCTCCCCACAGCCCCGGCGGACAGAATGGAGAGGGCGTTTCCCCGGAGGATGGCAAGGGAGACGCGCTGGAAAAGCCATTCCAGCTTGCGAGGCTCACACCTGCGGCTGGCCAGCTCAGTGCCTATGGTGGTGAGTAGGGAGGTAGCCCTGGGGCCGAGAACACCTGAAGCCTCCACTGCCAAGGGTACAACTGCAAACCTGTCAGAGAGCGACCGGTATTTGAAGAATTTGGTCTCCTCAGCTCGACGTGCAGCAGAACCTGGGTTAGTCGCAGACTGCACCATGTTGCGGCTTTGCAAATCGAATTCATCGTTTGAGTAAACCCATTACATTTAATGATTATATATAGTTATTAGCTATATTTCTCTGGCAGATCATATTTGAAACAGATCGGGTAGATTTAGTTTTCTGTCAACGAAGTGAAAGAAAAAGACATTTGTTTACAATTGTCACAATTTAGTAACGGCTTCGATGGTGTGTTGCGATAAAAGATTCACTTTGCACCAAACTATAAATATGCATGGGGAGGGTGGGGATTTTAAAGCTTAGAGCAATTCAAAAATTACTATTAGGGCTCGATTTTCGCGTATATCACATGTATATATGTATGTATATTTATGTAGTGTACCCCCCGGCATTCGCGGTCCCTGTTATTCGCTGAATTTTCCTAAGAACCTAACGAGTAATTGTTCGTGGAAATCACCGCATATTCGCGAAATCGTAAATATCTTCCGTGATTTTTTATGGTTTTTTGTGGCAATATATATTTTCACGCTTTTTAACGCTAAATTATTAATAACAATATACCGTATTTGCCGGCCTATATTTTACGTTATGTTTTGACGTTTATAGGCATTTTTATGGACCACATCCAATATTCGCGGTTTTCACTCTTCGCGAGTGCTCTAGAAACGTAACCCCTGCGAATACCGTGGGGCAACTATATATGTGTGTGTGAGAGAGAGAGTGTGTGTGTATGTTATGTGTATGATTACTTGCTGGACTCTCAGAGTTGAGTTTCGAACCTACTTTCGAGATCATAAAATTGATTTAACTATTCTAAAGCAGCAAATATTTGTTTGTTTAAACATCAAACAACGGCAATGAATCTCTGCCTCTAATTAACAAATCTTGCTAAAGATAAATTAGGATATCGTATCACCTATTGGGTTGTTTAATATAAGCACCACCATTATATTATGAAGAATTCCACTACTTACATCTAGGAACAGTACATCTCCATGGTATCTATTTACAGCCATGTGGACTATGTCATTGAGAGCAAAATGACCTTGCGGTGAAGACAAAGCATAGTTCGCGTCAGAATACAAGCAGTCATCCTTCAAGTTGTGGGCCGACATCCTCAACTATTTCTCTGAAGTTATCAAAAATGTTTTATATAGTTAACCGTTTTTTAATTGATTTAAATCATCTTTTATAACTAGTTTCCAATTTATATTCATTCAGCTGTAACTATACTATCCAGCAAATCAAGATTATACTCAAAATTCTGTCATGCTTGATAATAATTTGACAGCTTGGCAATCAAGTTGCACATTTGTATGTATGCTATTTTGTGTGGGTGGTAAAGCTCACTGACGGTAGAAGGAGCAATATGATAAGCAAATCTTATTCTGTAAGTTTTTATTTGTTTGTGAAGTAAGAAAAGACTTGAAGCGGAGCATTTTTGACAGATATGTGCATCTGACAAACTGTCAGACAGGATATTTACTCTAAATATTTATCATAAGGTAGCTACAATTACTGATAGTTGACCATGTCAAACGCTTTCAAACGATCTAAATTGATCACAGCTCCTCTAAAACCATATCTGTACCCAATTATCTCAGCTGAGATAAAGAATGTTTATTTCGGTTTCCCTGAACGACAACCATTTGTTCAGATTCGACAGCATTGCCAAGGACAGATAATCAAAATCTGTATCAAAGTTAGTTAATATTATGCCCTAAATCATCTCCTACTTATTATAATTACCTCTCGTCTCACACACCTGAGAATACTCCTAGTCTGATACCATTTGAGGAACATGTAAACCAGTTCAGACGTTTATAAGCCTGCCTTATTCTGATACAGATCTTATGGTAGACCATCCTCGCTTGACAATTTGTCCTTTCAGTAGCTGCTCAACACTTCTCGTATATCAAATGTTATGTATTTCTCTCCATATCACTGATTGTTGTTACAAACCGTCGAAATGAGAATTAAAGTCAACCATATTCAGTTCACTCTTTTTTAACGAAGCGTTGTTCAAGGCTTGCACATATTTTCTTGGAATCGAAATCCTACATTGATTGGGTGCTGTCAAAATCTTATTGTAACGGTGTTTCTAGATCACGCTTCTGTGAGCCAGGCACAACAGACGGCTTTCATAGCCTCATATCTTAAATCATGTGTCAATACAACGTAACTTTAAAGTTTAGTAAATAGTTAATGACCATTATCATCACTAGGACATTGGCTGCAATGTCTTGCTCTGCTGGAAACAATGTATTCAATTACTAATCCAAAATTGACCGTGCATATCACAACATTATTATTTGTGTCGCGAAGATACCTGAAGAAATGTTAGCATCAACACTCTCTATCCTTCAACATGTTGAATACATTATATCCAACCTATTGTGATTTATCTATGCTCGCATTGGCATTCGAAGATTTTTTCACTGTGAAACTGACTGAGCAGTTTTATATAGCTTCTATACACTCACCTTCTATCCTTCCATTAGACACAATCTCATTATCACACGAAATGCCATATGATGACAGACACAAACTGTCACTAGCCTCAGCTGACTGTCAAGGCTGTTGTTATTCAATGCTATAGATTAACATAGCCGCTGTATGTTCTGTACATAAAGTTTTTGTTTCGGTGATGTGTATTTCCATAGTCTGACCAACAGAAGTACATATACATTGAATTATAGCGTAAGTGGCAGTGTATTTCACATATATCTATGTTTGTATGAAGGCACGTGCCTTACTGGTTAGTCTATTCGGCTCACGGTCGTAAGGTCTTCAGTTCGATTTACAGCAGGGGGTTGTGTCTTTGAGTAAAGTATTTCAGCTTGCTCTAGTTAGTCCACTGAGCTGACAAAAATAAACCGCATGTGCAATTCAAAGAACCAGTCTTGTCACACTTTGTTTCACGCTAAATCTCCCTGAGAACTGTTAAGAGTACACGGGTCTGAAGAACGTTCAGCCGCTTGCATGTTAATTTCATGGGGAGGCAGTTCTGTTTATCGAATCAACTGAAACATTCAACGTCGGAGTATATATGTATGTATGGTTGAGAGAGTGGGACTGGCTTTGTGTAGTGCCTTTGCTCACTATAAAAGCTTCACGGCACAGGCATTGCTTTATATCTGGAGATCTTTCTGCACTTGTTGTCACATGGTATCATGGGCCCAGCACTATGTGTTAATAATTGTCACAAGCGTAGTGTTTGTACCAGAGTTTTCAAGTCGCTGGCTGGACTGAAAAGTCACACTCGTTCAGCGCATCGGTAGGGGTTCTCCTACATGGATATAAGGTAGTGGCCGTACTCGAAAACGAGTTGGCAGTCACCATCTATGTATGTATGTATGTATGTATGTATGTATGTATGTATGTATGTATGTTCTTCTGGTTTTATAATTTCACAAATTTTTTCCCAATAGAGAGAGAGTCGGTTTCTAACATAGACACAAGACTCTCTCATTGGAATTTACACAACATCAACTAGGTAGATATGTATGTATACATGCATGTGTAGATATGGATGTTATTGTATGCGTGGATGTGGATGTTTTGAGTCGTATGTGCGCATGTGTATATGCTTTGTATCTGTAGATGTGTATATGCAGTTATTAGATGCAACATTTTTGGAATGTTTTACATATTTTTACTGTTCCATTAATGGATTGTACTTGTAATTTCCTAACTAGTTGTGTTCTTTCTGTTTCTGTGAAGCCTAGCTTCTCAAGATTTGTATTGAGGCAGTTACTAACATACCCCAGTGCCCCAATAATCACAGGCATAAATCTGAAGGTGTAATCAGGGTGGAGTATCTGCAGATTTCTCATCAGTTCTGCATAAATATTCTCCTTTTCGCTAATCTTTGATATTATATTGGCATCTGCTGGGCAGCTAATTTCCACTACTGTGCATGCTTTCTTCTCCCTGTCCCATATAATAATATCTGTTCTGTTATGCCTGCATTTTATTGGGGTTTTTACTGGAACATTCCACCAGTACTCTTTCATATTATGTACATGGGTGTCTTCCACATTGCTGTAGCTTTTAATGTGTTTATTATCGGGGCTATCTTTTTTACGAACTGCATTGTACAGTGTTTGGGCCACTACATCATGCCTCATAGGTAGATAGTACCGCGATGACATCTTTGGAAAGCTGCTGATGCAGAGTCTGCACTTGTTATCACATCTAGGTGTTTTGCCTGCATCCCTATCTCTTTTGTGAATGAGGTATTTCGTGTTAATCTCCTGTTCTTGGATTGCAAAAGCGTATCCTTCAAAGTGGGAGCCAATATAACGGTTGTTGGTCCAAGATAGACTACTTTCCTTATCTATATTACTCTCACTCTGGAGCTTTCTGGCAATATATCCAGGCATGATGATTTTTTGCTGATAAGCATGCAGTTTTTCATCCATTGATTCTCTGCGATACTGCTGGGCGACTTCCCTGGGTGTGAGTTTTTGATTATCACACAGGGAATATCTCTCGGGGAGTTCCTTCCCAACTCTCATGATCTTATCTGTTTCATGCAGATAGACTTGCTCGAGAAACGGGCTCCTACGCTCCGAGGTTCGTAGATGTTGTCGGAGAGATAGGATGCGACATTCAAATGCTGTCTGGACTGATGTTAGGCCTCTGCCTCCCTGCTTACGTTTCAAGTAAAGGCGGTCTATGTCACTGTTGGTGTGGAAGTTCCGGTGTTGTTTAGTATTTTTCGAGTTCCAACATCAACTGCTCGGATTTCGTCTATCGTCCAACTGAGTATTCCAAACGTTGGTGTTAGGACAAGCACAGCAAATACATTGTGAGCCACTGTTTTGTTTTGCGCAGAGAGTTTCCGATGACCAAATCTTTCTTAATCGGGTGTAGTATTCCCTGGTTACGCGTTCCTTATTACAGATACCATTATAGGATATGTTCTCATCTATCCCCAGGTATCTGTAGCACTCCTCATCAGATATCGGTGAAACAGTTAGGCCATTGATGACAATGTTGCTAGATTGGGTTGTTTTTCCCCGCTTTACAGTCATGTATGAGCATTTATCTTGGCCAAACTCCATTCCTATATCCTTTAAGAAGTTGTAACCAGGTCAAGATTTTTCTTCATCCCATCCGTGTTCTTGGCATAGAGGTTCACATCGTCCACAAAGAAATTATGGGTTAGGTTCGTATTTCTGTCCTCCTGTGAGCCAATGATGTATCCCTCGCATTTCTTGAGCAGAAAGGACAAGGGGTTTAATGACAAGATGAATAATATCACACAGAGACTGTCCCCCTGAAATATACCCCTGCGATATTTTATTTTATCAGTGAAAATAGAGTCCTCCCTCTCTGTCTTTAACCTTAAGATAGTAGCCCAAGAAGAAGACAGCCTCTCTATGGCCCTGACAATAATGTCTGGGACTTTAGCAAGTTGGAGGGCCTCTATCATCCAAGAGTGGGGAACAGAATCGAAAGCTTTCCTGTAGTCCAGCCAGACTGTAGCCATATTCTTCCTAAGTTGTCGCTCCTCCAACATCGCAGTTTTGTTGATTAGGAGTTGTTCAGCACATCCGACATCGCAGTTTTGTTGATTAGGAGTTGTTCAGCACATCCCCAAACCCCTTTCTTTCCAGCTGCTTGTTCATCTGTGATGATGTTATTATTTTCACAGTGATCTTGGAAGAATAGGTTCAGGCAGGCTGTATACATCTTATACATCAGGTTTTGGCATGCAATGGGTCGGTATATTTTTTGCCAAGTGGGTGTCTTTGTTCTTGGGGACCAGTAATGTTTGTGCTAATGTCAACCATTCTGGTATAAGTGTATCTCCCTTAAGAACTTGTTGGTAGAGGTCAGTAAGATACCTCCGATAGAATATCAGTTTTTTTTACCAGTAGCCGACAATCATGTCTCTTCCTCGTGTTTTCTTATCTTGGAGTTTTCCTATCACAGTCTCAAAGGTACACTTACTTATTTCGTATGTTTTTGTTGTAGTGTAGGAGCAATAGTTCTTTCGGATTTCTCTTAGCCACACTGCATCTTGATTGAAATTCTTCTTTCTGGGATGGAGCCTCAGTGACACTTATTATTTTGTTCTTCATATCTCTATAGACTGATGTTTGGTTCCATCTGAATCTTTTATTAAGCACTTTTCTCTCATCTAACTTCTTCAGGTATCGGCGTTTTTCACTAACAGCTCTCAATTCTTGTTTGAGGGTGATCAGCTTATATTGAAGAGTTCTGGTTCTACTGTTACCAAACATCGTCTCTATTTTATTTTTCACTCTTTGTTGGTGAGGAGTGAGTTTTTTTTTTGTTTGTTTGCATGTAAGGAACATTGTCACATATCCTCTGGTTTTTCGTAGGTCAGCAATCTTTTTTTCTATTTTAGTTATATATGATGGTATTTTTGGTGGTGTTCTGTTCTTATTAATATCTCTGCTGTCACCAAGATAATGCTTCACTGTCGTTGCTAAGGCATATAAACAGGCGTTGATTAGCCAAAATGTTGGGGTTTTTATCCGTCGTAAATATTCATCCCCTATTTCGTCAATAACACGTAATATTTCATTATTTGGTTTTTTATTAAACATTGTCGTTTTAATACGTTCAGCAAGAGAGATATTTAATTTCTCTTTGGAAGATTTCGTTGAGGGAAAATTTCAATTGTTTATACTTTTGATTATTATCATTATCGATAGTATTTTCCACAACAATCGAGGTAGACTCGGATGGTACATGTGGTGTCAAATTTCTTCGATTATTATTATTATCGATAGTGTTTTCCCCAGCATTCGAGGTAGACTTAGATGGTACAGGTGGTGTCAAGTTTCTTACAGGCATAGTTGTTTCCAGACGCTGTTCGACCTGGCTGCTAGGAAGTCTAGTACCATGGCGACCTGTAGCATGTGTTGTTGATCCCATGTTTGTTGTGGGGGACTTACAATTAATACTATTGTTGGCGTAATTGTTTCGCTGTGAAATAATTTAGCTCTGGGTGCATTTCGTCCCAGTGTAGCTTCATTCTATTCATATAGCCAATGGATGGATTGTTTTTGCCATTTTATAACAATTAAATAAATCATTATTAAGTTCGCAACTCCAAGAGAAATGCGATTTATAATTTCGGTTTCTTCTGTAGCTACAACTGAATAAAGTTTGTTTACCTTTCTTGTTGGTTGTCTTCGATACTTCCTTAATTGTGTTATTGATGTTGTGTTCAGCCATGCTGTTTGTAGCAAATCCTTGTAAAATGAATAAGGTATTTAGTCGGATATCTCTACGAATTCGAATAAAAGGTGTCTTCAGAAGATTATAACCAGTTATTCAACATGTTATTCAACATGACTGTAGTTGTGGCATTACTGTCGGAGATAGTAGTCATCTTAAATTTAATAAATAGTCTCCCACGCCAAAATATGCGACTGATCGCGTTGACTGTATATGTATGTATGTATGTATGTATGTATGTATGTATGTATGTATGTATGTGAGGTCGCTCTTGAGTACTGCTGGTAACATGTAACCCAGTACAAACTGTCTCATGGTCGGGTCGTCGGCGACTAAACCAGCAACCCCACCAAGCTTGCTTGGTGAGGAGGGTGATATTGGACACCCTGCGGGATGAAATACTAGACCCGGAGAAGCGCGGAGGAACTCAGCAGAGTCAACGGCCATCAAAATAGTACTTTTTTAAAAACACTGGGAGTGAAAGCCACCCCAACACCTTTCTAAGAGAGAGAAACTCTGAAAAAAAACCTGCGGCTTCGGAAGCATCCGATGATGTTGACCAGTTCTCCTTTTCAGGTTGTGTTTTCGTAGCTCAGAGAGTGGGATTGGTCGAGTGCAAGTCTTTTCACCACTTAAAAAACCTTCAAAGCACAGGCATTGCTTGTCCAGGATATGTTACATGTTCGTGTGGCTGGCCGTAGCCTAAAAGTGCACCAGTTTCTGTAATCTGACAAGCGATTGCAATACTCTTAGCAGAGTTTGCAGCCATCATTATGTATGTATGAGATAACCTAGGGCAAACGAAAGACTAACCCCGGCGGATAGAATGTCTGAACATCATCATCATATAAAAGAGACCAGTACAAGACAAATGCCCGTTACGGAACATTTAGACTTATCTGCAAATAATAAACCCCTAAAGTATTATATACCAATGTGCTGACAAAACTACAAATAAAATATAGACAAATAGAGAAAATATACATATTAAGTAATACAAACTAAGACTAGTATTATATGATAGAATGAAACAAGTGGCTACAACAACCAATCAATATGATACAGTCAGCAACAGCTGTAAAACACTACGATGTATGGCACAAA
This sequence comes from Eledone cirrhosa, assembly GCA_964016885.1. Classification (NCBI taxonomy): domain Eukaryota; kingdom Metazoa; phylum Mollusca; class Cephalopoda; order Octopoda; family Eledonidae; genus Eledone; species Eledone cirrhosa. Next base: position 118,574,482 of record OZ024742.1, read on the forward strand.
GCTGCTATTTTACGTTATATTTATATATATATATATATATATATATATATATATATATATATATATATATATATGTGTGTGTGTGTGTGTGTGTGTGTGTGTGTGTGTGTGTGTGTGTGTGTCTATGTGTGTGTATAAATATATATATATACGCGAATAAATAGTTCTCACCAAGGTTCAATACATCAATACATGTGTTGAATCTTGGTGACTATTGTTGTTTTGTTTATATATTCTGTAAGATTTTGTAACTCGAAGATGATTGAAAATTTACAAATTGGATTTAACTTTGAACTGCCTTTGACCAAACTTGAAATCTTTTTGTGGATAAAATTTCATTAGAACTGTAAGTATCTGAATGCCTTAATCAATTGTATCATCAACTTATGATCTACTTTATATACATATATATATAGTCGATCGACTTTCTTCAAATCGGACCGATGAAACAATGTTTCCGTTGGTGTTTCCAATTTCTAATACTCTATATCGGTCGCAACTCCAGGAAAAAGGAGCAACATGAAATAAAGTGTTTTGCTCAAGGACATAACGTATCGCCCGGTCCGGGAAACGAACTCACGATTGCGAATCCAATTTTCTAATCACTCATCCACGTGCCTTCACAAGCTATATATATATAATATAAATATTTATACATATTGTATAAAGCTGTGCATGAATCGGAATCCTATTTCTTTTATATATATATATATATATATATATATATAGAGAGAGAGAGAGAGAGAGAGAGAGAGAGAGAGAGAGAGAGAGAAGAAATACGATTTCGATTCAAGCATACCTTTACACAATATGTATAAATTTTTCGTATCTCCAAGGAAATACGCTTTTAGGAAGCCGTAGCTATGCAAACGCCAGGGGGGGGGGCTAACGCCCTCTGGTGATGTCCTGCAGAAGCAAGGGAGACAACCGTCTATGCATTTCAGGCTTAACTGACCTTCGTCAGGACGGTCCCTCCCACCACTTGCGACTGCTAGACTAAAAGACAGCCGAGAAAATATACTTTTCTCGTCTGTGTAAATGGGGTGATTAATCTCATTTGCATATGATGCTGCATAAGTTGGCTCACCTTATAAAAAAGAAATGGATAGACTATCCAGGAAGCTCCAACCATTAAGGTTGTCTTTTTTTTCGGGTATGTCAATATTTATTTATAAAATAAATCTGTATTTTATCTGATGAAAGCGCACCATAATTTGCCTTGGTTGCCCTTGAAATATATATAATAAAATAAATATGGTTTTATAAATATAATTTCCATTTATTAATATATATATATATATATATATATATATATATATATATATATATATATATATATATATATATATATATATATATATATATATATATATATATATATAAAGAAAAAGAGATGAAATCGAAAATGCAACTGGAGTCTTATTTTTTTTTTTTTAAATATATATATTTATTTGGTTCCTTTACCGGTTTCGCAGTTCTTCTGCTTTTCAAAGGGTGAGTTGAGATGGAGGGTCTGTGGTTTTTCTCACATCTGGTTGGTCTCTGAATGTTACTTGTTTTATATGGAAAAAGTGGCTCGAAATGCCAGGTTTTTCGAGAAGTAATTTGATTGGTTTGTCAATAATTATAATAAATTTCGCGCCAGTTCGCGTTACAATAGTTCTTCAAATAAGAGCGGGGTTGTCACAGGTTGTTTTTTCATATATGAGTGTTTGAATTTCTTTTTACTTGAAAAAAGGGGCTCACGAAGGCTTTTTTTTGGTTGGTTATAAATGAAATTATGGCTGTCAAGTTTTCATTAAACTTTCGTGTCCTTATTTGGAAATCCATTCTGTAGCCTT
>OZ024742.1:118581322-118588822 GCA_964016885.1 Eledone cirrhosa
CATTACTGGTACTTTATTTTATCGACCCCGTAAGGATGAAAGGCAAAGTTAACCTCAGTGGGATTTGAACTCAGAATGGAAAGGACCGTGACTCTATGCGTCAAAGCATAGTGTCCGACCCTCTACCGATACTGCCTAATAACATTGTTCTCCTACGGTTAATTTTAAGCGAAAATACTTTGCGAAAACAGATCCTAGGTCGTACGACACGGTTCGTTGAGCAGGTGAGAGGTAAATTACTCCCTAAGTTGAACACTGATCTATTATTGCCAGTGACATTCCAAGCTAGGTGAACTGCCCCGAAACAACATAATACCAGCAGGGGCTGGCTGTACTCTATGATCAAGTAATTTAATATCTTATCCACACAATCATTTCATTCAATGATTTCAATAAAATAAACAATTCTCTATACAAAATGTTTTGTTACTCCGCTGTATATATATATAGAAATAGTAGTTTTGTGGTTTGGGTATTCAACTGGTGATCGTAAAGTCGCAATTTCGATTCTGGTGATGCGTTGTGTCCTTGAGCAATACACTATTTCACGTTGTCCCTATTCACGCAGCTGGTAAAATAAGTTGTACTTGTAATTGAAAGTGCCGGCCTTCTTACACGCTGAATCTGCCTGTGAACTTAACTAAAGGCGCACGTTTCTGTGGAATGCTCAGCCACTTACTTGGTAATTTCACGAGAAGGCTGCTCCGTTGTTCGAACAACTAAAACACTCTTCGTCAAAACCGATAAAAACATCGAAATTTTCTCACATCCTCAAAATAATTGTTTTGTATTGAAATTTAAAATTATAAGAATAAAAGGCACAATAAATGTTCTACTTTACTTAATACAGTTTCTTCATATATTTATCTCCTAAACCGACTAGTTACACTTTCTCTTGTTTATGCCAACAGACTAGTTATGTAAAATTTTATTTCCTTTTTCGAGCATTAGAAGTCATTATCAAATTTGTTATATGAGCGGCTGATTGATAAAATCGTTAGAGCGTCGGACGAAATGCTTGGCAGTATTTATTAATTTGGATTTATTATGTATACTTATTTTATTAACAAGGTATTCATTCCGGCTCTTTATATTCTGAGTACAAATCCCACCGAGATCAACTTTACTTTTCGTCCTTCCAGGGGCGATTAAAAAAAGTACCAGTCAAGTACTGGGGTCGGTATAATTGACTTCCCCTCCCCAAATATTGCAGTCTAGATTAGAAATCATAATTAAATATGTTATATGTTAGTTGCAATTTTCTACAATTAATTCAACACATTGGGAAAATATCAGTTCGTGATTCTTATTATAAGATGCTACTTTATAAAAGCTGCATGTTTTTTAAATACTGATTTGTTGCATAAGCAGATTTATTGGTGAGCCAAATGAGATTGTTTGCTTTGGTTAGTGATAATTGTGACATAAGTTAAATAAAATAGCTATAAATGAAAATTGAAGACATGTTGCAGAGTCTACTCAATGAGATCATATTGCAAAACTTGCTGCTGTTGTATAATATTCTGGATTAGATCTTTGTTCCGAAAATACTAAAACAGTTGTAGAAAAATCTTTATATTGTTTATTTAGTAATTTTTCTATGTTCCCTTCTTTAATGTCATTTTACGTAATTAGTAATTACATCATAACTACCAAGAGTCTAAATTGACAGAACAACTTATTTATCTCTGTACTATTTCTACTTACTTTCTCTACTAACACTGCTATGTTATAAGGTAAAGAAATAACATATGTCACAAAGGTTTACGGGAAATGTTTTATGCTTTGGTTAGGACATCACAACAAATATAACTTTATATAACGTTATACGCAAACATAATTGATACTTGTTCCTTCTTCTTCTTCTTCTTTTTCTTTTTCTTTTTCTTCCTCTTCTTCGCCCACTTATTCTTGCGAGGGTCGTGGAGGCTGAGTCTTCAAACACTCCTATCAGGAGCAACCATCTCCAACTCACCCGGCTGGATCCCCAAGAGAGACCAACCAAGTTCATGGCTGTTATCCAACCATCTTGCTCGGGGTCTACCTCTGGGTCTCCTGCAGTTGGTTTTGCCCGTAAAATCAGACCAGTGATTTTTTCCTAAGACATTCTAACCACATGCCCATTGTATCAGAGCTGTAATCTCTCAATTCGGAGAAGTAGGGGCTCTACCTGGAGTAACTCTCTGAACTCCGAGCCAAGCACTCTATCGAGTAATGTTACTCCAAAACCCTTCGGAGGAACCCCATTTCGGCCACTTGTATTCGCGTTTGTATTCTTTCGGTAATTACCCAAAATTTATGACCATAAATAAGGGTTGACACGAATACCGAATTGAAGATAGTGAGTTTAGTTTTTACGCCTACCTCCCTTCGAATGCAAGTTTTGCACAAAATTTCTTCCTTCAAACCTCATAAAGAAGAAGTGTGCAGAAAATTCCTTTAAGTTGTGCGGTAAAATTAATTGAATCTACTTCCTCCATGGCCCTGTTGTTTGGATTTTATGCCGACCTCTGAGGAACAAGTGAAAGTTATACATCCATAAATATCACTTGTTTCAAGATTTTAATTAGTCAAAAAGTATATAAAGCTTGTCTAAATCAACATTCTACAGTCGATTATAAAATTAGGCATTTATTGCACCGTGGTGCATGACTGACACCTGATTCTACCGTTAGCAAAAGTAAAGTGGTCTAATCTCATCTCTTGCTTAAAAATAGACAGTTAATCCCTTTCTAGTTTTCACAGATTCAATCTTCTCGGATAGATATGACCATAAGAGACGTAAATAGCTCAGAATATTTCTTATTGAAACTATATTGTAAACCCAAGTTGCTCTTCAATATATTATGGAGACAGTCAGAAACTTCCTATCTATCAGAATCCCCAGTATATACAAGTAGACACTAGTGAAAAGAGCTAAATTTAGCATTGCAAGATAAAGCAATTTTCAATTATCATTGTTCTTATTGCTTTGAATATTTTTATCTTCTTTTGGCATATGTTTGCATTTAGACGGGCTGTGAAACTTTAATGTAATATTGTTTCTGATATAGGTACCAGGGCTGAATTAACTATTAAACAAAAAACCACGTACTTAGGGCACCAAGGACCACCATCAATTTTGTTTTCCAATGCCGAATCCACCTTGGAGCAAATGATAAATTGTAACATTTCTTTTGTTATTGAATACGAAAGTGTTGAAAAGTTCATGTAACCCTAGTTATTTATAAGTAAATAGTTTGTTTATATCGCTTGCTGTTGTTTGGTGTTTAAGTGGGGTGACTTGGACACAAACTATATTATTAATCTATCACTTCACGTGCACCACTTATGTCCTAATGACTTATTAGACAACAGAAAAGGTCATTGTTAGGCTGTGCTTAGTTGGCTTTAATACGATCCTGATGGGCACAATACAGTACCAGCAATACAGCAAGTCAGGCAAATAATTATTCTATCAACACAGATGCTTATAAATAGCAAAAATAATTAAATTGTATATACATTAAGCATGATTGCAAATTTGATCCGAGCTGACAAAATTACTATTTTTTTTTTTTAATACGGATACCTATCGATTAAATATCTAGGTCTAAAAATATTTATTTTTATTTTTTTTTTAAATCATGTTCGCTCGTATGTTTCCCATGTATATCATCTAAAACTGTCAAGGGTGTACTTTAATAATAAAAGAAAAGAAATGAACAATCGTAAATGTGTCACAACATTAGTACTGCTGACACTTGTGTGGCTATAGTATAGTTACATTTCAGGTTTACGAAAGGAATATTAAAATTGTCAAAGCTGGTTGATGATATTTTACAGTGATAAGACACCAAACTGATAACCGAAGTATAACATAGATATATTAGAGTCAAATATCATTCCATTTTGTATGGACTTTATTCATGGAAGAATTTGGGATCATTAATGTAAATATAGATGCTTTGACGCATAGAGTTACGGCCCTTGCCATTCTGAGTTCAAATCCCGCCGAGGTTGACTTTGCCTTTCATCCTTACGGGGTCGATAAAATAAAGTACCAGTAATGCACTGGGTAATTGCTGGCCTTGTGCCTAAAGTAGAAACAATTAATGTAAGTATAGATGCACGCGTCATTTGTAGTGTTACTGCTGCATACACTAGAAAACTAGTTTTCCAAGGTACTTATTTACGTGGAAGAAAGGGGAGATTAGTAATAACATCATATGTTGTTCTCTTTCTCTCGTTGCTGGTAATAATCGACAAGGTGTGAAGACAGTACCACATATTGAAACACTAGTTATTACTGTTGTGGTAGTAGTGATGGTCATGGCATTGATTGAGAACACTGCGAAAATTGTGCCAATATTTTAATGAAACTTAATATTTACATTAATAAAATATATTAATTCGTAATCAACGCCCTCGTCATTATTTTAACCCCATCAGGTCGGTGGATTAGCAGAATTGGTAGAGCGTCGGACAACATGCTTCGTGACTTAGAGTTACAGCCCTTTACGTTCTGAGTTCAAATTCCACCGAGGTTAGCTTTGTTTTTCATCCTTACGGGATCGATAAATAAAGTACCAGTAATGCACTGGGGTGGATTTAATCGACTTTCCTCTCCCCTTCAAATTGCTAGGCATGTGCCTAAAGTAGAAATGTTTTCAACCCCATGATCATCATATTCATCAATAGTACTTCCATCACCACTAATAACTCGATAATATAGAGGAATTGGGAAAGTCGAATATATCAACCCCAATACATAACTGGTACTTTATTTTATCAACTTAGGAAGGATGAAATGAATTATTTGAACTCAGAACGTAGAAAGCCGTAACTAAACACTGCCGATACTGCAAATCCATCGCTCTATACGTTCAGTTAAGGTCCCATCCAAGATTGAGCCCGACCCCAGAATTAAACCGGGACAAGGAACTCAACCACCTCTATATGGTTACCCCTACACCAATATGATGGTTGCCATTACCACTATTAACACAATCGTGATGTAACAAGTCAATCAACAATCATAGATTAATTATTTTTATTATTTCCTTTGCTGTTACTGTTTCCCTTTGTTCTTAATAGACTGTTTTCTGGAGGAAAATTAGTGTAATCAGTATTATTTATAATTTAGGATTGTTTATGAGAGATAATTACCTAAGCAATATATTGCAACCACAGTAAAGTTTTTAATGAATTACTAAGTATATATTTGTGTCGACGAGACCACTTAATCCAAAATCATATAATTACAACTATTCAATTACATGAATATAATATCTCAGCAATCATTTTCAATAAAATCTTAGTTATTTTGTAACTCAATAGTTTTTACTGGAAGCCTAAAGTTTAAGAAAATATTAAAGAACCTCTTTGTATATTCTTCTTCTTACAACATCAGAGTCGAAAATTAGCAATTTGATAAGCATTTTTACAAGAGTCCATAGCAGTGGAGACCTCCGGCGTTCTTAACCCCCGGACCACATCCCTGCTTACGGCTACCAGAGAGGAGTTGGCTACCTGCAGGTGCGAGTCCCACGAGGTAGAGTAGCTGTTCCAGTGCGTCTCCTTCGCCATCCTCCGGGGCAATGTATTCTCCATCCTGTCGACCGAGACCAAGAGACGGAGGATAGAATAGTTGGAGATGGAGGATACTCGTTTGGACATACATACATACATACATAAATACATACATACATACATAAATACATACATACATACATACATACATACATACATACATACATACATACATACATACATACATACATACATACATACATACATACAATCAAAAGAGGAGGGCCATCAGTTGACGATAAATGTAGGCTATGTAAAACAAAGATCGAAGATGTTAGACACATTGTTGCCAACTGTGAAAGAATGTCATCTCGTTACTACCTCCCTATGAGACACGATGGGATAGCTAGAACCATCTGGAACGCACTTAGGAAAACAAAATTAAAAACAGATGAGGAGGAATATGTTGAGACAGATGGCACTAAGGAATACTGGTGGTACCTGAAAATAAAAACTGCCACCAAATTAAAGCACAACCGGCCTGATATTGTTGTTTGGGACCACTCATTGAAAACGTGCTCTGTTGTAGAGATCAGCTGCGCATTTGATGTCAACGTTGTAAGAAAAATACAAGAGAAGGAGGACATCTACGGACCATTGATGAGGAGTTTGCAGATCCAGTATCTAAGATACACCTTCAGCTTCATACCCATCATTATTAGAGCTACAGTTTATATTCCAACCCGCTTGGACCAAAGTATGACTGAACTTGGACAAAGAGCGCAGCTCCCTAATTCATAGACTACAAATGGCTGCGATAGCTGGCTCTTTCAAAATTTCCAAAACATCCTTGCGATTCAAGGGATGACAATTTCTTTTCTTTAACAACCTTGCCACGAGGAAGGAGGCCGGTCAAAAATGTACTCGAAATTAAGAGTAAGAGAAACACACACACACACACACACACACACACACACACACACACACACACACACACACACACACACACACACAGATGACAATTTAATGTTTGTTACTGACTAGAATGAAAGTTCGAATCTTGATGCATTGACGAAAGCTAGATGGACCAAAGAAATTAAATTGGTTGTGCCACGGAATTTTTTATTCTATGCCACAACTCATCGTCCAAACATTGGAGGCTTATCCTCATTCATCATCATTATACTGATTGGCAGTATCGGTAGAGGGTCGGACGCCATGCTTTGACGCATAGAGTTACGGCCCTTGCCATTCTGAGTTCAAATCCCGCCGAGGTTAACTTTGCCTTTCATCCTTACGGGGTCGATAAAATAAAGTACCAGTAATGTATAGGGTAATTGCTGGCCTTGTGCCAATAGTAGAAACAATTATACTGATTGTATGTTGGGAGGAAACATTGAAACGTGATAATCACTGAGGATGAAAGAACTTTGAGAAACTATGTTTATATTTATATTTTTAACTGCTTGCCAGCCAAATTATAATTTATATTTTTAACATTGCTTGCCAGCCAAATTGTTTTTAGAAATATAAAAAAATTTACTGAAGCGAAAACCAAACCAAACTGAGTGTGTTTTACTATATTTTTCTGGCAATATTAGGACAACATGACCCTCCCCAAATATAACAATATATGTTTCAACACACGATTTCATATCAAAAACCTTCCAAAAGTATAGCGTTTCAGAAAAATAAAATTGTTACTGAAACAAATTCTTCTATGATCTGGTTTTGTTTCATTTTTCAGGAAAATTTTATGTAGATTTTTCTAAGATACATAATTATTTGAAAATGGCCCAAGATGATTCTGATAAAATAAATCTGCCAGGGAATATGGTTATGGCAGATGAGGATCTCACTGAAATAACCGAAACGTCGTTTAAAGAGGAAACAGGGAAATCTCAAAGAAAACAAAGTCCCTTCCGTGGTAAGTAGGCGTTCTCAGTCCTAACGAGTTTATTTGAATATATTTAGTTCATGTTAAAACAA
>OZ024742.1:118591322-118596322 GCA_964016885.1 Eledone cirrhosa
GAAGTAGAGATTAATAATTGTTTCTACTTTAGGCACAAAGCCAGCAATTATCCCAGTGCATTACTGGTACTTTATTTTATCGACTCCAATATTCTTCGTTATGGCTATGTGATGTGTCTTGTTACTCTGGAGTGTCACCTATCTATACTTATTTTATGAAATGTATTGAACATAAGTTATACAATGATGGATATATTAAAAATAGGAAAAAAAACAAAATTAAGAAATTAAAAAAAGAGGGCAAGTTGGGTAGAGAAGAGCAGATCTGGTTGTACAGGAAAGTTATGGAAAGGACTATAAATGCCAGAAATTAGAGGAAAGGGAGGAAAAGAACAAGGACTATTAGGCAACGGAAATAAGGAAATGGGAAGAGGAGAGGGTAGCAGATTCTACACTTAGGCCAGAATGGTGTTTCGGCTGCACCCCGTAGACAAAATTGCAAAGGCAATGGCCAGCGACACCCGTTGTAACAGCCACTTACCTCCATGAATTAGGGTTTAAATATGGGTTAAAATATGTGATAAGAATAACCGCTACTCAGATTTTCCCCAAAAGTACATCGCATGTTTCTTCGTTAAAACTGATATGAATTTCTCTATCATGTCTTTATCTCCATAAAGGTGGAATACTTAGTCGAAGTATTTGATCAATATGGAAATGGAAAAATATGAGAAATATTCCTAATATTGTTCGACCAATCAGCGCGCGATGTTTGTTTCGGAAAATTCTGAAAAGCTATTATTTCTACCTCTTACTGTACTGTATTAACACACACACGCGCGCGCATACATACATACATACATACATACATACATACATACACATACACACAAACACACACACTCATACATACATACATACATACATACATACATACATACATACATACATACATACATACATACATACATACATACAGATGGATAGATAGATAGATAGATAGATAGATTTCTTTATTAGCCACAAGGGCGCAACAAGAAAGGGGACAATACAAAGACATGCCGGGGATTTTACATACAGTCGTGTAAAAAATATAAAAACAAACAATTTCAACAATCGAAATCCCCAATAGGGGGGAGGCGCCACAAATGGGTTGTTTAATACCCCGTCGATAGAACAACCCTCAACTCAAGGAGCGTGTTGTGCAAGTGCTCCTTTCTTCCCTTTGCTCTCTTCCTCAACCTACAGGCTTATAAACAGAGAAGGCCCATAGATAGATAGATAGATAGATAGATAGATAGATAGATCAGGATAGAATCAGTTCAAAACTAGTTAGTCCATTACTCAACAGAGTACTCGATACTTGGGGTAGTAGAGTACAGCTAAATCATAAATAGTCGGGATCCGACGGTTGTGCTCCAGTCCGGAACTAGCTATGTATATAAATATGTATATTTCGGGTCCCGAAAGCCGTCGGAGTCCGGAAATTTCCATATTACCCACTCTACTACCCCAAGTATCGAGTACTCTGGTGAATAATAGTCTAACTGACTTCTACCACTTCCATTTCGATATCAATAACGAATTATTGTAAAGATTCTAATTATTAAAGAACATCAACCACTCGTGATGCCATTCTTCCCCTTTTTTCAAATATATATATGTGTATATATATATATATTCAAATATATATATATACATGTGTATATATATATGTTATCATCATCATCATTTCACGCCGGCTTTTTCCCTGCTTGCAAGGGTGGGACGGGAACTGATTCTGGCTTGATTTCTACAGCTGGATGCCCTTCCTAGCACCAACCTCATTTACAGTGAGTGCTGGGTGCTTTTTTGCCGTGGCACCTCCACGACCACTTTGCAGTGGAATGATAGGGACCCCAGTCCCTATCATCTCATTTCTACAGCTGAGTAAACTGGAGCAATGTGAAATAAAGTGTCTTGCTCACGGAAACAACACATCACCCGGTCTGATATATATATATATGGAGAACGATCGACTTTCGTCAAATTGGACCGAGGGAACAATGTTTCCGTTGGTCTTTCCAATTGCTAATACTATCTATCGGTCGCAACTCCAGGTAGAAGGAGCAACGTGAAATAAAGTGTCTTGCTCAAGGACATAACGCATCGCCTGGTCCAGGAATCGAACTCACAACCTTACGATTGCGAATCCAATTCTCTAACCACTCAGCCACACGCCTTCATATATATATATATTATATATATATATATAGAGAGAGAGAGAGAGAGAGCGAGAGAGAGAGAGGTGTTCTAATCAAACAAAATTAAATGATAAATACCATATAAGATATCAATATCACTTCTGTATGTGAACAGCAACCAGGATATATGGAGCTCTGTAGCTGTTTAAATGTGTGTATAAGTATTATTTCTTCTTTTACTGCTTTCAGTTATTGGGCTACAACCATGCTGAGGCACCGCCAAAGAGGTTCATTTTAATCGTACATGTCGATACCACCACTTATTGTTATGTCTGTTACTTATTTTATTTGTCTCTATTTGTCAAACCTGAAAGTTACAGAACACGAACAAACGAGCAACTGTTCTTAAGCAATATCGACCTAGATGATGACACTGACACACAATCGCATGCATACACGCGCGCACACACATATATGTATATATATATATATATATATATGAAAAAGAAAAAGAATGACTTCACTTGTAGTTCTAAACAATTTAATTTTATATTATAATTTTACAATTTGGTTTTCTAGAGAGAATGCTGGAGCATCGTCATATATATATATATATATATATATATATATATATATATATATATATATAGAGAGAGAGAGAGAGAGAGAGAGAGAGAGAGAGAGAGAGAGAGAGAGAGAGAGAGAGAGAGAGAGAGACATTTGCGAGTGAAATTGGATCTCATCTATATTAAAACTTTTATACTCTGCTATGTATTGAGTACTTACTTACTGTGGTTACCTCCGATTCAACTCGGAATAACTTACCTTATATATATATATATATATATATATATATATATATATATATATATATATATATATATATAGGGTGTCCCACAAAATCTATACACACTTTTATTAGAATGCTGTTGAATAGTGTATACATTTGGGGGGGGGACACCCTGTATATATATATATATGACGGTGCTCCAGCATTCGCTCAGCTAGTCAGCTGGAACGCGCAACAGAATAAAAGAATAATATATATATAGATATAGATATATACACACACACTCATCGAGCTACTTCACTGTCTCTGTCGTGGGACTGAACACAAAATGCCATAGTTGTGAAGCGATCTTCTCCACCACACAGCCATGCCTACGCCTATATGTATATGTATGTAAAGAAAGGGAAAGAATGATTTGAACAGAGAAGTTTAAGTTTGGCCTCAGATTTGTATATCTATTACCGTACCTATACCCGAACTGGAAAAGTAGAGTTGTTCTGACTGTCCGATCGTCTGTTACTTGCATCACTTGATAAAGTAGATATCTTACATAACAATATTCAAAATATATTAAGAGTATATAGAAAATAGGTCAGGTTTAAACCAGAAATAAGTCAGATTTAAACTGTAAATAGATCAGGTTTTGTTATTTGTCTAAATACACAATTTCTTTCTACTACAATGAGGTAATGCGTCTTGATGAAATCTTTTTTAAGCCTGTGGGTTTACAACACGTGGAATGCTCAGTTATGTAATATCCTGGTAGGACACATACAAAAACTATTTACTTGAATCATTTGGTAATATTACGTAGTTAGACATTACTTTCTACTGTACTTGAAAGGAAATATGCGTGTGTGTGTGTGTGTGTGTGTGTGTGTGTGTGTGTGTGTGTGTGTGTGTGTGTGTGTGTGTGTGTGTGTGTGTGTGTGTGTGTGTGTGTTTCTTTTCTATCACTTTTTCCTCCGATTCCTTTTTCCTCGTTCGCTTTTTCGTTTTCCTCTCCAATATCTGTATTTTCCTGTCTAATGAAAGACTAACGTCCGAAATGTCAAGCCTCTTCTATAACTTCTTTTAAGTGTTAAATTAATATCGTTATTTGTACTGTTTATGTGAGTCCTTAGTTGACTCACCAGGTACTTTGTCCAAGTAACTTTTGCTATTTTCCAAGATTTGTGAGTGAAATTGGATAGACAGAAACTGTTTATACACTGGTCGAATGGATTGTACTCCTAACTGAAGGATCCAGTCTGGTTATTATTTCACGCTGATTCTGCTTGAGAACTACGTTAAGGGTACACACATCTGTGGAATACTCTGACATTTACACGTTGATTTAATTAGTGAATAGCTTAATCAATCGAACAACTGAATGCTAGACCTATCAATAAATAACAACCCAACAAGAAATTTTTCCTCCAGTGCCTTGCATAGAAACGAATTGGTTTCGTAAAAAGAATGCGACGGGAAGCCTTCCACTATTATAATCAAATAAACAACTGTGAGAAAATCAACAATTCTCTGTTTCTGACATGCAAAGTCGCATTGAACAACAGATGCCTAAAGATCTTTAAAGTCGATCTTTTTAATCTGATAAAAATTTTTGGAACTCCAGCAACTTTCTTCAGTCAAACTTAAATGCCATAATTACAGATATCAAAATATCCAAATCAATATATATTCCTTCGAACAAAACTAAGAATTTATATAATATTGATAAAGCTACAAACCAAGAGCCGGCGCTTGCTTTAGGCCAACAAGGCACAGACCTGAGAAAGACGCATTATTGAACCTTAAATAGTCACTCACAGTTTATAAAAATGTGTATAAGGAAATTAATTATTTCCTCCGGTCAATGAATGTATCATTAAACATCTATGGACTGTGTAGTAGAAAATGCAGGCTTAGTCATTTTTTTAGTGTGGTCAGAGCAAGAAGTGTCAAAACTAGGTTGTCAGCTCATCAAACTGTAAGTTGAAATCATATTTGGTAGATGGGGTACACATTTGAGGGCTAGTTTAGGGTGCTAAATACACAGGTTGGGATCCTGCACTTATCACTGCTTCCTGTAAAATTCCATCATTTCT
>OZ024742.1:118608822-118621322 GCA_964016885.1 Eledone cirrhosa
TTCTTCTTCTTCTTCTTCTTCTTCTTCTTCTTCTTCTTCTTCTTCTTCTTCTTCTTCTTCTTCTTCCCTTGAAATGTTGCATCGTTCTCGGAGCCTTAGAATATACACATGTCTTGATATGAGGTAGCATTCACTGGCAGTGGAGCTTGTATTGATGCTGGTTGAATGAAATTATGGAGCTGCAACTAAGTGAATCAGTTGCGAATCGACGATTCCCATTTACTTGTCTTCGATTGCATCTTTGCTACATTTATCCTTCCAGACAAAATATCTGGTATGCCTGTATAGATAATGCCTTCTTTGGGGAACCCCGTGGGTTCTGCTGAATGTAGACCGTCGACTATGTGGCAACACATCTATCTCTATCCTCGCGTTGTAGAGGACAATGTGTTCTCTAGAACGGTTGCAGAGCAACTTCTCGACATAGGGCGATTCTGATGTGAATGGAAAACAGGTAAGTCTTCCAAAAGACCCACTGTCTGAAATGTATCGCTCATTGAAAGTCCCCATTTCATAGTTCACCATTTTTCAGCACCAAGGTCGTTTCTGAAAATAAATGTGATTTAGTCGCTTCCATTGGGGATGTATTTGTAGACGTTCTTCACGGTTCGTCATTTGTCTAGTGTTACCTTCTGGTCTTTCCTTGGTTTGATTGAATGAGTGTGGCCTTCAGGCTCAACAGATCTTCCTCCGTATTCCAGTTATGAAATCTCCCTCACAAACATGGAATTTCTAAGTGATTCCGAGTTTTCGATGTCAATCTTGACTATGACCCTCTTTCTCTCTTTCTTTTCTTTTCTCTCTTTCTTTTCTTTTCTCTCTCTCATGTATATATATATATATGTATGTGTGTGTATGTGTGCGTGTGTGTGAGTATGTGCGCGTATGTGTTTGTGCATTATCTTAGGTGAACATCTACGCTTAGAATTTTTAAATATGAAATCCTCTTTGATCTGATACTGATAGAATTGATTAAACCGGATCACACTATAAGTGCTTCTATCATGAACCACACGGGAAAACTTTAAATCACTTCTGCAAAGCAACGAAACACTCGGTAATTATACTGTTCTCTCGTTGCTGTGATTAGCAGTACCGAAAATGATACTTATTTACTCGCCTAACTGTTTGAGATAAGTTATAGTAAGTAATAATTCGTAACACTAAATACTTTCTTCTTCATGACATCATCTAACAACCATTGAACTTGTACACACGAAATTTATTATTTTAGCAAAAGGATAAGTGTTCAGAATGTCTCGGGAAAGAATCGCTGGACAGATGTTACGGGCAAAACTAACTGGCAAGAAACCCAGGGGTAGACCCTCGAGCAAGATGGTTGGATAACATCCATGAGCTTGGCTGGTCACGCTTAGGGATCCACCCAGATCAGTTGGAGACGGTTACAGGACACTGCCCCCACGACCCACTCAGGGAGTAGGAGGAGGAGGAGGAGGAGGAGGAGGAGAAGAAGAAGAAGAAGAAGAAGAAGAAGAAGAAGAAGAAGAAGAAGAAGAAGAAGAAGAAGAAGAAGAAGAAGAAGAAAACTGTTTCCACCGAAGGTCAAATCAAGATTTGAAACCTACTTCATAGTGAGCTTAACTGCATTTTATGATATATATGCAATGTTCAAACTCTGAAGGTTTTGTGAATGCTGAAGTGATATTGACATGCTTTTTAGAACTTTGGAATATAAGAAACGACCGTATACCGGAATAAATATTTTCCAGTATAATGTCTACGTTCTGCATCCAAACGTTTCCAATGCTAATTTTTGTCTTTCATCCTTCTCGCTGTTATCAAATAAATACTAGTTAGGTACGCGAAGTGGGGTTCAATCCAGTTGACAGCTTCCTTCCTTGCAGCTTTGTACTGATATAACAAATCATTAATAATATTATTAGTAACAGGTCCTTTTGTATTGTAGCGCTTATAATATCTGGCAACATGTTGTTTCCATCTCGATGTGTTTTGTTTTGTTTCTTCGGTCATCATTTCAATTTCAAATCTAATAGATTACACTCTACATTAAACAAACGCTTTAAAGGAAGAGAGTTCTGATTTGTTGAAAATAGCAGAACAGGCAGCAGTTTGTATTTTTTCTCTTTCGTGAAAAACATTCAATCAAAATAAAGATTTGTAATAATGATTCCCGACCGTTCTGAACAAATCAGCCGCAGTGATCTTTGCTAGGTTGACGGGGTCGAATATATTTGTTTGTTTGTTTTCTCAGTTAAAATCAGTGGCTACTAAAGTAAATTAAGAGAAAACCGGTGTGTTGTGCTCATGTTGAAATATATACCTACTATGAAAGCAGAGACATAAATGGAAAGCAGAGACATAAATGAAAGCAGAGTTTAAATGGAAATAAAAGTTCCATAAAACTCTAGTAAACAAACACAAATTTTCCATAAATTTCTGAATTCACAAATTCGAAAGACAACCGTAGTAAGATATCAGCGGAAAACGCGTTATGCCATTCGATCATTTCTCCCTGTCCGTCTTTATGATTTCAAAAAAATAGAAATTTAGGTAAGTACTTTTATTACATTTGTTAACACTCATTTTTGTCGACCGACCGTAAGGGAATCGAATTCGCTTCAAATATGAATATAGCCTCGATTATAGTTTGGGTCTTTAGATATTTTTTCTACGACGTTCATCAAAGAAAACAGGATAAGATATATCATTTTCAGATCATGAATTTGTAGGAGAGGTGCATACCCCAATATATGCCTGATATAGACTTCAAGAGGACGAATAGCAAAATCCACTTGGAGAATTAAACCAAATGCTGCAAAGCATTTAGTCTAACACTTTATATACCCACTAAAATATAAAGAAACAAAGGTTTTCAATTAAATAATAAACAAATAAATAAATAAATAACTGTTGCCAAAATTCATTATATTTAGTACCAAGAGACTCCGTTTTTGTTCTCCATTTAGAGTGGTTATGACAATTGTGTAAGGGGAAAATTAGCTGTAATGAGTTTGTCTTGATATAAGAAATTTACTATGTAGCGTGTAAACTAATTTGGCATATTATCAATGTAACTCTTATATATAGCGAACACCAGGAGAGTAAGAGGTAATCTCCTGGAGGCGGCGGACGTGAGTGCGATCTGGTTTTGATTCTAACTTAACGCAAGTGTACCTTCCTAATTAATACGTTTGGAAAAGGAGTCTCTACTGAGCGAACAAGTGATGCTTCTTTGTGGTCGGTTAGCCTGTAGAAATATGAGCCAAATATCTCTCAAATCACATCCTTCCATCTTACACTGGATAATGTAATCAATGCTATACAAAAGAAATAAAGCTCACTTAGCACTAAACAACCACAATGGTTTTAAAATGTATGAATGTCACAAAATCTTATTTTGTTCTCCTACAAACATTATGGTGACTTTACCAATTACCGCCGGCGAATATGAGACAGCATTCAACGAAAAAATATAAATATTTTATCTCGCAAAGAATATTGATTTTTAAATCGATTTTGCTTCAGTTGTGTGAGGCACAAACAATGTGTAGAGATTGGTGAATAAAACGAAACCAAAACTCTCCATTTCAAATAGGTCTGTATTCTTCACAAAATAGAAATCCTAAGAATAGCATACCATCTGTGATGATAAGATACTTCTGTGCCTAATTACATACATTATAGTGTTTCCTATTGGGCAAGGTATGTAATTGTATATTTGAGTTAACTGGACTGATAAAACAACTAAGTATTATTATTAATATATAAAGGCGGGGAATTGGCAGTATCGGTAGAGGGTCGAACGCCATGCTTTGTACCCTTTATTATCTGAGTTAAAATCCCACCGAGGTTAACTTTGCCTTTCGGCGTCGATAAAATAAAGTACCAGTAATGCACTGGATAATTGCTGACCTTGTGCCAAAAGTAGAAACAATTATTATTACTATATAACAAACCTATGAATTCAAAATATTTGCTCTACGGATTTGATATATATATATACATATATATATATTTTTTTTTTTTTATATATATATCAAAGTAATGTTGTAAATAAAAACCAGAAAAGCAAGAGAAACCAGAGATGTTACATTTCATCATATCTGGTTACATTTCATCATCTCTGGTTTCTCTTGCTTTTCTTGTTTTTATTTACCACATTACTTGTAGTGGCTTTCAAACCTCACAGTTCTCATATTCCACAATGCTTCAAACAATCTTCAATACTCTCATATATATATATGTGTGTGTGTGCACGCGCGCGCATTGTGTGTGTATATATGTGTGCGTGTGTGTGTGTGTGTGTGTGTTGTGCGTGTGTGCGTTGTGTGTATGTGTGTGTGTTCATTAATCAGGGGTGGTTTTACATTGATATAACACTAAAATGGCAGGCCACCCCGAATCGGTCCTCTATTTTCTATTTTCTGTTTGTGTTCGACGTAACCCTGTTATCTAATGGAACTACTTCTGCAATTAACACCTGATGAAATCGTCTAAGTCTTTCATCATAATCGGATGATAAAGCTGAGCCATCTAAATATGTATAGTGTTTTCGCGTAAATTTTCAGTCCAACATTCTGCTATTTTTAATGAATACATAACTCCGTTCCAACACCAGCCACGGGATACCACATCTACGGTGGATGATTTGCATAACGTTGAGTGCTTTAATTTACTGCATCATCGTTTACTAACTAACTAACTTTTATATATATATATATATATATATATATATATATATATATATATATATATATATATATATATATATATATATATATATATACAGAGAGAGATTTATCCGCTTGTTGCACACCATTTGTTGTTGGTGATATAGTTCTAGTGCCACCCCTGTCCACAACTAGGGGACAGGGGATGGCGCCTTCAATTGTCAACCGCTTTTCTGGGTATCCTGTCAGTTCCAAGGAGTGTTGTTTCTGTAAAGACCCCACGATGATTTTGGCCTCAATTCTTTTTAAAGTACCTTTCTATCGTAGTGTTCACACTACCAAGCGTCCCAACTACCTGTTATCACCTCAACCTTTTTCATAGCCCACAAAGGTTTTGTGTCCCATGCTAGTGGTTCATTTCCCTCAACCTTCTTCAATTCTTTCTCATAACCTTATTGTCAGTGGAACAAGCCACATCTAGAATCAAACAGTGCTTCTTAACTTTGTTAATCCCCACAATATCTGGTTTGCGATGTTCAATTTTATGGTCACATTGGACCATAAAGTCCCACAGAATCTTGACGTGATCATTTTCTGTAACACCTTCTGGTTTGTCCTCATATCACTGGCTACCTGTTTCTAGGCCGTATTTTCCGCATATCTGCCAATTGATTATTTTCCCTACGTTATCATGGCGTTGCTTCTATTCTTTCTGCGCCATCTTCGTGCACAGGCTGGTGATATATCACACACTTTCGTCTACGCGTCAGCTCCCGTAAGTTTGTTGTTTTTCACCTATTATAAAAACCCGTTTTGCTTTAAATTGTTTATACTTGTGTCTAAGGCGACCAAATTATGGAGGAGTTGGTCGTTTTCCCCTAATCTTTGGACTCTAAAGGGCTAAAGCTGCCATTGTTTTGTTTTTTCCCCCAACAATTCAAAAAGAAAACATGACAGTAACTGAAGCTTCTCCTCTCAGGAAGAACTTCAACATACACGAGAAAAGAGCAACGTCCCCACCAACGTTACCATTGTCACCACTACAGACATTCCCTACAAGGCCAACGTCCCCAGCACCAACAGTAGCAGCAGGGTTGGCAACGGTACCGGTACCAACAACCAAAACTAAAGTTGTCGTGAGGCAGGTGATGGTTTTAATTTTCCACTACTCTACTGCCAAAGTCCACAACCATGAACGCCGCCGCCTCCACCTCCAGAACAGTAGACACTAGTACCACCATCACTACCACCACCACCTCGAAAACAACAAAAATACAACACAAACAAACAACAAAAAGAATGTCAACAACAACAGTAACAAAGGCAAAAGCAACAACTGTAACAAAAACAATGAACATCTCTTTGGAATTGTTCAAACATTTTTTCTGTCAATCTACTTTCAGTTTCATCCACCTTCAAATACTTCAAATCCTCTATTTTACACAGCCCTGATCTTCTTACTTCCAGCAACAACGGTTTCCGTGGATTTTTTTAATACCTCGCCATTGTATTTTCTTGTCTTCTAATGTTGTCTTGGCACCCCATCAGTCCTCTTCCTCCCCTTTTTCTTAGTACATATAATCTGTCTGTGTCGTTCTTAGTGGTAAATACTCCATATCTAGTCAATATCTTCCCTGTCTTTCGGTCTAAACTGTTTAGTTCTATTGTCCACGTGATCATCCCTGCCCCATATATAAAGGGTGATACCACCCATGTATTGACAGCTTCCATCTTATTCCATCCATTTAGTTTCGACTTGAGAATAAGTCTCAGTCTGCGCGAGTATTCCACCTTAAATTTTTCTTTCATTTCCTCCTACATTATCTTATCAACTTCTTACCATAAATCTTAAAGTCGTCTGGAGACCTTTGAATTCATACCCAGCCATAGCTTTTTTCAAGATAATTGTCAGTGGTAGCATGCACAGTACAAACATCAGAGACGACAGGCTGTTCCCTTGGAATATACCTCTCTTGATTTCTATTGTTCCTAAATTTCTCCCATTGCTGTCAGTTCAGTCTTTCAGTCTTTCATACTTTTCCTTAAGAATCGCTCAACATTTGATATAATACCAAATAAGTTAACACATTCCATAATCCAAGAGTGCGTAATCATGTCATAGCTTTGCAGTAATCGATCCACGCTAAGGTGAAGTTAGTTTTCCTCCTATTGCTATCCTTAAGTATTGTTTTATCTATCAAAAGCTGGTCCTTTGTACTTCTACATTTACGCGTGCAACCTTTCTGCTCATCTGGTAGAACTCCATTTTCTTCAACCTGCCCGTACATTATTTCTGCGATTATTCCAGTCAATAATTTCCCCATAAGTGGTTGGCATGTTATCGGTCTGTAGTTGTCTACCGCATTCCCTTTAGTGATATCTTTTAAGCACAAACCTGTTCTGACCTTTGTCAGCCACTCCTGTATCACTTGATCAACATTTAACAATGTGTTGAATGGTCAGTTATTCGTTTATTCTTCTTGTGACGTAAAACTCCGCCAGATGCAGACTACGCATCAACATGAGGTATTTTTCTCCTCAAAGTTCGATCACCAGCAGCAGAGTTCAAAGAGCAAAGATCAAATCCAGTCCATAACTGTGACATTATCAAGCCATCGTTTTGGCTGCCGGCCTCTGTTTCTCTTACCAGCCAACCTTCCTTCCAGACATAACCTACTCACACTACGAGTTGATATTTTTATATGACCGTATAGTTTGAGTACTCTTGACTTGACAATTGATGTAATTGGTGACTAAATCTTTTGATCCATGACCTTGAACTCTGTCTAGTCTCAGAGACATTCAGTTGCTCATATTTTTTCTGGCTTTCTTCATATCTCTAGCTGAAATTACTAGATCTGCCTGTTTTGGGCAAACTGTTGTTAGTTTAAGTTCTTTTAACCATTCAGCTTCCTTCTTGTGCTCCTTCTCTTTACTCCAAATGTCGCTCCAAAACTTTTAACTTTCAATGTTGTCCGGTATAATCACTTCATCTGTACACTGTCCATTTATTTTTCGGTAAAATCTATTTTGGTCTACTCTGAATAGTCTATTTTGCTGATATGTTTTGTTTTTTGTTCGTATCTAGCTATCTTTGCTTTTTTTTGTTATGAGACGTTACTTGAGTTCCTCTGTTACTACTGTTTGGCCTTTTATTTCAATGCCATACTTTCTTTCCAGTGCTCTGTACTTTTTTTCATATCTAAGCTCCCCCTTCTCTTTTCGTACTAAGACAGAAATGTCCTTCAAGAGGGTATCTATACTGGCCTGTATTCTCCTTTTCCACCATGGCTCTTTTCTTTGATCTCCCTAGTGTGTTTCTTTACCATGACATATTTTCTGCTATAACAATGCTTGTTGACTTTATCAAGTCATTTGTTTCTGTAATGTTATTTGTTTTGATGTATTTCAGAACTTCATTTACCGTATATATTTCTTGGTTCAGCTTGCATTGGTCAACCTTCTTCAGGTTGCAAATACGACTCCTGTTGTCCTCCTGTAACCTTGCCTTTATTATGTCGTACATTGCCTTCTCTTCACCTGTTATGTTTTCCAGAGAAACCATCTCTACCCTGTTTCTATAGGTTACCAGAAAAATGTTCACCCTTGTCCTCTGCTGTAGTTTCCCTTTCCTCAGTAAGACCTTCATTTTCACCATTTCTTGCACTGCTGTTTCCTGATACTCGTCTTTTGATAACTTTGAATTCCACTTCTGTTAACCAGCGATTTTTTTTATTATTGCTCTGACTTGATAACTATTGTTGGCAGTATCTGGGTCCAATTCCCGTCGAGGTTAGCTTTGCCTTTCATCCTTTCGGGGTCGATCAAATAAAGTACTAGTAACGCACTGGGGTCGATTTGATCGACTTTTCCCTCTCCCAAAATTGTTGGCCTTGTGCCTAATTCAGAAACCATTAATTGAAGGCGGAGGATTAGCGAAGTCGTAATGGAGTCGGATTAAAATTGCTTCAGTATTTGTTCCAGCTCACTGCGCTCTAAGTTCAAATCTTTATGGCGTCGATAAAATAAATCACCAGTAATGCACTGGGGTCGATTTAATCGGCTTTCTCCTCCCCCCCCCCCCCAATCGTTGGCCTTGTACCTATATCAGAAACCATTTTGGCAGTATCGGTAGAGGGTTGGACGCCATGCTTTGCAGCACAGTTACGTCCCTTTACAGACTGAGTTCAAATCCCGCCGAGGTTAACTTTGCCTTTCATCCTTACGGGGTCGATAAAATAAAGTACCAGTAATACACTGGGATAATTGCTGGCCTTGTGTCAAAAGTAGAAACAATTATTATTAGTAAAATGCGGTGGATTGGCAGTATCGATAGAGCGTCGGACACCATGTTTTGTGGCATAGAGTTACGTCCCTTTACGGTCTGAGCTCAAATCCCACTGAGGTTAACTTTGTTTTTCATCCTTACGGGGGTCGATAAAATAAATCACCAGTAATGCACTGGGGTTGATTTAATCGACTTTCTTCTCCCCTTCAAATTGCTGGCCTTGTGCTTAAAGTAGAAACAATTATTATGGTGGATTGGCAGTATCGGGAGAGGGTCGGACGCCATGCTTTCCAGCATAGTTACGTCCCTTTACGATCTGAGTTCAAATCCCGCCGAGGTTGACTTTGCCTTTCATCCTTACGGGGTCGATAAAATAAAGTACCAGTAATGCACTGGGTAATTGCTGGTCTTGTGCTTAAAGTAGAAACAATTATTATTATTTCTTTTTCTTTTACATCATTATGTGTAACCTACGGCAAGTGGGTAATTGCTTTCAGATACCTGCACAGAGAGAGCCATAAAAAGTACTTTGTTTACATTGAATAAATGTATGCTTTGTACGTATAACTTGATATAAAAAAAATGGAGAATTATATAAAGTATGGTGGAGGAGACCTACATTCAAGAAGTGTCGCTTTAATATGTGTGTGTGTGTGTGTGTGTGTGTGTGTGTGTGTGTGTGTGTGTATGTGTGTGTGTGTGTGTGTGTGTGTGTGTGTGTGTGTGTGTGTGTGTGTGTGTGTGTGTGTGTGTGTGTGTGCGCGCGTGTGTGTCTGTGTGCATATATGTATGTAGCTTAGTAATTAGGCTATTGAACTCAACTAAACGACCTACTCATAAAATGAATGTTGAAAGTGGCTAAGTATTTCACAAGCTCTTATATTCTCGGTGTAATTCTCAAGTAGAATCAGCGTGACACAGTGTGACAAATCAGCATGGGCCTTTAAGTTACATGCATATTCCATCTAATGGGTTCCGACAGTTTTTCTCTATCCAGGTTCACCTACAAGGTTCTGATTGACCCGAGACAATAGTAAAAACACGTACCCACACAAACTTCTTAACCACACAACCATAGCGATTTATATTAAGAGTTTTCCAAATGCTAGATAGTTTGTCAACGAAAACCTCAATAGGGGGACTTCCGTCAGTTTCGACGATGAGTTTTCCAGTCAATCAACGGAACCGCCTGCTCTTGAAATTAACGTGTAAATGTCTGAATATTCCACAGACACGTCTACCCTTAATATAATTCTCGGGGAGATTCGGCGAGACAGTGTATGATACGGCTGGCCCTTTGAATTACAGGCACAATCCATCTGACAGGCTTCCAAACAGCTAACTTCTGCTCAATTTTACTCACAAGACATGGGTCAACCCGAGGTTATGGTAAATGACAACATGGTCAAGATGCCATGGGATTGAACCGTAGACTCAATGATGGCGACGAATTCGTTGACTAGGCTGCCATGTTCAGTTTACCAGTTAAGACTTCATAATTAGTGTCTACTTGTATGGTGATTTATCATTTGCCAGCCATTATTCAGATACAAACCTATCCTTTGAAAATATGTCCATTCATATATTTAATTTTTTTTTGTTTCGATAAAACAGACTTCAGACTTCAGCTTTATTAAAAGATTTGTATATATGTGTATGTGTGTATGACGGAAAATATGTTTGTGTGTGTGTGTGTGTGTGTGTGTGTGTGTGTGTGTGTGTGTGTGTGTGTGTGTGTGTGTGTGTGTGTGTGTGTGTGTGTGTGTGTGTGTGTGTGTGTGTGTGTGTGTGTGTGTGTCTGTGTGTGTGTGTGCGTGTGTGTGTGTGTGTGTATATACATATATGTATATAGATGTAAAGAGAAGGGGGGGGGGATAAAGGGGGTGAGAGGGAGAGAGAGAGAGGGGAAGAGAAAGAGAGAGAGGGAAAGCGAGAGAGATGTGTGTGTATATGCGTATACATAAGTTAGTATATAAATATTTATGTAAGTATATATGTGTGTTGGGGGACGTTCATCCTATCGTCATATTTAACCTACTTGTTCACTCCCACCTCAACTTCTTTAATTCATTTTTTTCCGTTTTTCGTTGTTGTTTTCTGTTGCTGCAGTTGTTACTACTTGTAACCCTCCGGGTAAGATAAAGAATGCCATTTTGACACGAAATACTCATCAGTAATTATTATTTAGTCAAATAAAGTCATAGTACAAGAAAACATTCAATTTTCAAAATAAAATTTAAAAAAAATCAACAATAAGCAGTCTCAAATCTTACAAATACAAATATATTTTGATAAGTTATGATATTGTGAATATTTTTAGTCTTACCACAAAATAAAGGAAAATAATATTTTTTTGATATCTTGGAATTTTAAAATAATTCAAAACAGCCCAGGAGAGAAACTCCGAACGTCGTGTCAACTTTTCTCCTCTTTTAAAAGCAAAGCAACAAAATGCAATATGAGACCATAATCCTCATTTAGTAGACTAAATCACAGCAAACCAGCATCACGTTTACATAAAACTGTCATGATGTTCACAATTGTTTCCTCCTGTTTCAGAAGCAGTAGGGGTCTTATAATTTGTCATAGAACATGAACCCATTGACAAATTGAAATGATTGGTATCGCAGATGCTTAGACGTTATGTGGTTTGTAAATATTTAAGTACTCACACTACTTCAACATACTCTGTCAAAGTATCGGGATCTTCTGATGACCAGTTTGAATGTTTCTATCTTAGATGTATAGGCGACGAATTGGCAGAGTCGTTAGAACGTAGAATAGAATGCTTGGTGATATTCGTTCCGGCTCTCTGCTGTCTGAGTTCAAATCCTACCGAGGTCAACTTTGCCTTTCATCCTTTCGAGGTCGCTAAAAAGAAGTACCAGTCTAGTATTGGTGTCGATTCTTCCTTTATATCTCTTTCTCATTTCCTCGCTCTCTCTCTCTCTCTCTCTCTCTCTCTCTCTCTCTCTCTCTCTCTCTCTCTCTCTCTCTCTCTCTCTCTCTCTCTCTCTGGAAGAAATATGCTATACTCAGGCCTGGAAAGGGATGGGCTCCGCCATGCTTAAGATGCCTAAGAAACGCCGTATGTCAATACGGTGCCCCTACGACTCTATCAGGAGTTACGAGACCATACATATTTACATACATACATCTTAGATGTAAATCTGAGCAATGGTTACTGCTTGAAAAGAAGCAGAAAATAATCTAAACTCTTCAGAGTTATGCACAATCTCTGTTTGAAGCTAGGTCTGTCCTGGACACTGTTTCCTCCACATCTTAACACTGTATTGTATTGTTTTAATTATTTGATGAAATTCAGAGGCGATTTGTGTGAAATTCAATAATACTGTAATTCGAATAATTCTAGAAAGCTTAAATTTTCCATTAGTAGGAACTAAATTACGTAATGTAGTGAACGAATACATTTTAATTAGAATTAGAAAAAGTCATTATATTAATAATTAGTTCTTGATAAGATAGGCATACTAGGCAACCCTCGGAATTAAACTTAATAACAAATTGTAATGAAGAATGAATTTGGCGGCACGGTGACA
>OZ024742.1:118626322-118636322 GCA_964016885.1 Eledone cirrhosa
AGAAACCAATAGAGGTCTCTCTCGAATGAACTCCAGAAGATGAGTAGGAGGCAAAGCAGAAACGTTGAGGTCTGTGGGAGAAGACCTAGCAGACATAGGCTTGGGCCTGTTCTAATAGCAGGCCTGTGATACGACTTTCAAACATACAGAATGGATATCACTCATCGCTCAGTGCTTCATAAAGAGCAAAATGAACAAAAGAAGATGTTTAGGTCCTATAAATACTGGGAAGCTGGGAAAATGGTGGGACCTATTCACATGGCGGATTGTCGCACGTGTATTGCATAGTCCATGTTCTTGCACGAGTTTTCTACGCTGTACTCCTTGTGACATTCCGATTTAACTCTACATTGTGGCTCGATCTGCTAGAATCTCACTCAAATAAAACCCTAATTTTTTTACAATAGAGAACAGGAGAGTCATGGCCGGAAAGTCTTTAATAGGACTTCTCCCCTATTTATTATGTTAATTAGAAATGACAGGTAGCAATATTTAAAACATATACATTTACATATGTAGGATAATACATACATACATACATACATACATACATACATACATACATACATACATACATACATACATACATATCATTTTAATGGATTTCTGTCGAATCACCTACAAACTTAGATAAAGACATTTAATGGAACGGGAAGATTTTTGCTCGACCGGTTTGACAACAATATATTTTTTTTTTTTGGTTAAACAATAAATCCGTATAAAAGAGGAATATATATAAATATTTCCGAGTCACTCACCTTGTATGTTGACCAGTACAGTAAGTAATATTATAAGTGAAAAGATTTATGTCTTCTGCTTTCGATCAACCGTGGTTGGAAATGGTAGACATCGCATGGACATCTGCCAATCATTAACTAATTAATTCTTAATTATTGGCTCACTTGCAGATTTTGGTCGGTAGCCGAACCGTGCTAATGCCAAACAAACAGAGCGTTTGACTATTTAAACAATTTTAGAAAGAAGGAAAAGAATACGTAACAAATAAAATTGTTACAGTTAAAAGAACTATTCTTGTTAGAGAAGACTGGATTCAAAGCATTCTATAACTGTCTGAATTAATTGTAGAGAGACTTCATTATTTTATCTAATGTACTGGACCTTTTTAGTATGGAGAGCTTGTAAACTCAAATGACTCGATATTACAGGTATTTAATTTCATAGAAGTTAAAAGAAAAGTCGCACCTTATCACTTCTTATACAAAATTCTTGCAGAATTTCGCAATCTAGGTCACATTTTCAAAAGCATCTTCCTCTTTATATGTTTATCTTCCTCGTGAGATTTCATTAACATGATTCTCTCTTGGAATTGCAATGACTGAATAAAATTTCATCTCTAATTTATACTATGTACCGATGTAAAAATGTAAACATTAATGGTGGCTCATCAGAAACTGAACAGTATTGAACAAAATGCAAGGCAGTATTTAATTGCACTCCTTTACATTTTGAGTTCAAATCTTCACAAGAAAGATTTTATCTTTCATCCGTCTTTTGTAGATAAAATAGAAGACAGTCAAGTACTGAAGTCGCTATAAACATGTATTCCTCAAAAAAGCTGTAATTTCGTTAGAAAGCCTTATTACTTTAAAAAAATTGAAATTGTAAACGTTACAATTGCTGCTTAAATATTTCGATATATTTATCATGAATGCAGTTGAGATTTCTTAAAGATGAAGTTTAGTGGGTTGGTGATGTGTAAATTTATTGTTGCATGGTAAGATTTAATTCATTAACAAGTCCTCTCAAATCACTTCCTACTAACACATTTTCTCTCATTCTCCTCCTCTCTCTCTCTCCCATACACACTCACTCACTCTCTCTCCCTCTCTCTCCCTCACCTCTCAATCTCTAAACTCTCTCTTGCTCTCTCTCACTCACTCATTCTTTCTATGTACTGACTCGTCTAATGCTAAGAAACGCACCGAAAACCTATATATATATATATATATATTGTTATACTTTGGGAGGGTCATGTTGCCAATAAGAAACACACGCACCAGTTGCTTTCACTTCAATTTATTATAATAAATTTATAAATTTAGGAATTTATAAATTTCCGGTTGGTTGGTTGGTTCCACAACCAGATGGTTATTTATATATTGTCAAAGTTCTTTCGTCACACATTCTCTGACCTCTTCAGTGACTGGGGATTCTTTTCTTTGTTTTTGTGCCTCTCCTTTGTTCTGTCCTGCGCCATCTTGTTTCTGTGTGTGTGTTGTGTGCTCAGTCTGCGCATGCGCCACATCCGGGTGTCTGTGTGTGTTTATATTCGTTTATTTATTTGTTTATTTACATGTTACTGGCTGGTTGTTTGTTCTATGTGTGTGTGTGTTTTCATTTTGTCCTTAATTGTAAGTTGTGATGTTGCTGTTCCACTCATGTTTTCTATTTAATTTTGGTTGTAATTCTTTTATGTTTATTGCCTCTGTGATTTGTCTAAAGATTGCGTCTTTTCTGTGTGTAGATTCTATTTTTATTTCTATGTTCTCTAATTTACCCTTATGTTCTATTTTAGCATGTTGGTAGAGTACAGATGATTCTTTACTATCTTGAAGGTCTCGCCAGTGTTCATTTATCCGTTCCCCTACACTACGAGCTGTCTCACCTATGTACACTATATTTTTATCTCAACACTTATTAGCAAGACATACCCTTTTCAAAGACCCCCCTGTATAGATAAGAAATGTATAACCTGTAAATTAAGCCCCCATATTAACTGTAAAACTAGAAATGTAGTATATAGCATAAGATGTACTGAAGGACAATGTAGAGATAAAAATATAGTATACATAGGTGAGACAGCTCGTAGTGTAGGGGAACGGATAAATGAACACTGGCGAGACCTTCAAGATAGTAAAGAATCATCTGTACTCTACCAACATGCTAAAATAGAACATAAGGGTAAATTAGAGAACATAGAAATAAAAATAGAATCTACACACAGAAAAAACGCAATCTTTAGACAAATCACAGAGGCAATAAACATAAAAGAATTACAACCAAAATTAAATAGAAAACATGAGTGGAACAGCAACATCACAACTTACAATTAAGGACAAAATGAAAACACACACGCACATAGAACAAACAACCAACCACTAACATGTAAATAAACAAATATATAAACGAATATAAACACACACAGACACCCGGATGTGGCGCATGCGCAGACTGAGCACACAACACACACACAGAAACAAGATGGCGTAGGACAGAACAAAGGAGACGCACAAAAATCAAAGAAAAGAATCCCCAGTCACTGAAGAGGTCACAGAATGTGTGACGAAAGAACTTTGACAATATATAAACAACCATCTGGTTGTGGAACCAACCAACCGGAAATTTATAAATTCCTAAATTTATAAATTTATTATAATAAATTGAAGTGAAAGCAACTGGTGCGTGTGTTTCTTATTGGCAAGATGACCCTCCCAAAGTATAACAATATCAGTTTCAACACACGTTTTCAGATAAAGAATCTTGCTAAACAAATTCAGAAACGATATATATATATATATATATGAATGTATATATAGTGTATTTTGCAATACACTGTATGCTTAATTAAAAGCATTTCGAAGACTTTACGCTATTGTTTTAGAGTAGTGACAGTCTCACTTACTTTAAATGTTCAGCAAACAGGGGAGATAAAGCTGACAGAGCTCTGTTTCGCACTTTTTGGTGCTTATCAAAGCTAACTACTCCGCCTGTTTGCTGAAAATCATGAATGTTTGATTCTTATAGAATTCTAGTAATAATCAGGAACTGATTATACAGAGCGGTTGCCGGTCAAGCAGAAATTGTAAATTAGAATTGGTGCTCTGAAATAGCGATATATATATGAATGTATATATAGTGTATTTTGCAATAATATTATGCTTTTAATTAAGCTCTGTATAATCAGTTCCTGATTATTACTAGAATTCTATAAGAATCAAACATTCATGATTTTCAGCAAACAGGTGGAGTAGTTAGCTTTAATAAGCACGAAAAAGTGCGAAACAGAGCTCTGTCAGCTTTATCTCCTCTGTTTGCTGAAAATTTAAAGTAAGTGAGATTGTCACTACTCTAAAACAATAACATAAGGTTTTCGAAATGCTTGCAAAATACACTATATATACATTCATATATATATCGCTATTTCAGAGCACCAATTCTAATTTTCAATTTCTGCTTGACCGGCAACCGCTCTGTATAATCAGTTCCTGATTATTACTAGAATTCTATAAGAATCAAACATTCAGCAAACAGGTGGAGTAGTTAGCTTTGATAACATTTACACAATTAGGTACAAAATCAAAATTAGAAGAAAAAATGTACATAAACGTACCAAAATTATGTTTCTACCCGCGGAGGTTTCATTCGCTTTTTGGAAATATCCGATCATGGATAAATCAACGAGTTTCGAAATCATCAGGAAACAAACTTTAGCCTCGTTTAATTGATTTTTTGTGTGGTTGATTATGCTGATTGGGAGAGGAAATACTGTATATATTTTATCAAGTGATTCTATGGACTTACTTTCTTATATATTGCTCTGATTGTTGATTATTTAATTAATTAATTCGTCATTGAGCCACACCTTGAATGGTTGCCAAAAACATATATATATATGGCTCTGTCTAGTTTATGTATATGTAAACCTATATATTTTATATATATATATATATATATAATATAAGATCAAAAGATGGTTAAAGGAGTTCCAAGTATTTTATTATGCGCATTTCAAAAACAAATATCATCATGGGATGATATCTGCGTTCTCATCAGATAAAATAGGGAGACATGATATGAAGCTTAAAAAACACTTGTGAGCAGTGAAGTTTTAAATCAACATATATCCCATGATGATATTTGTTTTTGAAATGCGCATAATAAAATACTTGGAACTCTTTTAACCATCTTTTGATCTTATATTATTTATACTCCAGTCCTACAAACTGTAGAGTGCTACTTATCCGATATTTTCATTGCTTTATTGTGGTACAATAAAACTCACCTCCTACATATATATATACATATATATATATATATATATATATATATATATATATATATATATATATATATATATAATATATATATATATATATATATATATATATATATATATATATATATATATATATATATATATATATATATATAACAAAGAGGGTGTGGTAAGATACCAGGTGGACCATAACGCACCAGAGTACCAGAGTACTTAGGGTAGTAGAGTGGGTAATAGGAAAAGAGTCGGGACCCCGACGGCTGAACTCCGCCGTTTCGACAGCTAGATCCGAAAACGGATCTAGCTATATGTGTGTGTGTGTGTGTGTGTGTGCGCGCGCGTGCTACGAAATTTATATACATTGACCAGTTCACGCGCGCACGCTTACTCACATATCCACTCTCTCACAGCAGCCAGCCTCTCACGCCCATCCTTCAAGCATACGAACACACCTAAATGCGCGCGCGCATACGCACACACACACTCTCTCACATGCACGCATACACACATGTCCACCCGGCATATACAGTGATTACCTCCCTTCCTAAACCAATCTAACGCGTAAGATACCCGTCGACAAGCAAAACTCCAAAATAGCTGACTGAATATGCACGTGTTTTTTTTTCCCATGTTTTTCTCATTTTTCCTGTTTCTTCTTCTCACTGTTTATTGGGCGTTTTTGTTTTTACCCCCGCCCCTCCTTTTTTTCTTCTTTTTTTTTCTCTTTTATGCATTTATATTTGTGTTTATCAACGATGGATTGACAGTATCGATAGAGAGTCGGACAGCAAAGAGTTACGGCCCTTTATGATCTGAGTTCAAATCCCGCCGAGGTTAACTTTGCCTTTCATCCTTACGGGGTCGATAAAATAAAGTACCAGTAATGTACTGAGATAATTGCTGGCCTTGTGCCAAAAGTAGAAACAATTATATTTGTAATGTTATTTTAAACATTTATAATGTTATTTACCCAAATTAATTGTCTTTTATTTCTAACTCTATTTTCTGTGTCCGAACGGTTAAGACTCTGTTCCTGCTATTTCAAGCGTTAAACTAATGTATTTCTTTAATGTACTGTGTAGATGCTTTGTTACTTCTGTTTACTTTTTACATACATCTTTAATCAGACATAGATGTTCTGACTATACATAAGAAATTATTAATTTAAATAATATATAATAATAACATTATAGATAAAAGAAATAGAAATATAATAATACTATTTCTATCACAATGCAGTTGTAACCTAAGCAAACATGAAAGAACAGCCGAACTGTCATCGCCTCCATCTCTCTGGACCTCCCTATCTCTCCGTATGGTGAACAAATGGGGTCCCACGTGCTGGCCTCCCCACAGCCCCGGCGGACAGAATGGAGAAGGCGTTGTCAATACTCATCTTTTTCCATTTCTTAGAGGGTTCTAAACCCATTATGAGATTCTTTATATATATATGAGTAAGTATGTTTTGAAACAGCAAGCGAGTTTGAAATTAGAAATAGAAGCTTTCGCAGTATGTTATATATATATGGGTTGAGGAAGGCGAGACTGTGTGGTTACTAATAACGAGTATTAGAAGGTAAGGGGAATTAAACAAGAGACCCAATACTAGACTGGTACTTTTTTATTGACCCCGAATGGATGAAAGACAAAGTTGACCTTGGTGGGGTTTGAACTCAGAGAGCTGAAACGAATACTGCAAAGCATTCTATCCGACGTTCTAACGACTCTGTCAATTTGCTGCCTATTATTATCGTATAATATTGGACAGAGATTCCTTTTTTATGGTGGTGAGATATGGTATATGGTGGTGGTGGTGGTGGTGATGATGGTGGCGGCGGCGGTGGTGGTGGTGGTTTTGAGAGGTTTTGTGTCAATAACGATGACGGATTGATTGATATTTATTCACTATTACACAAGTGAAAATTATAGAACAATGTTTATTTCTCTATAAGTCTACGATTTATTATATCTTTATTTTTATTTTTCATTTACAGGTATACTCGTTCGAGGACTTTTAAATCGTAAAAGACAACGCCTTCTTCATTGTCGACAATCGATATATAAAAAATTTACCAATTTTGATGATCCCCAGTCTTCAATGGACGACGTTAAAGTACAATCGGGTGACAACACTTCAGAAACTCTTAGTATACAAAGAAGCGTTTCATACGCTGAGGCCATCAATGAAATCAGCTTTAACATTTCTGATCAAACTTCCACTAATGGAAGTGTCTTTACTATTTCCAATGATATTAGTGGTCCGAAATCAAACCCTGGGTCAACAAGATCCATTCCTTCAACTACGGTACGGTCGACTGATTGCTTGGTTGACGAGCAAAGAGATTCGTGGGACAACAAAGTTCAGTATTTATTAGCTGCCATCGGTTTAGCTGTCGGTTTAGGTAATGTCTGGAGGTTTCCTTACCTAGCTCAAAAAAATGGAGGTGGTAAGTTTTCGTAATTTCTAAAATGCTCTTTTAAATTATTAAATAGTTCTTTATATTCCATGATTCGTACATTTGTTAGTACCCACAAAATTTCATGTAACGACCAAATATGTGGAATGTTGTGTGTATATGATCAATTTACATATATAAAGACAAAAACAATGATAGTATTGTTTATATTATTGCTATGTAAATGTTTTATAAAGCACTTATAACCCTGTTAAGTTTAACAGTGTAGGAATTACGTAACGAACTGGATCCTTGAGTCACTGCTTGTCTTTAGTTTTCGAGTATTTATTCAAGGCGGTAGTGGGTTCCTTTTTAGGGATATTATGCTAATTTCGGGATCATGGATAAATTTCAATTTTTCACCAATAACAAAATAAGTATAATACGCTTCGTTATACAAATGAGGAAATAGTTTTATAATACTAATGAGGAAATAAGCGAAGGTGCATGGCCTAGTGCTTGGGATGTTGGTTGTACGATTGTAATGCCGTCGGTACGATTCTTGGGTTGGGTTATATTTTGTATTCTTGAGCAAAACCCTTCATTTCACTTTGCTCTAGTTTACTCAGCTGAAAATTAGCACCAATAGTTGCTGGGAGTTCAACCCTGTGATGGACTGGCATCCAGTCTTGTACTGTCAATCGCTAAACACCACGGAAATTGAGATAACCACCAACCTAACAAGTCTTTGGGTTTGAGACAGACTTAAGACTTTTAAAATGAGAAAACGCTAATGTCCAATCCTTCCATTTGAAACTAGTTTGGATGACCACAGTGTGTTGGTGTAAATATCTTAATGAAAATCTATTTAAATGTTATTAAATCAGCCGGGATACAACAAGGGTCATTTTTTGTTCATTAATATAATTATATATCTGGCTAAATGACAAGTTTAAAAAGTTATTTCAAAATTAATGTTCTTATATAGTTTTGATTCTCTACCCCATTTTCTTCTTTTTTTTTCATATAGAGAATGTAACAAAATTATATTATTTTATTTCATTGCAGGTGCCTTTATAGTTCCCTATGTTCTAATGTTGTTTATTGAAGGTCTTCCAATATTCTTTTTGGAAGTCGCTATCGGTCAACGCATGCGTAAAGGCCCCGTCGCTACATGGGGTCAAATTTCTCCATATTTAACAGGTATTGGATATTCGTGTGTAATGGTGTCCTTCCTGGTTAGTATTTACTACAATACAATTATATCATGGTGCCTCTATTATTTAGTTATGAGCTTTCGTTCGGAACTACGGTGGTCAAGCTGTCCAAATGACACTAGAACTTCAAACGAATGTAACGTAAGTTTTTTCTTCTCTCCTTTATTTGTATTTTACTTTCTTTGTTTGTAAATATTTCATGAGATTGTTTTTTAAAGTATAAGAAAGAATTTTTTTTTATTTGAGTCTTAACGAAGCTCTGTCCTAAACTTATAAAATCCCATTTCTTTATTCTCTTGTACTAGAAAACCAATACAGCGTGAGTCATATATAAATAATGAAAGATCAGTGGATTAGATCTACAACTGAAAATGGTTAGCAGCCAACTAAATCATGTTCAGGTTTTGCTCACTTGAGTTACTACTAAAGATTTTTGAAAGATTATGTATTTTGTAAGCGGTTTGCATCGTTATCACTACCAACATGTTAATGCCCTAGTAACATTATCACCTAATAACATTATTACTGCAAACACATTAATGTCTTAGTAACATTATCACCACAAACATTGTTATGGTAAGATTATCATTGCCAAGACACTAATGTCCAGGTAGTCTGAGTTCAAATCCCGCCGAGGATAACTTTGCCTTTCATCCTTACGGGGTCGATAAAATAAAGTACCAGTAATGTACTGGGTAATTGCTGGCCTTGTGTCTAAAGTAGAAACAATTATCACTACCAGCATTTTAATGTCCTGGCAACATTATTTCTACCAGCATGTTAGTGTCCTAGCAACATTAGCACTACCAACATATTAATGTCCTAGTAACAGTATTTCTACCAGCATAGTAATGTCCTAGTAACAGTATTTCTACCAGCATATTAACGCCCTAACAACATTATTTCTACCAGCGTGTTAATGCCCAATCAACATTATCATTACTAGAATATTAACGTCCTAGCATGATTATAACTACCAACGTGTTACATCTTAGCAACATTATTACTAGTAAACAAATAATATTCTAGCAACATTTAAGGGTGTTAGATTGGCAGAATTTGTGCACCGTCGTATAAAGTATTTGTGCTGGCTCTTTACATTCTGAGATCAAATCTCGCTGAAGTCAACTTTGCTTTTTATGCTACCGGGATCGATAAAATAAAATACCAACTATGTACTGGGTTTAATCAACTTTACCCTTCACCCAAATTTGCTTTCTTTGAGCCTAAATTAGAAATCAATATTCTAACATCTGCAGATAATTTGAACAACCATCTAACTGCCATTTTTTGTTGACCTTCAATTATATAGCAAAACGGGAAAAAGAGGTAAGCAAGTCCTGATGTTATTTTAAATAACAATAAAACTG
>OZ024742.1:118649395-118764395 GCA_964016885.1 Eledone cirrhosa
AATCATCTGTCGTCGCTCGCATAAGTAACACACGCAAACAAATACACATACTTTCACACCTGATTTCGCCAATTGCCGGATAACATCAAAACAAAACGCACAGATACACACATGCACATACATAAACACACATACACACATATCTATACTTATAAAGCTGACGGTCGTATGTATGTCTCTATAATTTAACAGCTTTACTCTCTGTCGCTCTTCACTCTCTACATGACAACAGTTTTAGTTTCTGTATCTCTCTTCAATATATACACATAGAGAGAGATTTAGAAAACTACACACACACATATCTACAGAGAGGAGGGGAAAAGAGAGAGATAGGCTGTTAGACAGAGATACAATTAAAGTGTTAGTTATTCAGAGAGACAGCTGAGCGTTGTATGTATGTATCCTACACACCTCCCTATAGTTTCTTAGCTTTACTCTCTCTGTCGCTCTTCCCTCTCTCTATAATAGATCATTCCCCTCTCTATAATTTAACTGCTTTACTCTCGCTGTTGCTCTTCACTCTCTATATGACAAACACTGTTTTAGTTTCCGTATCTCATTTCAATATATACACATAGAGATAAGCCGTTAGACAGAGAGAGAGATACAATTAAAGTGTTAGTTATTCAGAGACAGAGGGGGACCAGCAAGTGACCGAATTTCCAATGACGTTAAATTAAATATTGGCATTAAAATAATTTTGAAATAAACAATGTGTATGATAAAATCAAATGTAGCGGTGATTGAAAAATAACGTTTATTTCCGTCATATCTCTTTCATCTGTCGTCGCTCGCATAAGTAACACACACACACATACTTTCACACCTGATTTCGCCAATTGCCAGATAACATCAAAACAAAACAGACACACACACATATCTATACTTTATATGTATGTAAGATCATTCCCCCTCTCTATATGACAACACTGTTTTAGTTTCCGTATCTCCCTTCAATATATACACATAGAGAGAGAGAGAGAAAGATTAGGAAAACTACACACCTACAGAGGGAGGGGGGAAAGAGCGATAGGCCGTTAGACAGAGAGAGATATAATTAAAGTGTTAGTTATTCAGAGAGATAGTCGGAAGGACAATGTGACACAGGAGGTTGTGTGTGGTATCTTTGCAGTGGAGTGGTGGGGGAAGGTATACCTAGCCAGGCTCCAGCTTAGTACATATATAAAATTAGGAAACAACTACATATTTGATTGGTAGTTATTACTTCCCTTTATTTTATTCCATGGCTAAATAGTAGTTTGTTTACTGTAATAAAAAAATATACTCTAGTTCCTGATATTACTTAGCAATTTCTACTTTTTTACATAGCAAGCTACATATTTTAGAAGACATATTCTAAAATGAAAATGGATACTTTTTTTTTTTTTTAATTCGGTAAAATACTGCGCAACAATAGGAAAATTTTAAAATGCATTTTCTTGTTAACACTTTTTTTTTTTTTGTAATTTTCATTTCACTGCTTCAGTGTGACTAGAAAAATGCAGATCTTAACCCTTTTGTTACTGTATTTCTAATGAAATACTTTCAATTTTAAGTAATTAATTAATAATTTGGGAAATATGTACTGAAATTATGATTCCATATGTTATAATAAATATGCAATGATGTTTGTAACAAACAAAATGACTTTATATAAAATTATGTTGAAGGCTTTGAGGAGGTACACTTTAAAATAAGTGGCGTTGTTTCATAGATAAAAGCAGGTTGGTATCTATAGGATTAAAGGTAAATTAGAGCAAAGAGTATATATTTATACTATCTGATAAACATCTCATGATTGTTGAGATTAAAAAGATTAACTTGTTGAAGCAAATGGTTTTATAATTGGATCTTACTGTTAACCAGCTGCTACTGTTTGGTTTTTTTTAATCAGGTAATCTATTTATAATTTAATTATAAAGGAAATGTGTTTGTTTTCAATATCAGTAATAAACACACTAGGATTAAATATAATGATTAGAAAAAATATATTAGGATTTTATATAATAGTATATTTTCCTTTCTTAGTGTTAGATTCTTTGCTCAGGATGATCATCATTTTTTGTCCACTTTACATACCGGCATAAATTAGACAAGTCATCCCAATCTGAGTTCATAGTCAGAATTACTGATCTCTTGGGTGTGTCAGAGTATCACATCTTGCTCATACCTTACAATTTTGGTATGGTTTCTATGGCTGGATGCCCTTCCTGATGCAAACTGCTTTACAGAGTGTATTGGGTGCATTTTATCTTAGCACCAACACTTGTGAAGTTGTCTTGTATCACACAAGATGAATATTTATTTGTTTCTGTTCAAGGCAACACGGCCGAAAGTTTTTATGGTCTGTGTCATTGAACTTTAAAATAATTGGCAATTTGCCACAGTCGTATATATTTTTCTTTCTTAATCTGACTCACTTTTTGCTCTCACTCACAAACTAACGAAATATCAGTGGCCCTCAGTTCATTGTCCAATAGATAATTGATGCAGCAATCTGTAGCTCTAGTGGTCAATATAAAGAAAGAAAACAATTGGTGGAGCCACATTCAAAAATAAACTTAGCAGCAGCAACTAATAATGGTGTCAAGATGTGGTTATTATATATATATATATATTTTTTTTTTTTTTTTTTTTTTTTAAGTATTTCAGACCCTCCACACAGCTGAGATTCAGGTAACTGAAGTCTAACATTTTCAGGTCAATCTCAATTCACTGGTCGACTTAATCTGTTCAGTTTAACAACAAAAATAGGTCTTTGGATGTTTTTAGCAGGGTTCACTCTCAGTTGGGACATCTTTTAAAAAGCTAGATGGTCACAGATACAATACTGTTGGAAAAGTAAGTGGTTAGTTACACTTGGAATATTAAAAAAAAAAAAAAAGGTAGATGGTCACAGTTGAAATGGCATTAAAAATAAAGACATATAGTCATTACTTGAGCCAGAAAGGTGAGTGAGAATAATATGAGACTGGCAATAAGAGGTTGAAAATTAAAACACTGATCAGAACAGAGGTATGTGTTTGCTACATACAGACAAAACTTTGATGAACTAAAATTATCCAAGCGCTTAGTAGATACAAACAGTCAATAAAACTTTTTCAACTTAAAATATTACAAGTGTAACATCAGTTTACTGTCTATTTTTCCACACTAGCATGGGTTTGATGAGTTGTCCCATTGTGAGACAAGTCAGATCAGGTGGCTGTGTCTTGTTCATAGAGAATTCTTTCTGGCATGGTTTCTATGGCTGGATGCCCTTTTTTATGCCAACCACATATACACTGCTGGGTGATTTTGTTGTGACACCAACACGACCACTTTACAGTAAGGGCTGGGTGTTTTTTGTTGACACCTTCATGACCACTTTACAGTGTGGGCTGGGTGCTTTTTTTTTTGTTGTGACACCAATACAACCACTTAGTGTGGGCTGGATGCTTTATGTTGTGACACCTTCATGACCACTTTCTGGACTGGGCACTTTTTATCATGTCACCAATGACCACTTTAC
This sequence comes from Eledone cirrhosa, assembly GCA_964016885.1. NCBI lineage: Eukaryota > Metazoa > Mollusca > Cephalopoda > Octopoda > Eledonidae > Eledone > Eledone cirrhosa. Next base: position 118,652,907 of record OZ024742.1, read on the forward strand.
AGTGTGTGCTGGGCGCTTTGTCATGGCATCAAAACAACCACTTTAGTGTGGAGCTACACTGTCATATTTGTATATAGTATATAGAATATTCCCCAGGGCTATTCCCTCTCGGCCATATTGTTGATATTCATAATTGGCATCTCTACATCCCCTTTATTTCTCTATAAAGTGGTTACTCTTCATTTTGCCAACATCTCCCCATGCAGGAGACTGGGATTTGTGTCCTTACTGGAGAGGTATTCCTTTTTTTATAGGTGAAGGTGTGACTGGATGATTAAGGGGTTGGTTTTAGGTTCAGTTGTGTTGCATGGCAATTTGGGTTAGCAAATGCTTTGTGGGAGGAAACTGCTGGAGCCCGTTGTATATATATATATATATATATACACACGTGTAGCTGACTGTCTGTATGGGTCATTTTATTTTATAGCATTACGCAGGAGTACACTACTATATATATATATACACATGTAGCTGACCGTTGTTATCATCAACTAAATGAAAGCAGTGTAAACCAGCATGGCCACAATCTACTGACTGAAACAAGTAAAATAATTGTTTCTACTTTTGGCACAAGGCCAGCAATTATCCAGTGCATTACTGGTACTTTATTTTATCGACCCTGTAAGGATGAAAGGCAAAGTTAACCTCGGCGGGATTTGAACTCTGAATGGCAAGGGCCGTAACTATGCGTCAAAGCATGGCGTCCGACCCTCTACCGATACTGCCAATTAGAGTATATCAAGCTCTGTTGAAGAGGTCTAATGAGATTGAAACGTCGATAGTTGTTATCAGGTGACTTTAAATATAGACCAAATCTGCTCTCATTTGGATAGTCTATATTATCCAGAAATTTCAATCAACTGATCTTACTAGAGTTATCTTCCAGATTTATATATATATATCAAGGGTAAAACAATATATTTGTATGTAGAGTTATTTATGAGAGTATATAAATGCCATATATTTTCAGAGCGAGCTCAATGTTTTATACAATGTTGGTTGGAAGAATAAGAAATACTTTAAAGGAAAAAGATATGGAAAGAAAGACAGAGCATATATAAGCTAATAGAAAGATGGAATCGGAATTCTACATAAGTTCATTGCTTTACATATACACACACTTATGTATGGATATATTTAAACAAGCCAAGGCAGTTTTTATCTACTAATGGTGAGAGGAATCTTTGTTGATCGAAGTTTTTCAACTCACTATGATACGTTACTGTATTTATAAGCAGAACAAAGCATGTCTCCATCCGACAGATATTTTTGGCACTATCAATCAATCGATCAATACAACCATTTACTTGTTTAGCAAACTTTTCAGTTATTTGTTGGCAACACCTCTATAGCTATTTTATATATTTTATTTCTTCGATAATTATGTCTTTAGAAGTCTCTGGTTACATTCCAGATTCACCATTATAGGATTTTGGTGAAGCGATTTATTATTATTAAGTAACTCACTTATGTTTTCCAAACTCCAACGACCATTGTTTTGGTCTGTGTTTTGAAAATAAATTTTGTTTATATAATGATCATAAGTAATTGTTTCAATTGAATAAACAATAGTTTTCGAATTTACGCACGTTATTTTTACCGAACAACATCATTCCCAACAATAGTGGTTCGGAGATATCAAACCTGTTACCGTGATGAAAAAAAAATGGAAAATATTCTCCTCAGCTTATGTTTATTCAGTCTATTTTCTCTTGTCGTTTTTAGAACTAGGGAAGAAGAAAAAAAATTATATGAATTTAAATAAAGCATCCCAAAAGTATACATATTTACAGAAACTATATCGACAACGAGCGAACGAATAAGCCTCTAAGCGGTCGATCTACCTGCTGGAAATAGTAACCAAATTTCACGCAAAACGTACCTCGCTGTTTTAAAATAAGGAAGGACATTAGGTAATATAGTTGTAAACATAAAAAAAAACCCCAGAATTGTCACGACTTAAACGTCTTAGATAATAGGCCTGATAATGAAGGCTGATCTCGGTATAAACAACAACAGTAATGTAATCTAAAGTTTGTGTAACTAATCCAGAACGGAAAACCATCTCCGTGGGATGCGAGAACAACCTTTTATTGAAGTGTTATTATTCAGCTTAAGGTAAACACGTGATGTTGTTTGTACACAAGCCAAACCTATGTTGGTGTGGGCGGTTATCTACGGAGAGAAATGCTTTAAACGGAATGAGTTAGAAAATTAATTATTGATATTCAGAATATATGATTTTCTGCACATATTTAACATATTTATTTCTAAATGTAATTCTTACAAAAAAAGAAAAAAAACTTTTTGATAAATTTTATATTTGTTGACAGACTTGTTATATTGAAGATTTATTATTATAGAAATCTTCTTGAACAAATATTTGTCATGAAATTCAAAGATGTATTAGTTTTATTGACGTGAAGAAAATAGTGATATAAAAGTTTAATAAGTTTTATTAAATAGATTTGCAAAATCTGTCGGAATCGCGAAGGAAATGCACTTCGGTTCTGTAGAAATAGTGCGAAAGAAGAAAATCTAGGTATCATTGCGCGACGTAACCCCCGCCATTATTGTAGAGTACCTGGCTACATGGTGATTACTTTTCCCCTCTCAAAGTTAACTTACACTTTGATATATCTAGTAATTCTTTTTTTTTTTTTTTTCTGTGATAAAAACTAGATATAAACGCCTAATCGAAGATTAATGCCATGGACGGATACTCTGATGATATGGACAAAGATATTAATCGGTTTAAAGAGGATTTAAGTATGTTCGAAGTACCCTCACCACAAACATACTGGCAGGAGGTGACAGCTAAAAAATCGGATACATCGGCTGGAGAAGAATTTAAATGCAAACAGAGCCTATATATGGCACACATGCAACAAAAACAGGCTGCACAAATGAAATTTCATAAAACGCTTGTAAGTTCATCTGGTTTCGGCTCCGGTCTTGAACACCCGTCTAACTTGCTTCATCACCACCAACAGTTACATCAACAATTACTACACATCCGAGGAGATTCGAAACCACCGATTCCGATCCTCCTTGGCCAGTCAAATATGGGAGCAAATTCTAATATGAAGCCAGTAATGTCCATATTTCCTCAGCCAGGTAGTAACTTATTGCCTTTTCATCCTCCGTCTATCACAGGTTCACCTCTTGGAGAACCACCATCGTCCTTGATGCCATTTCCTCGTTATCCGGACACGATAGGGTTAAAAAATTCCTCCTCTGCAACTTCGTCTTTTCCAAATAGTACTATTCCGCCACCGCCACCACCTCCCTCATCTGCAGCCTTGGTTGCGGCAGCCGCTGCACATGCTTCTCCACCACTTCTACCTCTTCCAGGTATTGTAATGACGACATCCACTTCGACTCCAACTATGATACCTATACAGATAAATTCTAACCAACCTTTGTCTAATACTGCTAATACCAGTGCTAACACCAGATCACAACAATCTGGTTCGACATTTTCTAGTCCTCGGTCAAGTCTAGGTAGTGGTGGTGGAGCTGATTCTAAAAATTCCAGTCCACGTACCAGTGTCATCGGACCTCCAGCTCCGCCTCTACCGTTGTCTGTAGTTTATGATCAACGATTTGGTAGTCCACGATCTAGTATTGCCAGTTCGAAATCTAGTATTAGTGCTGGTTCAATAGATTCCAAACAATCTAGTCCAAGAGCCAGTCTGACTGGTGTTTTATATGATCGATACCCCAGTCCTCGAACTAGTATTGTTATGAGTAACAACGAAAGGTCTTTCAGTTCCCATCCGGACACCATACTTAATACGAACACTTACTCATCTCATGTTAATCACCAGGCTATGATGGTACAAAATACCAATGCAGGAGGCGGTTCTCGATCAATTTTAACTGACAGTAGATTTAATGAACCAGCTCCACATATTTACAATGAGCTTAAATATCGAACTCATCCTATAATTGTATCTTCTCCTTCAACTGATTTAACATCTGATTCTATAACACAGCCAATTTATGCTAATACTAACCAGTTTTTACAAACATCTGTAAATAATACTACACAAAGTCAAAGTCCTTATGGAAGTATACCTATTCAAATTACTGCCCACAACATTCCTAGGCCTCCTGTACCAGGTAATATTGCTGCAATGCATTTACCATTATATTATGAAACAATACCTCCGAAAAAGAATGGATTTTCAGATGCTGAAGAAAAACTTGCTGCCTTAACACAACAATTAGAAAATGAAATGCGTATATCAACAACTCGTAAACCAGTTGATATTCCTAAGGAACCCCCTCCACCTTATCATGGACCTCATAAAACAGAGCCAATGCCTGGTAGTACATCATCAAGAGTTCCTTTGAAATATGCCAATGCACCAACAAGTGTTGCAAATGAAGATATTGCATCTAATCAGTTTTCTCAGCCCACTTCGACATTTATTCAACCGACTTCCGAATCTCTTCCAAAATTATCTGTCTCGCCACATTTAACTTATCAAGTGACCCCAGGACCAAGTAAAGGTCCATCTGAAGCAGAAAAGAAACTAGCAGCTTTAACACAACAGCTAGAAGATGACATGGAAAACAATCCTCAGGGAGAATATTATGGTAGGTTCGAAATCATTCATTCAACCTAATTTTGTTTTCAGAAACATCAGACACATGTATTGTTTTTGTTTTTTTTACATACATTATCATGCATGTTTATTGGGATTTGTGTCAACTAATTTAATAATCTACCATATTGAAATAGCATTGTCCATAATATTGAATGTGAATAATATATTTTGTGATTTACGTACAACTGTCGTTTGAATTAAACGATATTTCCATTTAACATGAAGCCTGTATATGTATTATCAATATTTTTGTTTTTACATGGTGAACAAATTTTATATTTTTAATGTCAGTGAATATAAAATGATGGAGTCGAGTATAAAGAAAATATTGGCTTAACAGCTTGTTTAATGTTTCGTATTTCGATCCTCTTCCGGTGTTTCTTTGTGTCTGACTAGGGCACTTAATTCTTTAATTCCGGGGAAATTCATTGCAGTTGTTTAACATAACTGACACCCATGCTTCGTAACTCATTTTTTTTTGTCAATATTAACTATCGAGTATGTATGACTATTTGTAGTGTAGATGTTCTTTGACAAAATAGATTTCATAAAAATGTAAACTCCTTTAATGATAACTATTATTGTATATATGGAGAAAATAATAAAAGAAAAAGCTGTAAGGTTGTCACAGAATTCTGCAAGTATACAATAATATACAAGGGCAGGTCAACAGGATTAAGCCTAATTTTAGCCCTGTCTATTATGATTGTCACATGTGTCTACATAATTTATTGAAGTAAGACTAAAAGCCCATAGTTTGGGATTTGGTGATCACCTTAAACTATCATTTCAACAACAATCTCAAAACTGTATATCATTACTCCACTGTATCTTCAACTTTTACACTGATTTATTATTCGAGTGCGTCATCTTTACGATGTATAAAATGAATGACGATCGAATTGAGACAGTGTAGAATAGAGAGGGCTCTTTCGTCACGCCGAGGATAAGATAAAAGTTGGTGTTAAGAAGAGTACCCAGTTATATATACCCTCCTAGACGAAGGGCAGTAACTTCAAATAAAAACTAACTCCGATCGTAACTACACATCAAACTCATGCCAGCATGGAAAACCGATATAAAATGATAAAAAATATCCTGTACAAACATGAGGGTTAATTTTGAATTATAACTTTTCGTCTAAATTTCAGAGATGAGGAATTATCATTATTGTAAACTGATTTATTTGAGCTAGTGTCCTTACCTTGTTTGTTATAATGAACCTCTGTACCCTCTAGCCTTCTTTGTGTGCTTGTCATCTTCGGTAATGTTGTCAGGATAAATAGCACAGTCGTATAAACGTTGGTTAAGTGTTAAGTACACGAATTTACCTGCTGGTTATAAGTTTCATCCGTGGGACTCTAATCTAAAGAGAACACACAAGCGACATCACAGGTACCTTATACACAGGCAACAGAATGAGAAATTCCTGTGGTTTGATTAAAGGGTTCAGTTTGAAATTCCAAGAACATTCATTACCTATGACAACAAGCATTTGAAGAAAACTAGAGAGTACATCACCCAAAACGTGATTATAACAATCAAGGTGAGGAAACTAGTCCGAATAAATCAGTTTATAACATTTTTACACTATATTCTATTTATTCATTTTTTAATACAATATAACAACAAAGCACCCAATCCATCATATCTGTAAATCGGTCGTATTGGTGACACGAAAAAGCACCCAGTTCACCCTCTAAGGTGGTCGTGTTGGTGACGACAAAAACGCACCCTGTTAGATGGTTGTTTAGGTGCCACAATAAAAAGTACCTAGTCTACACTTTAATGTGATTGGCATTAGGAAGGGCATCCAGCAGTAGAATCTAAGCCAAATTATAGATTGATATGGGCTAGACATGGTCACCTGACCTGAATTATCACATAGCATGACAACCTGTCTAACCCATACAAGCATGGAAAAATAGACATTAAACAGTGATGATGAAATAATACCTAGTTACATTAATATTTTACATAAAACTATCGAATCAAAATGAAAGAAAATATTAATTCAATCCGAAGTGTGTCAATCAATCACACAACACACAAAGTGTTGGAGCCTCCCTCTAATATTTTAGGCAATCCAACGTGATCACAGAATTACAACAGGTGACAGCAAGGCTAAGACACTGGAACAACCAAGCACCCTCGTGTATCACCGGGTACCATTCTTAAGGCAACCCGCCCACGTTGACAAGAGCTTCATTGTCAGCAGCCCAGCTCTTCCAAATAACTCAAATACCACAAGCTGGAAAAAATAGTTTGTTGATAATTCCCAGTATTTTGGAATTTTATTCCAGTCAGCTATGGAAGCAGTGACCCTCATATTTACTGCAGCATACAGAATGTGGGAAGGGACAAAAGAGTCACTTACTGTGGCATCTCAAATGAGACATCTACCTCATACCCAAGAATAAAGGGTAAGACCATCTGGTCTCTTCTCATCAACTCTGGACAATCCAGCCAGCTCCAGAATTGAGGGGATATTTACCCCGAGCCATGGCTCGCTTAATAATTATGTTTAGCTTGATATGGCGAGCAAAGCAACTTGCATTCATGTGGTATAACAAACCATGAAGACTTCTGGAATCAAGGGACCTACCACAGCGATATTTCATTCCCCCACAGACATCAGCTCTCACTCTGAGTGCAATGGAGATGCAGAACTCATCCAGACTGAGTTGGCCATGGGCAGGACATCTATCCAGGCCCTTGAAAATTGATCAGATTGATCAAAGAGAGAGAGTTGAAAGTGTCTCTTGCATATAAATTGTCCCAAACTCTCTGCTTCAGTTTATCCTCCTCTGTATCAGGAACTGACTATCTTAGCTCCCTCCACTGTAGTAGAACTTCATCCATCTCCCTGTTAGAACTAATCCATGTTGGAGAAGATGTTACCTACCAAAGGGGAGCAAGTATAGATGCAGGGAAGAGACAGAGATGAGTATTTATGCAAACCTAGGCCTCCAATTCTTTTGTACAATGCAGCCTTGTCACAAGAACTTGATGTTGACCAAGCATTCAAAGATTAGGGTGTCAAAGTGTTGGAGAGATTAGAATCTATAGGAGGAACTGACTCTGAGCATATACAATAATTTAGGAATCAATTGGTAATTCCTAAATATAAAAAAAACCTTGATTGGGCTCAATTGCCTCAATATTTTTTAGTAGTTACTCAAGGTTAGCCATCTTGAATAGAAAGATAGGCTCGAAAGCTAAGTCAGTAATTGGGGCTTCTAGATATCACTATGCTAATGAGGGAGGTACCGTAATAGAGGGGAATGATTCTGTAAACAGGCCTACTGTCAGCTGATGTGAACCTGGGTGGTTGAGGAGCCAGAGCTCGCATTTGGAACTGTTGATATGGAGGCCCATGACCAAGTTCCTTAATCATCATCTACACAGTTTCAAGGACCTTGTGTGGAGGACTCCCTAAACAAGTATCAAGATACCAGACATTCAAATCCAAGTCAACCCTTATTTTAGTAACATTGATGCCTAGAGTAGGGCCAAACGATGCAGATATGATGAATTGGACACCAGAGGAAAGGTAGGAGGGCTCTTGATAATCTTTCCTAGCAAAGTGGTAGAGCTGTGGTGTCCTCTCCTTGACTGTGGAGTAGAAGGTAGTCTTCAGATAAATTTGAGGATAACCTTGAGGACCTCAGTAGGCAAGTTGATAAAAGCCTTTGTGGCATGGGCAGCTGCCTCAGACCTAACTGAGTAGAGGGAAATTCTGCAAACAGTCTGAGACCGATGACAGACACACTTTTGCTGTGAGCCATTGCAGAGTACATTAACCTCGAATATAGAGGAGGACTCTCTCAAACAAGATCATGTTGACAAATTGCGTCTGGTTCTCCAAAAGCTCAAGGCTGGCATCACCAGCTGACAGGGATATAATATCCTTATGATACTGAAGTCATAGATCATCAATCTCCACATGAGAAACGGCAGGAAAAGATGTCATCACTTTCCTGATGTTATCTGAGGTGAAAACTGGTTGTAAATAACCTGGTGGGCCTGTCCAGTGTAAACAGTCACCTGGGATCTGTATTACATTGAACAAGGGAGAACAGAGAAGTGAGGGGGCAAACAGCCCCTTTAATGTCAAATTCACTGAATTTGGCATTGACAACTTTCTTTAGATTTGGTAATCATTCATTGTTAGGAGCTGTGTTGATCACCGACCTGAGATGAACAGTGGTTGGGGTGGACTTGAGCTGTAGTTTTAGGAAAGATGCAAAGGAATAAGAACAGTTTCTGCCAATCCTGTTTTCCTTCCATCAACTATTTTTTTCAAATACAAAATTAACTCACATAAACTTCTTGAAACCTGTAATTGTATTTTAAAAAAGAATGTTAGCTCATATATTTAACATTTTATCCCCAATTTTTAAAAATACTACTTGGTACTGTGATTTATCCATATTTTGTTACTATGTTATGTAGGCCTCTCAAAATCCTTTGTTTGCTCCAGACATGAATTAGACTGAAAAGGATATGGGATTATGAAGCAGGTGATAGGCTAGACTTCTCATGTTAAGCCTTCTCCACTAATAAGTATCCTCTGACAATCAGTGGCTCTATTGAATGAAAGAAAAATAGAGGGAAAATTATGTCAAGAGACTGACCAGGAGGTGGTGTTAAACAAAGTGGTATTTTAAACTGACCCCTTCAAAAAAAAAAAAAAAAAAAAACCAGGATGTGTTTTATCATGACTTCAATGATAAAGGACTGCACTAGGCAGGAAATTTTCATTTTGGAGTGGTCCGGAAAATACTTCAGTCCTTATCGGATGCTGATGTTAAACATAGATAGATTTGTTCCACTTTGGAGTATTGCTCACATATCTGGTACTGTGATGCAACTACACTGCATACATAACATTACAGTGTCACTTTTTAGCATATCTAACTAGTTTCTATTGTATATCTGATTTATTGTTAATCAGCTTTTCTTATAAATGAAGTCCATAATGCTAGCAATGCATTCACCTACAAAACACCTACTTCAAGAATACAGATTAGTCCAACACATTACATTTATTTGATTATAGCTAGAACTTTTTTTTATTCCATTACCATCTCTATTCATGAAGCTTTTGAATATTCTTGCTTCTTGCTTGAAATATTAACCCTTTAGCATTTAAACCGGCCAGAAAACTCTTATCCCTTTCTGTTCAAGCCGGCCGTAACTGGCCACTCATACTTATGTTAAGGTATTCTCAAAATAAATAATATCAAAATCTCATAGATTTAATAATATGAGAGATAATTATGTAAGCTAAAGTGTTTACCATGAAAATACAATAGTAAATATAGAGTAATGTAAATGCTAAAGGGTTAAATATATTTCACTAGAATACCTGAGGTGTCAGTTGGCTTTTCATTTCTCACTGTCACTATTGTTCCTTTTGCTCATATAACAACAAAACAACTAATTCACAATGTGTAACAAACTGTCCTTTGGCTTTCTGCTGCTCAACACATTCCAACTCTTCTAAACAGTTTGTTTTGCTTTTCACTCTTGTCCTTTTTGAAAATTCGAGTAGGATCTTCCTTGCTATTTCTAAAATGTTTATAGGTAGGCCTTCTGGAATATAAAGATAGCAAAACAGCTCAACACAGTTGATGTTAGATATTACTATGTCATGACAATAGTAAATCTTTGTAGAAAGTTGTGAATATGAATGTTATCTAAATACCACCTTTATCTCTGTGTGTTTGTATTTTATTGATTTTTAAGAAATATTTTATTAATGTGAACAAGAAACTAACAACAGTAGACAAATTTAAGATTAACACCACTTTTATTGAATTGTCTTCTAGAATTTTAAATTAGGAATAGGGTTGGTAAATAATTTGTATAGACTTGATGACGGAATGAACTCATTGTAATGATAAACATGATGTGTGAAGAAATTAAAAAGCTAAAAATTATTTATGATGTGATAAGGGGGTAATGACCCCATTGGTTATGAATGACTATGTGATTTGCACATAGAAAGTTCTGCTCCGAAGCACAAGTCTGGGCAAGGTTGTTTGTGGAAGACCAGCAGTTGTCTATGCATACCAATCTCACCTCTCCACACCACCGATGTTGTCCAAGAGAAAGGCAATGGCCATACTGCTTGGTACCATTGATATCACAACTCATTTCTACAGCTGAGTGAACTGGAGTAGCATGAAATAAAGTGTCTTGCTCAAGGGCACAATGCATTATCCGGTCCAAGAATCAAACCCACAACTTCACTCTCACCACTAAACCATGCACCTTCACAATGATGTGATAAATGAAAATTATAAAATAAAGCAACTATTATTGAATTAAAACAGCATATAATCATTTTGTTGTGCATATTTGCTCACAAAAGCTGTGTCCTTTATATTAAGTTCATAAATCTTATATCAAGAATTAAAAGAAAAACAACTTACATTTGAAATTATTGCTTTTTCTTTTTGCTTTTTTTTTTTTTTTTGTCAAACAGAACAAGATATCTTATGTCTACTGTTGCAAGAGTAAACAAATTATGACATTAGCCTCTTTATTAGTGTTTATGATAGTCAGACCTCAATAGCTGTGAAATTTAATCTTGTAGTATTAAGATAAGAGTAAAAGACAAAGACAATCTACTTCTTCATCTACTCATCAATTGCTGCAGCAATCCCCTCTGCTACCTCTTTGTCTTTTTACCTTCCAATCATTGCCTACATTCCACTAGACAAAGAGCTTACAGTTTTAGCTGTGTTAGTATATGTGAGATGTTGTTTAGGTGCTGTTGATGTTAGTTAAAATGTTTAGTGGTAGTAGGACTTGTCCATCAGCAAGCAGAGTTGCATGAGATACATCAGCAGGGTTGGGAGGACCCTCAGTTGTGCCAAAGACATGAGAACCTCCCCTGTTCACTCGGTAGAACATGAGACCATACATAGGCGAGACAACAGATCCTTGGCTTGTCTGGGAGATAAGTAGCCACCGCTACAGTACTGATTTGATTTATGTAGATCCGTCCAACCCTTGCTAGCTGGCAAAGCGGATGTTAAATGACAACAATGATGATGATGATATGTTCCAAACACCAACTTAATAATGAGAAAGTTATATTACTAAATCCCTCCAAATTCTTGATTATTTAAAAATAATAGGCAGTGTCTTTCATTTGAAGTATGGTAACACATGGGTTAGACTTTTAAATTTGAATGACAAAGGTTTTTATCTGGCAAGTGAAATAGTAATTTATAAGTTAATTTATTTATAACAATTTATCAGTTAATTCATTTTCATATCTAAAACAACATTTTTTTTTAGAGGAGAAAAAATATCTCATATATATATATATATATATGGACTTTGTCAGTATATGCATCTATGCATGAAAAACATGGAATGAAATTTACAGCTCAGACCTATGTAGGTTTAGTTGGCCTCCTATGAGGTTGAATCTCATAGGAAGTTTCTTTGGTGTTTTAATAATAGAAACCACAGTCCTATGAAATGATGTGTTTTGTGCAAGAACACAACATGCCACGAAGTCGAGGAATTAAACCAACAACCTTATAACCTTGAGCCCAACACCCTAACCACTAAGCCACACACCTTTATGAACTCACTTGTCTTGGGCAATAAACAGGTTTAATATGGTAAGCTTTGTTGATTAGGAACAAAATACTATATTATTTTTATTATAAAGATCATTAGTCATGGTCTATTTTAGAATATAGCAATATAACAGAATATTTATTCAATAAATGATATAAACAAAAGTCTTTGTGACTCCATTCTTTTTTTTATGATTTGTGTCTGTCCAAAGATAAATTATATATAAAATATGAGTGTTCTATTTAAGATTGTATCTAATTCAGAGCTACAACAACAAAGTTAGAATTTAAATAATGGGTAGTCAATAAAAACAGTAGATTTTATAATTTAATTAGTTCTGGTTATACAGCAAGAAGGGGACATGTCTATCTATAGTTAATAGTGGTTAAAAGTTTTGAGGAATATAATGATAGTGGCTCTATGTTTGTTCTTGTTTCTCTAGGTTTGAATGACTTTTAGTTTGCCTTATGCTTTGTCAGTTTAGCTTAGATCAGATCTAGCTCCAGCTTAGAAGATTTTTTTCAACTGTAGCTTTTTTTGTACTATCATATCTATATTCACATCCTTCCTGTATATAGGCACAGGTGTGACTGTATTATTAACTTAGCTTTGCAACCATATGATTTCAGGTTTGAACCACAACACAGCAAATGTCTTCTGCAATAACCTTGGATTGACCAATGCTTTGTAAGTGGATTTGGTAGGTAGAAACTGAGGAATCCTCATTGTATGTATGTGTATACACATACATACAATGAGGATCCTCAGTTTCTACCTCCCAAATCCACTTACAAAGTGATATCCTTCTTGAGGCTAACCCATAACTAATATTTTAGCAGTATGGAATATATCCTTCATCCTCATTTAACCAGCTAGCTGTGGGATGTATTGTTTTTGTAGAGCACAGATATCATCACTTGCTTTAAATGGCCTTGGTATCAAAATGCACACAGCCTCAAGAAGGATATCTGGCTATAGAATGATTGCCTCAAAAGAATCTTGTTCAACCCATGCCAACATGGAATAACAGATGACAGGCTACTTTTGCTGTGAGCATCAATCTCATTGCTGTCTCTGTTGACTACAAAAGGCTTCTCCCTACAAATGAAAGGTTGGCTGTATGACAACTGCGTGTGAAGTGTGATGCTGTATGGTAGTGAGAGAGAGCAGAAGACATACGAAGGCTGGAGAGAAATGAAGCAAGCATCGATGTGTAATGTTAATGTGTGAGAACAACAAAGCATGGATGAACTGAGAGAGAAACTGAATATAAGTGGAATGAAATGTAGTGTGCAAGAGAAGAGATATTGTTGTTCTATGTTTGCATGAGATATACGGGTCCTTCTCAGTACACCATCTCTCTACTTAACATCTCTGACAGCTTCAGCCATTTGAGATAAGCTGTCACCAACTCTGCCCAAGTCTTTCCTCTTGTCCTTCCTCTACTGCAGCTTCCTTCCACTGGGAGTTCCTGGCTCTTCTTCACCTAACAGTCATGCACATCACATGGCTATACAAATGCATTCTTCTCTCTTGTACATCTAATTCCTCTTATCATTACTAAATCCCCTAATGTGTATAAGACTTTGAATTCTTCTAGTTGTCCTCAAAGTTGAAGATAAAAATAATCTGATATTTTAAAATGTCCTTGCTGAATATGTATGAACATATTCACCGATGAGTGAAGAAGTGCCAGGAAATGCCAGTTGAAGGAAGACGTGGTAGAGGTAGACCACGAAAAACATGCGCGGAGGTGGTGAGAACAGACCTCAGATCATTGAAGCTCACGGTGGAGATGACGAAGGACCGTGACGAGTGGAGAGATGCTGCGCTGAATAAGACCCGTCCCACCCTTGCAAGCAGGGAAAAGCGGACGTAAAATGATGATGATGATGATTGCATTTCTGATTTAATGTATTACTGATCTGTCTCTATTCTTAACACTGTCATTACATGGCTGTGTAATATAAACTTGAATGACATTATAATGAAGAATGAAACTTTCAGAAGGTGTATATCATCATCATCATCATCACCGTTTTACGTCCGTTCTTCCATGCTAGCATGGGTTAAACGGGTTATCCTGTTGTGGGCAGTGTCTGGCCGGCTGACCATGCCTTGCTCATACAGGAACTGATTTTGGCTTGATTTCTACAGCTGGATGCCCTTCCTAACACCAACCTCATTTACAGTGAGTGCTGGGTGCTTTTTCCGTGGCGCCTACACGTCCACTTTACAGTGTGGGCTGGGTGCTTTTTTGCCGTGGCACCTCCACGACCACCTTGGAGTGGGAGGGTGTGGGGGCATATTGTCTATATGCTTCAGCTAGTACCCATGGGAGGTCGGGTACTCTATATTACTGCGTGACGCCAGAGGTCACGGTCGTGTGTCATCGCCTTTGAGAGGTGTAATTGGGTAAGGTCGGCTTTTATCACCTCATCCCAGGTCTTCTTGGGTCTCCCCACTCCGCGGTTTCCATTGACTTCTAGTGCTCTGCACCTTTTTATGCAGCTGTCATCCTTCATACGCATCACATGTCCATACCAACGCAACCACCTCTCCTGCACACAGCATTTGATTCCTCTTATGCTCAGTCTCTCTCTCAATTCATTTATGCTTTGTCGTTTGCATATATTACTATTACACATCCATTGGAGCATGCAAGCTTCGTTTCTTTCTAATCTATGTAAGTCTTCCACCTTCAACGCCCAGGTCTCACTACCATGTAACATTGCTGTTCGGATACACGCATCATACAGTCTGCCTTTCATTTTGAGGGAGAAGCCTTTGTAAGTATAATGTGTTGAGAACTAGATAATTGCTATGAAATGATAGAAGGTAGAGATTATTTGGAAAAAACCTGCCAAACAAAAGGTCAGGACTTTTCAGTTGAGTCAAAGATCTAACAACCTCCCTAGTGCTGGTGCTATGATAAAATGCACCCAATAGTGTGCAGAATTGTATCTAAGTGGAATACAAGCCCCCTGGCCTATTTAGGAGGTCAGTAACTCTGCTTGAGTACTAACTTGGTGTGTGAAGCCCTGTCCAACCCTTGCTAGCAGGGAAAACAGACATTAAATAATAATGATGATGATAAGCAATCTCAGAAAGTTTGAACATGAGGTAAATAAAAGAAAAATAAAGATAAGTTGGAGGGAAATATCTTTACAGTAGACAAAAGCAATGAATGCTTGTCCTTTAACCCTTTAGCATTTACATTATATCGGTAGAGGGTCGGACGCCATGCTTTTCAGCACAGTTACGTCCGTTCAAATCGCGCCGAGGTTCACTTTGCTTTTCATCCTTACGGGGTCGATAAAATAAAGTACCAGTAATACACTGGGATAATTGCTGGCCTTGTGCCAAAAGTAGAAAAAATTACTCTATATATTTCATTCATTTCATTTCATTTTACGTTCACTTTTCCCTGCTTGCAAGGGTGGGACGGGAACTGATGCTGGCTTGATTTCTACAGCTGGATGCCCTTCCTAACACCAACCTCATTTACAGTGAGTGCTGGGTGCTTTTTTGCCGTGGCGCCTACACGACCACTTTACAGTGGAATGATAGGGACCCCAGTCCCTATCATCTCATTTCTACAGCTGAGTAAACTGGAGCAATGTGAAATAAAGTGTCTTGCTCAAGGAAACAACACATCACCTGGTCTGAGAATTGAACTCACAACCTTTCGATTGCAAGGCCAATGCTCTAACCACTAAGCCATGTGCATTCATACTATTGTATTTTCGCTGTAAAGGCTTTATCTCACATAATATTGAATCTATGAGATTTTGATATTATTTATTTTGAGAACAATACATTAACATCAGTATGAGTGGCCAGCTACGGCCGGTTTGAACAGAAAGAGGTGAGAAAATTCTGGCCAGATACAGCCAGTTTAAATGCTAAATGGTTAAATTATGTTGTTACAGCATGTATTAAGTCTCAAAACACTCTCAATAAAATGAACCCTGTTCACATACCTAAGCATTTTATAACTACATGCAAATTAAGGGAAAAACAAATCTGCGGATCTGTAAATATTTTAATTCTTAATATAAATATGGAAAAAAAGACAGTATAGTGATAAATATTATATACTACTAAACTAAATAGGTTGCAGTATTTAGTTACATTTCTGTACATTGTGTTCAAATCCTGCTATGGTCAACTTTCCTTTATATTCTTCTGAGAGCAATGAAATAAGTAGTAGCAGTGAAATACTGTGGTTGATGTAATTGGCCTACAAAATTGGTGGCTTTGTGCCAATATTAGAAATCAATATAAAATATGGCAGCCTATGATGACAGTAGAAACAGAGGAATGCTAGATTATGTGTCTCATACTGTTGAGTCATGCCCTAATACATTTCTGAGTTCAAATAATTTAGGGGTTAACTTTGGCTTTCATCAATAAAATTTAAGTGCAGTAATTTACATATTTTTGGTTGTGAGATCAATATTACCATATTTCTAAAGAAAGTCACTGTATATGATTTTTTTTATAATTTTAAATACAGTGAAATTCCATTATAACGAAATTCACGGGGTATAAAAAAAATTCTTTATAATGAGAAAGACCGAAATACATTGAAAAAATTTTTGTTATACTGAAAAATTCGTTATAACGGAATTTTACCTGTATAACCAAGAATTTGAAGTGATTTAGTGATATAAATAACTTCCTCTTTATTATTTGGTGTTTGGGACATAACTTACATAAAATTTTGGTGGAAGATTTTAAAATGATAATTTTAACCCCCCTTCATTGGCTTATTTCTAATGAAATACACTATTTATGATTTTGAAATAATAAACAATTTGTATGAATTTAGTAAAATAGCTTTTTCATTAAGCTGATGTTTGGAACATTACTTAACAAAAATTTCTTACATAAAATTATGATGGAAGGTTTTCATATAACTATGAAATGAGCAGTTTTATATCATAGAGTGGTTTCAAGCAGGTTGTTATTAAAAGGGTGAAAATAAGCGGGTTTGTATTGTATAACCAGTACCAAAGGGATTAATCCTTTCATTACTATATTTCTAATGAAATACATTGTATTTGAATTAATTAATAAAGAATTTGGAGGGATTTATTAAAATTATTATTTCATTATTGTGAGAGTATTTGTAACAACTTGACTTAAGGTTCTTATATCAAGTTATGTTGGAAAATATTAATTTATGTAAGAATTCTTTAAAATGAGTGGTTTGTTTAATAGAACTAGGGGTGGTTGGTATGAAAAAGAAATGGAAATATATTTAATCTTTAATTGATTATTGCTCACTGCAAAGTTTAATTTAGCAAATTTTTAATTTCTCATTTTGTCCATTCTCTTTATTTTAAAATACCTAATACAAAGTGTATTATTAATTCTAATCTAAACTATTAATAGCTATTTAGCAGACAACAGTGAGCTGTGAAAATGTAGAAAGGAATTTGACAGTTTTCAACAGTATGGTGGTGGTTGACTGTAATATATCTTAAGTCAATTCAGTTGATTATCTTTTCCACTGCAAAATTGGCCTTGTGCCCAGTCAAAAGAAATCATTATGGCTAAATGTTTGGGGTTGGAAAGAAACAGCTGTTGCATACAGTTTGAAAAATAATATATTGTCAAATCCAGAGAAGGAAGATATATCATATCAGTTAACTCTTAATGTCCTATACCACATGAAGCCACACTAGTGAGATGTTTTTGAAAAGTACACAACAAATGTTTATAATGATCTGTCCTCTAGTATAGATAATATAAACAGTTGAATTAACAAACCCATTTTAAAACACAGGGTGTTAAGAGTTAATATTAGAGCTAACTAGGTTGACAAATAAAAGTATTTTTTAAATTGTCTCCATTTATTTAGGCACATAGTTAATATATATTTAGCAAATGAAAACCTGAAAAATAGTACTTAAAGAATGGTAATCTAGTGGTAGCACAAACTCATGTTGACCAAAACTTAGCGATTAAATTTAGTTGATGGAAACTATGTGGAGGTCTGTTGGAGGAACAATTCCTGTTAATGGGTGGTAGATTTAATCTGTCACTCAGTTACCACCACCACCACCACCTGGCTCTTGGGAGTTTTAACAAAGTTCACATTGTTGCAATCATTTTGACCATTCTCTGGTTTGAGAATAACTTCCTCCTATAATTGTTGAGACCCTGGCAAAGGTCATGGATACTGCTTTACTCTCCTGACTAAGCCAATATAGTCAAAGTAAGAGTATAGGCCCTGTTGGAGTCATAATTAACTCATTTTAACTAGGGACTTTTGAAAAAGGTTAGTCTAATGAATGTTGCATTGTCATAGTTTACTAATAAGAGAGAACTCAAGGGAATGTTGAGCATGCCAATAGAATGCAATCATTGGGAGATAGAATTTGTTGGAGGCTTTAATCAGATAAGAGGAAAGAGTGCAAGTGTATCAAGCATGCTTATCATAGGAAAGGACAGATTCAATGTTCAAAATAGTTGAAGTACATCAATATAAACTAATAGATGTGGTTTGACAGTAAATCAAAGGTTGAAAAATGTTTCTGAATGTTGGTTTCCTTATCAAGCATCTGTTTTTCTTTTTCTTTTTTTCTGAACGCAATATGTGTGTTTTATATGACGTGTGCTCCAGCTTATGGCATGTAGGATATCTTATATGGTTTTAATAGCTATTCAAGACTTCTTATAGAATTTTTTTTTTTTAGGTTTTTGCTTTTATGTTAAATAATTGAAATTTCCATGACAAAACATTGGAGATATTTAAAACCTAACATATATGAGTGGTGTTGTAAGCTATGTTGTCTGAGTTGTGGGGTAGTAATTTGATTTTGTTACCTTGAGGTGTTTTGGAAGCTCTTATAAATCAGGAAAGAGCATACAAAACAATGGATATTGAGATGTTCTGTAGATGTTGTTATGTGGAAAATTTAAGAAAAAAGCAAATTCGTATATTTCTGAAAATTTACATGAGTATTTTAGTTGATATTCATTATTTAACTTGAAGCAAGATAATAATATGCAGGACGGAGACATCGTTATGCTAGCAGGAGATTCAATGGTCATGTTGGACAGCTCCAGGATGGTTACACTGGGGTACATGGTGGGCACAGTTACGGCTCAAGAAATGAAGGAGTGAGACTTCTTGAATTTTGTGATGCATGTACATTGACTATTTGCAACACAAACTTCCAGAAACCTGCCAATCACCTAATAACCTACAAATCTGGTGAGCACATAAGCCAGATTGACTTCTTACTAGTTAGGCAGCGGGACAGGCAGATAGTGTCTAATACCAAGGCATACCCTGGGGAAGAATGTACCCCACAGCATAGGTTAGTCGTTAGTGATATCTCAGTAAGCAAGAGATGGAATGAGACATACAGGAAGGTGTGGAGAAGAAAGGTCTGGAAGCTAAAAGACCTTTCACTAAAATACAAATTTAGGAAAGCCCTTCAAGATGTATATGACGAAAAAGAAGACGATTTAGAGACGTATGACATAGATAATAACTGGAATTTCTTACGTGACAACTTGCTGCAGGCTACTGATGAAACTTGTGGCTGGAGCAGAGCTCCAACCAGACAGAGAGTGACCTGGTGGTGGAACAGCACAGTAGATAAGGCCATTAGAGACAAAAGACTGGCATGGAAAGCTTTGAAAAAGGGTGGGAGTAGGGAAGAATATACAGCTACTAAGAGAAGCTAGACGTCAGGTGTACTTAGCACGCAGGGAGGCGGAGAGTAGGAGGTTTGCCAATGTTCTGCGACGGGAAGATCAGAGGCGTGCGGTGTTCCACATTGCAAGGCAGTGTGTCAATGCAAATCAGGATGTTGTTGGAGATAAATGTGTCCGGGATGATGCCGGTGTACTTAGTGTCACAAATGATCAGAAAAAGGAGGCCTGGAAATGTCATTATGAGAGACTGATGAATGTGGAGAACGACTGGGAGAGAGAGAAATTACCCTTAGTAGATCCGACAGAAGGACCAGCTATTGAGATTGACGAATATAGGGTCCAAGAGGCGATTAAGGAAATGAAAAATGGTAAGGCTGCTGGACCATCGGGAAAAGTTGCTGAGATGCTGAAGGCATCAGGGGACGTAGGCACTAAACTGGTTGCACGCATCATCAATCAGGCTATATATGGTGGTGTCATACCCAAAGACTGGTGCAGCAGTATTCTCATAAATTGCTACAAAGGTAAAGGGGATGCTCTGGAGAGGAGCAATTATAGGAGTATAAAACTGATGGATCAGGTTATGAAAGTGGCAGAAAGGATATTAACACAACTAATTAGAGAAAGGGTCAAACTAGATGAGATGCAGTTTGGTTTTGTGCCTGGGAAGAGTACAACAGATGCCCTCTTCTTGGTGAGACAATTGCAAGAGAGGTTCTTAGAGAAAAATAAGCCACTATACTTAGCCTTTGTTGACCTAGAGAAGGCCTTTGATAGGGTACCCCGATCTGTCATCTGGTGGTCCCTAAGGCAGCTAGGTGTTGAGGAATGGCTTGTGAGGACAGTGCAAACTTTGTACAGAGGTACTCTCAGTAAAGTCAGGGTAGGAATGGAGTTTAGTGAGGAATTCCAGATACAAGTAGGAGTACATCAAGGTTCGGTCCTCAGCCCGCTCTTGTTCATTATAGTCCTCCAAGCCATAACAGAGGAGTTTAAGACTGGCTGTCCATGGGAACTTCTCTATGCTGACGATCTGGTTCTTATAGCAGAATCAGTAGAGGAACTAGAGAATAAATTCTGGCTATGGAAACAGCAGTTGGAAGCAAGAGGACTGAGAGTGAGCCTAGCTAAGACAAAAGTGTTGATGAGTAGAAAAGAGGACAAAACTCTGATTCCGTCAGGGAAATGGCCATGTTCGATATGCAGAAAAGGAACTGGCATAAATTCTATAAAATGCACACAATTCAGATCCTGGGTACACAAGAGATGTAGCGGGATAGCAGGCAAACTAACAAGTAGGGCGAAATATGTATGCAGTAGAAGTAGAAATTAGACAGTAGAAGTCGCATTGATAGACACATTTTTCAAATGCAGCAGGGTGCTATAGAAGTGGTGGATAGCTTCCGGTACCTAGGAGATCAAATTAGCATGGGAGGAGGGTGTTCCGAGGCCATAGTATCTAGAATAAGGACGGGTTGGAAGAAGTTTAGGGGGCTGTTTCCTCTGTTGACGAAGAAGGGTTTCTCTCTGCGTACGAAAGGCCGGTTGTATGATGCCTGTGTGAGGAGTGCGATGCTGCATGGTAGTGAGACATGGGCAGCAACTGCAGAGGATATGCGACGGCTGGAGAGAAATGAGGCAAGCATGCTCCGTTGGATGTGCAGCGTAAATGTGCGTGAACGACCCAGCATAAATGTGTTGAGAGAGAAACTGTGTCTGAGAGGGATAGAATGTAGTGTACGGGAGAGGAGACTGAGGTGGTATGGACATGTGATGCGCATGGAGGATGACCGATGGGTGAAGAAGTGCCAGGAAATGCCAGTTGAAGGAAGACGTGGTAGAGGTAGACCACGAAAAACATGGGCGGGGGTGGTGAGAACAGACCTCAGATCATTGAAGCTCACGGTGGAGATGACGAAGGACCATGACGAGTGGAGAGATGCTGTGCTGAATAAGACCCGTCCCACCCTTGCAAGCAGGGAAAAGCGGACGTAAAATGATGATGATGATGTTTAACCCTTTAGCATTTACATTAATCTATATTTACTATTATATTTTCATGGTAAAGGCTTTATCTCATAATTATCTCACATAATTTCGAATCTATGAGATTTTGATATTATTTATTTTGAGTACAATACCTTAATAACAGTATAAGCAACCGGTTACAGCTGGTTTAAACAGGAAGAGATGAGAGAATTCTGTTCAGATACAGCCAGTTTAAATGCTAAAAGAGTTAAAAGCAGTTATTTTACAGAATTTAAATGTAAAAATTTTAGTTGGTTATTTCTCAACTAATATGACTAATATTTATATGGAGATCCATCATTATGTGCTTCTAAATTGCTAAATGCAACCAGTCGTTAAAAATAATTGTTCTTTGTTAAAAGCAGGACTACAATATTTAGATTGCCTACAATAATAAAATGTTCAATGGCAGAAATTACTGTAATTATTCTTCCATGGAGAATTTCTTTTTGGAAGTGTATAAGAATTATATTGCAATTAATTAACCCTTTAGCATTTGCATTACTCTATATTTTCTATTTTATTTTCATGGTAAAGGCTTTATTTCACATAATATCGAATCTATGAGAGATTTTTATATTATATATTTTGAGAACAATATCTTAACATTGGTATCAGTAGCTGGTTTTGGCCAGTTTGAAAAGAAAGAGGTGAGAGTGTTCTGGGCAGATATGGCCAGTTTAATTGCTAAAAGGTTATGATTTATCAATTTGTTGAAAAGCAATATGCAATAATTTGTACAAAAGGAGCGAATGTAACACAATTATAAAATAGATTAAGTAGAATATATAAAAATTCAAAATTGTCTTTTTAAATAATAGTTTTCAATTAAGGTATAACAGCAATGATTTTGGGGGAAGGGGAAAGTTGATTATACTGACCCCCATCCAGTACTTTATTTTATCAACCATGGAAGGATGACAGGCAAAATTGACTTCCTTCAGCAGGATTTAAACTCATAACATAGAAAGTCATAGTTAAATACTACAAAGCATTTTGTCTGATATTCTACCATCACTGCCAATCCATTGCCTATGTGTTTCTAAATAATACAATAAGCAGTTTTGCATGTTAATTTTTTAATGTAATATAGAAAAAGCAAGTGAGAGGTATAGTGCAAGCAGAGGCAAAAAACTTAACAAGAGATACACTGCAACCCCCATCTCAACTAATTGAACATGAGTTTTAATGGATAGTTTTCCAAGACTGGATAAACTGGATAGGGTGTGAATTGGTGGCGTTGTTAAGGCATCAGATTAAATTGTTATTTTTGCTGGTTCACGCCGTGCTGAGGTCAACTTTCCATTTCATCCTTTTGGGATTGATAAAATACCAGTCCATGGGAGGTAGATTAGCAAAATTATTAAATTCACAGCATCTATTCTGGCTTTTTATTCTGAGTTCAAATCCTGCCTCTTTTCACCAGAAAAATGGCAATGCTTCTGCCTGCAATTGTGACCAGTAGATAATACCAACAATGAAAACAGAGTTTCTTTGGTTTGCTACTGTAATTGACTCCTTAAGATGACATGGTTCAAAAAGGATATTGTAGTTCTCTCAGAAGAGTATGTTAGCTGTGACTGTGTGATTACCGTAGTTTTTTATTATCAAGGAATTAATTATAAAATAACATGCATTCTATAAAATTATAAGCTGTCATTGGTTACTAGCAGTTCTCAACTTTGCTTTAGACAGTATCACCAAACATGAAGTCTCTGATGCAGCCACTTAACCTCCTACTAATTACTGCCATATTTCCCTCAAATTGCTCTCTACTATCTTAAAGACATGAAGAACATTGGATAATGTTTAAAATGAGGTGTCACAGCTGGAATGCCTTTTCATCATGGATTTGTTCAATGCTGGAAGCTTTATCTGTCATAACCCATCAGGAAGTGTCTGATGCTAAAGTGGCATTATAGTGTGTGGAGTCCAAAAATGTTGCTTATAGATCTGAAGACCAAGCTTTAGTGAAATACCAATTTGGAGACAGCTGTTATCCAGCTGGGTACCAGTTATTACAATGGTATACCATTTAACCAAGCACCACTGTGAGGCTAAGAGGCAGAGCTGGAACTAGTCAGTGCTTTTGAAGCAGGTGTACAACAAACCTGTTTGAAACTTTATGAACTGATGGAACAACTGTAGAATGAAGACTAAGTTAAGTCTAGGTCACATAGACAGATTTGTATTCCCTGATTGTGGAGAACCTATTGATAAGGGCACAAGAGGCAAGTGAAGATAGAAATGCTAGCAATGCTTATGTAATCGGAGGACTGAAGACCAAAGTTACCATATCTAATTGGATTATTGTCATCTGGTATTATAGAATCACAGAACTGAGTGTTGAATATCTTCTCCGCACCATGTCAGAGATTTTTCAAGTTCGGTGAAGCTGAGTGTCTGGTTGTAACACTGGGTGCTGTAGAAGGTAATAGCTTCATCAGAGGAGGAACATCCCTTTTCAAAGCCCCTGTGATTGGTTGGTGGAAGGAAGAAAATTATCCCTCGTTCAGAAACCTGGTCCAAATGCTTGCAACAGAGTGGATTCTGCTAAAAGCACTCATCAGCTAGGTGGTGGTGTTAAACTGTACAGTAGATTTGTTTACGACTTAAGAACTAGAATAGTAACTCCAATGGGCTTACACACAGTTTCTATCTACCAAATTTCACTTTCAAGGCTCTAACTTACCTGAAGCTATGATAAAAAACATTTGCCCTGAAACATCATAGTTGCATAGCAAACTTAACTACACGGCTCATTTCATTATCAATATATTTTCATGCCTTTCTTCACTGCTATTGGTTGAATGATAAATAAATGAATATTTATATAATTTGTTGAAGCAGGTGGTTTATAACCAGTTGCCTTTTCCAAGGGAAAGGAATGAAATTTAATCTATGAACACGGAAAAATACTAATGTTGTTGATCTCTTTAAAGTTATTGCTTAGCATAAAATGTAGAAGCATGCTAGCAATTTATTTTGAATGGAAACTATATTACAGTTTTGTACTCTATGTAATATAATATTAGTAGACCAGTTGCTTCCACTATATTCTCTCAAATTTTGTTCTTAGTTCAGTCATTAAAGAAGTTTGGCAAAGTTTTTGGTTTTGTCAATAGTGTTCCAAATAGAAACAATAAATCAGTCAGAATAAATTGTGTCAGGTGCTGAATTACTTTTCAGTTTTAAATGTCACTGTTTAACACAAGAAACCTTTGCTGCTCTGGGAGTCAAAATAAAGTATAAATTTCATATCAGTAAAGATTCTAGGAGGTACTAAAATTTGTATTTTCTATGCATATATAAAAGATCATAACTCAGTGCTTTGCCAGTTCTTTGAACTCATTAAAACACAAGAAACTACTTCTGATATACTACAAAATATTTAAATCTAAATCTTACTTGAAGTTCTTACTGAGATAATAAGATATTAAAACAACTGAAATTACAAATGTATTATGTCTAAGGCTCAAAAGCATCATGTTGGGTAATTTACAATAATTTCTGACAAAATTGGAAGTGATAGGATAATAAAATATATATCAGGCTTAAACTTTGTCAGACTTTCTTTTCTTACCATATTTCTAATGAAAGTCACTGCTTACAATTTTCAAATAATCTAGAAAATAATCAAGAATTTGGAGGGATTTAATAATATAACTAACTTTTTCATTATTAAGCTGGTGTCTTAGAACATAAAAGTTCTTACATAAAATTATGTTAGAAGGTTTAAGATAAATATAAACAATTTTATATCATAGAACCAGGAGCAGTTTGGTATCAAAATGGTTAAGACACAGCTGAATATTTGAATAAAGTTTTTAAATTATTCTATTTGATATGGATGGTTCATTATATAAACATTAAAAATAGCAAGTAGAAAATAACTGTTTTTAATGCTTCCCATTTTGAAGAAGTATTGGACTAATGGTTCAACTGGGACAAAATATGTCACATGTTTCATTTTTTTTTTTGTTAATTTTCAAATATCTTCAAATAAATTGTTAGAAATGGCACTTTAGATATGTACAATTTACTAATAAACAGCACTTAAATATAATTTACTATAATCTCTTTTCACAATGTTATAAAGAGAAATGGAATGAGAGGGTTGGATTAAGTGCTGAAGAAAGATGAAAATGACTGAGTGAGAGGAATGATAGAAATGAACGTGGAAGGAAATAGAGGAAAGGGAAAACCAAGAGAGACATGGCTAAAGATGGGGGAGGAAATGAAGGCTAGAAGTTGGTAAGGTGGGGATACAAATAATAGGGCAAAATGGACAAGCTTGTCATTTGGCCCCAATAACATTAAGCCCCACTGTAGTTGTGGAAATGGCCTTAATATGCTTGTTCTTTTTACATTTTTCAAACAGGTTTAACTTTTGTTTTTACTTTTTTTTAAATGCAGCTGTGGTGTAAAACACATGTTCTCAATATATTTGCTTATGTAAGCCCACTTATTTCTTAAAATAGGTTATTAGACCAGTTGCACCAGTATTAAATTATACAGAGATGTTGTTTATCCGTATAATAGTTTTATGAATAGGTAGAATGTTGACAATAACTATTTGTCATGACATCATCATTAGTAGGGTCAGTTTAACCTCTTTACTCTACTTCTAAGGGCTTTCGCTTTAAATTCAAACACAATGAAGTTCTTCAAAATCAGATCTCTGTTAGTTTTAAATATGTTAGAGGTAGGTTATTATTATCATTCTATTATGCTGAAGATTAAAACGAAATATTTGTTGTTAACCTTTATTATAATGAAGCTTATGTAAATATATCTATATATGTAACTGAAACACTACCAACCCTTTCTCTCACTCTCACCAACAAACTCACCCTTGTTCAAGTAGCCCATATTTCATACTGCCTCTTACACCAACCACCTTTTAAGAAATAGTGTGATAGATTGTTATTGGCTGGTCTTCCAGCTCTATCACTATCTAATAAATTTTTTTTCTATGTCAGGTGATGTCAGTGTATGTCGACTGGGCTCACTACTCAACTTGTTAGAAATAAGTCAAATTTCCCTCACTATTTTAACCCTTTAGCATTCAAATTACTCTATATTTACTATTGTATTTTCACAGAAAAGGCTTTATCTCACATAATTATCCCACATAATATTGAAAATATGAGAATTTGATATTTATTTTGAGAACAATACTTTAACGTCTGTATGAGCAGCTGATTACAACTGGTTAGAATAGAGAAAGGTGAGAGAATTCTGGCCAGATATGGCTGGTTTAAATGCTAAAGGGTTCAATATAGATCATATTAAACAATATAGTTACTGATAAGCAAGATGATGAGATGGTTATGACTGGAATGCTTTTCTATTTGATCAGGGCTGATCTAGGGTTAAATAACAGCCAAGTTTACATCAAACCAACAAAAGAAGGCCTCTACATGGTTGCTCAACATATGGAAATGACAGCCAAATTTCTCTTACTCTCTTAAATTAAGAAAAGAATACCTTGGACAATGTAGTCTTATCTATACAAGATGAGATAATATATTACACAAACTTGGCGACTGCTAGGTAGTCTTTCCTAGTATTAAGAATATTTCATAAGGCATGTTATATGAAATTATTTCATAGAATACTTTACAGATTTAAATATTTGATTTATTTGTTTTTTGTTTATTTATTTATGTTTTGAATAAAAATTCTTGAAATTGTTGACAACATGAAATGGTATTTCAATAATGTAATGAAAAATACCTCACTAAATAAATCATTGGGATCAGTTATCAATACCAAACTATGGTGTAACTCATATGCCATAACCCTCTAGCATTTAAACCGGCTGTATCCAGCCAGAATTCTCTCACCTCTTTCTGTTCAAACTGGCTATAACTGGTCACTCATGATGTTAAGGTATTGTTCTAAATATATATATATATATATATATATATATATATATATCAAAATCTCATAGATTCGATATTATGTGAGATAATTATGTGGAATAAAATTTTTACTATGAAAATATAATAATAAATATAAAGTAATGTAAATGCTAATGTGTTAAGCTCTGGGATTTTAAGGATTGGTTCTTAGTTATGGTTTGTAGACTGAAGCAGGTGAAAGATATTTCCTACTCTGTCTATTATAACTTGCAATAACAATTGATTTGCAGTGAATTGCCAGTCATTAGATTGTGGGATTAAATACCTCAGTATCTGTACCAGCTCTTTGCATTCTGATTTCAAATCCTGCTGAGATCAGCTTTGCCTTATATTCTTTCAGGGTTCATAAATAAAGTACCTATCCCCGAGTGGTTTGTTGGCAGACTTGTTAAAGAGTTCGATGGGGTACCTTGCAGTATTTGTTTGGCTTTATGTATTCTAAATTTAAATCTCACTTCCTGTCACTGAAAAAGCAGTAGTGCTTCTGCCAGAATTGTGACAGATAAATAGGACAAATGGAGACTTAGTTTCCTTTGTCTGATTTATTAATTGACTCCTTTTCTTTCCTCTTTCCTATACTTACTCTAAGAAATTTACAATCACAATTAGGTAATTAAATCTTTCGTATATTTGATATTAGTATTACTTGTCCTGAAAGCAACTATTATTATTCAAATACTTTACAATATCTTCACCATATTTGTCTGTAGAATAAGATATAATAAGGCACTGTTTTTTTATATATGGTTTGTAATAGAGTCGATAATTATTGGTAAAAGAAAAATTTTGAAAATATTTTTGTTTTAAATTAGTTTCACGATGAAGATTTTTTTTTCTATTTCCATGGCTTAATTGGCATTACGAGTGGCCAAAGCTCTTGCTTATGTTTTATCATTTAGGGGAGGCCTATTTATTTGGCTATTAAAGATCACTGCAAAGATGCAAATTTGCATGATGTGATATATGCATATTAATTATTTCACAGTCTGTTTTATCTGGTTTAGAATATATAAACCATATCCTTGTGAGTTGCCAGAGGTAACTAAAAGGGTTGGCACCAGAAAAGGTATCCAGCTGTAGTTCAATTTCTCCTGACCATAAATAAGAAGTTCACTTTGCAACCATGTGATTTGAGGTTTTTCGCTTTTGTCAAGTGTCATCTACTGACCAGTGCTTTTTGAGAGTAGAGTTTGGTAAATCAAAATTGTATGGAAGCTCCTGGGATATATAAATATATAATGTATATATGTATCATATACATATGTTTATTTGGT
The DNA here is from genome assembly GCA_964016885.1 of Eledone cirrhosa. NCBI lineage: Eukaryota > Metazoa > Mollusca > Cephalopoda > Octopoda > Eledonidae > Eledone > Eledone cirrhosa. The sequence goes on from OZ024742.1 coordinate 118,682,034, forward strand.
TTAGAATAGGCACACTATATTTCTGCATGTTGTAAGAGGCAACTAAAACAGTTGGTGTCAGGAAGGACATCTGGCTGAAAAACTGCTTTGAAAAGGACCCCATTATTAGTTTGGCAGTATCGGTAGAGGGTCGGACGCCATGCTTTGACGCATAGAGTTACGGCCCTTGCCATTCTGAGTTCAAATCCCGCCGAGGTTAACTTTCATCCTTACGGGGTCGATAAAATAAGGTACCAGTAATGTAGGGATAATTGCTGGCCTTGTGCCAATAGTAGAAACAATTATTAGTATATGTGTGTATGTGTCTGTTTATGTTTTGTAACTTAGTAGTTTGACAAATAGAGATAGTTGAAATAAGTAATATAATTGACTAAACCCTTGAAGTTGATTTCTCAGCATGACCACAGACCAGTGAAGGAAACCAGTAAACCAATGAATAAACGTATTGTTTATAATTCTAAATCTGGGAATGAATACAATGAAAATAATTTTTGTTGACTGTTTGTTGCATCATTAGAGGGCTGCATTGAATATTTTTTAATAAAAGATTCTTTAGCTCTTGTTGAAGAAATTGAAGAGGTTTTAACCCTTTACTCTATATTTACTATTGTATTTATTTCACATAATTATCTCATAATATTGAATTTAAAAGATTTTGATATTCATTTTGAGAACAATACCTTAACATAAACAGCTGGTTATGGCTGATTTGGACAAAGAGGGCGAGAGAATTCTGGTCGGATACAGATGGTTTAGTTTCTCAAGGGTTAAAGAATAAACAAGAGTTACAATTTCTTAAAACAAAAAAAAAAAATAAATAAATAAATAAATAAAAGCAATTTTATATTAAATGTTCTAAAACCTAAATGTAGTAATAAATGTGGAAATCTTAAATGACAACTAAATTGGAGTGGTAAAGCAGTTTAAATGGGTCAGGATGATAATTTCTATCAGTTGAGTAACTGTATATCTACCAACTGATGCACTCTAGGTGGTTGGAGTCCTAATTTTAGCAGACCTTATGTCACAGTAACAGGCATGATAGTGGCAAAGATAATTTTGGTATCAGTGAAATTAAACAGAAACTATTGCTTTCCTCCTTATGAATAGATTATTAATGTATAATCTCTTTCCAGATTTAAAGACTCTCTACTTTGTGGAAATATTTCTTTTATTAATTATGAAACTTCAGCCCAGTGTCTGAACAGAGATTTATTATAAATCCACAAAAAGTATATTGTTTGGTGTGTTATCTTGCCTTAATCAGAGTTTTTTTATAGGTTAAATCACTGTCATTTTATGCTACTATCTAGAAATGTATATTTCTATTATTTCTATTTTTAATATTGCTTTTATAGTGTTTGTTATGAAAATGATGTTTACAGCAAATACTAGTGTACAGCTGGTAACATTCCCAGAAGATCTTGTATTTATTCTCTGCAGTTTGTTAAGCTGTAGCATGTTAAGTTTGCTGCCTAGATACATAACAAAATGTCCACAGCAGGTATGAACTTACAACCTGGCTAAGCAGTGAGGAAGTTTATTTTACAATTATGTGGTTGCAGGTATAGCCTTTGTAAGTGATATTTAGAATACAAAAATTGTATGAAAGTCTGTTATGAGTGTGTGTCCATGCATGTGCATGTGGAAGATATATTACAAACATAGTACTAATAAATTGATGTAACAAACAAGTATACTCAGTAGTATTTGTTCACCAGAGTTGCACTGACACTCTTGAAATTCTGGCCATCAGAATTGCAGTGAACTAGTAATTGGCCCATTTGAAAACTAACCAATATTATTGTTTACAAAATCATGAAATACAATTATATAAATAACTCATGTAGCCGATATCAAATATTTTATCCACTTGGACATTTTTCTGTTTCACAAGATCTGTTCAGTAATAAAGCAGAGGGTTATAAAAAGGTTATTTTCATCTTGGCTACATTAAATTGCAAATTAGCCATAATACAGGAGCATATTAAAGAGTTTACAACTTAGTCTTTCTTCCTTTTGGGATTGATAAATAAAGTACTGGTCTAGGGAGCAGTGGATTCATGGAATTGTTAGAGAGTTGGACATATTGCTTTGTTTTATCCGATCTAGCTCTTGTGCCATTCTGAGTTCAAATCCCACTTCCTTCTGCCAGGAGCTACAACCAACAGATAGTATCAGCAATGGAAAAACCAATGAAAACATTGTTTCCTTGGTCTTATCTAATGATTACTTCTTTTCTTTTTCTATTATATAACAAGGGTGGTGGATTGGCAGTATCAATAGAGTGTTGTACAAAATGCTTTGCAGCATTTAGTTAACAATTTTCTATGTTCTGAGTTCAAATCCCACTTATTTCATCCTTTTTGGACTGTTAAAATAAAGTACCAGTCACATACTTGGGGTCAATGTAATTGACTTCCACTCCCAAAAATTGTTGGCCTTGTACCTAAATTTGATATAATTATATAACTAGCTGAGGCTGCATCAAATAGGTGCACATGCTGAGATCTGTTCAAAGTCTGAGGTGTCTAGAACTTCAATCTGCCACTTGTTCTGTGAAGTTTCCAAAAACAAGCTATTTTGAAGCACCGTAAAGAGCACTTCTGCTCAGCATACGTTTTTTTGTTGTTTTTTTTTGTAGTTGAATACTTCATCTGTTCTGAAGATTGGCATAAACTTGTACTGAAAATTGACTGATGTTTTCCGTTCATATATTTACTTCATTGATTAGCACCCTGAGGCTTCCAAGATATATGCATTTCTCCTCTATATGCACTATCTGGTTAATGGTGCTTCATATAAACTTTTCCTGAAGCAAGCTGAACCATTTTTCTATGTTTTTCTTTTCTTTTCTTTATGTTGTTTTCCATATTATGACAGTAGCTCCAAACTTTTTGTAGGCAGTAGAAAATTTGTCAATGTTGCACAGCATATCAGAATCTGTAATGGTGTTTGTCATGACCTGGAATCTTGTTTGAGTCATCTAGTCTAAATCATTACTATTTATATCAATATCAATGTGTTACTACTTTTGTTGTAGTTGTTTTTGTTTATCATTATTATTGTATTTAACATGTTCTATCATGTTGTCTTGGGTTAACAGTTTGTCATAAAATATTGTCAGTTACTGTGATTCATAGCCATCTGATCCATGAGACTCAGCATCCGAGTATCATTTGGTTCATAGTTACAAATTAGAAATACTAATGGATGATTAATGCTATTGACTTCAGGATTGGAGGAATGGGGAATTGTGAGGCTATTAGTAACTTAAATGATGTGAAATAGCTCTATCTACCTACCTTAAACAACTTGAACTAATATATATATATATATATAGAGAGAGAGAGAGAGAGAGAGAGAGAGAGAGAGAGAGAGACTGGGATAGACATGGGCTCTGTAAACCACAAGGAAGACAGTCCATCTAAGAGAGCAGTTCCTCCAAATAAATAAGACTGCGTAGTGTAGGCATGAATTCTGTTAGACAAAGTGAAGGGAACCTGTCTAAGAGAGCAGTTACTCTGAATTACAACTGACATAGGGAAGGGAAGCCTCTTAATCCTTCAGCATTTACATTACTCTATCATCATCATCATCATCATCATCACCGTTTTACGTCCGTTCTTCCACGCTAGCATGGGTTAGACGGGTTGTCCTGTTGTGGGCAGTGTCTGGTCGGCTGACCATGCCTTGCTCATACAGGAACTGATCTGGCTTGATTTCTACAGCTGGATGCCCTTCCTAACACCAACCTCATTTACAGTGAGTGCTGGGTGCTTTTTCGTGGCGCCTACACGTCCACTTTACAGTGTGGGCTGGGTGCTTTTTTGCCGTGGCACCTCCACGGCCACCTTGCGGGGGGGGGGGGGGGGGGGGGGGGCATATTGTTTATATGCTTCAGCATGTACCCATGGGAGGTCGGGTACCCTGTATTACTGCGTGACGCCAGAAGTCACGGTCGTGTGTCATTGACTTTGAGAGGTGTAGTTGGGTAAGGTCGGCTTTTATCACCTCATCCCACGTCATCTTGGGTCTCCCCACTCCGCGGTTTCCATCAACTTCTAGTGCTCTGCACCTTTTTATGCAGCTGTCATCCTTCATACGCATCACATGTCCATACCAGCGTAACCGCCTCTCCTGCACGCAGCATTTGATTCCTCTTATGCTCAGTCTCTCTCTCAATTCATTTATGCTTTGTCGTTCACGTATATTACTGTTACACATCCATCGGAGCATGCAGGCTTCGTTTCTCTCTAATCTACGTAAGTCTTCCACCTTCAGCGCCCAGGTCTCACTACCATGCAACATCGCTGTTCGGATACACGCATCATACAGTCTGCCTTTCATTCTGAGGGAGAAGCCTTTTGCAGCTAGCAGTGGTAGTAGTTCCCTAAACTTCTTCCATCCCGTTCTTACCCTAGTTATTGTACTTTCTGAGCACCCACCTCCGTTGCTAATTCGGTCACCTAGGTAGCAGAAGCTGTCTACTGTTTCTACAGGGCCCTCCCAGAGATTGGTGGTACTTGTTTCCTGTGGCTGTTTGCTTGCTGTTTCAGCACAGCTGCTGCATGTGAATCCTACATTCTTAATTAAGCTTCCTGAGATCCCGCTACATCTCTTGTGTACCCATTGTTTGCATTTGGGGCAAAGAATGGAGTTCCTACCTACACCTTTCCTACATACTGAGCAAGGCCATTTCCCTGAGGGGATCTGGGTTCTGTTTTCTCGTCTACTTATAAGGACCTTAGTCTTTGTCATGTTGACTTTGAGGCCCTTTCTCTCTAGTCCCTGCTTCCAGGTTTGGAATTTATTCTCTAGTTCTACCATAGATTCAGCTATGAGTGCGAGGTCATCAGCATACAGGAGTTCCCATGGGCATCCGGTCTTAAACTCCTCCGTTATTGCCTGCAGGACTATGATGAACAGGAGAGGGCTAAGAACAGAGCCCTGGTGGACCCCAACCTGTACGCTAAATTCCTCGCTATACTCATTGCCAATCCTAACTTTGCTGACTGCTCCCCTATACATGGCTTGTACCGCTTTCACAAGCCATTCATCTACTCCTAGTTTTCTAAGAGCCCACCTATATATTATATTTTGATACTATTTATTTTGAGAAGAATACCTTAACATCAGTATGAGTGGCTGGTTGCAACCAATTTGAACAGAAAGAGGTGATAGAATTCTGGCTGGTTATGGTCAGTTTAAATGCTAAAAAGTTAAGTCCTGTCAGACAACCCCGCTAGTATTGGTGGCATGATAAAATGCACCCAGTCCACACTGTAAAGTAGTTGGTGATATGAAGGGCATCCTGCCAAAAATTATAGAAAGCACAACCTATAACATTCATACTAACTGCACTTGCAATATTTGGAGAAAAGCTGTGCTTGAAAAGACCCTTCCAACCCATACAAACATGGAAAAACCGATGTAGAAAGCATATATGATATATCATCATTTTACGTCCACTTTTTCATCATCATATATATATATATATATATATATATATAATTTTTTTTCCTCTTAAAGTACTGTACAGTCGGTCAATGGCATGACACCAATTAAAATACATTTGGCTCTATGTAATTTCAAATTTACGGATAAAATATGAAACATTAAAGAAATTTGTCAACAGTAACTTGACACAATTTAATCTTCCATGTATTTTTTTTCAGTCTCTCTCTCTCTCTCTCTCTCTCTCTCTCTCTCTCTCTCTCTCTCTCTCTCTATATATATATATATATATATATCACCCTATGACCTCTCTGTCTTTTAATATATTTCTCTTCCTTTCACTCTAACCCCTCTCTCTCAACATAAGGATATTAGCATTGACTTCATTTTACTCAGTAAGTGTTACATTCTCTAAAATAACAAATCTGATTATGTTAATGTATGTCATCTGATACCATCAAAATGATACTTAAAGATAGAGTATCAGTTCTATTTTGTTAGTTATCCCCTATATAATTCATCATTATGGCATGTGAACAGCGGCCAATTAACTTGCTTCATATTTCATTTTCTATGATATGACATATTGTATTAATTCTTGCTGTTAGTTTTGATTTATAGAATTAATGTTTTGTTTCAGAGTTGTACTTGCCAATGGCTTGATCTGTGACTGTTCAAACTAAAACAATTACATCATAGAAGCCATTTTAGTAATTTAAAAATACACATAAAAACTGTTAAATTTACTTTATATATATCATTTATTTCATGGTGTTAAAATTTTGAATCTGTATCAATGAACAAGTTGTAAACAGTGTGGTGGAAATTTTAACACCAAGAAATATATGGTAGATGTAATTTAATAGTTTTGTGTGTGTTTTTGAATGGATAAAATAACTTCTATGTTTTTGTGTTTTTAATTATATGATATATATATCAATTTTTTTTTAAAATTACTAATTGTTTATAGGGTTGTCTAGAAAATCATTTAATTTTATAACTTTAGTCATGTTTTCATTGCAATAGAGTATTTAAACCTTTGATGTAACACTATTTTGGAATTGTTGAAGTATCATAGGAAACAAAAACTACAGGGATTCTCCAGTGTGTCTTCCTAGTAAGAACTCTTTTAAGATATATATGTAAGAAGTACAATGTTATTTAGTAGTGTAACATAGGATTGAATGTTAAAGAACTGCTACTCTATTTCTAATGAAACACTGCCTATGAGTTTCAAATAATTTTGAAAATAATCAAGAATTTGATAGAATTTAGTAATATAATTAACTTTCTCATTATGAAGCTGGTGTTTGGAACATAACTTAACAAAAGTTTTTTATATAAAACTAGATGAGGGCGATGTCTTCTCCCTTTCTCTCTCACACCCTCACACACTCTCTCTCTAAACAAATGACATTCCTTTTCTCTCGATATATGTACATCTCTTTCGCTTGGCGCTCCCCCTCTGTCGTCTTCTCCCCACACACACACACTCTCTCTCTGTAAACAAATGACGTTCCTTTTCTCTATCTCGCTCCTCCCTCTATATAAATGAGGGCAATGTCATAACATTTTGTCTATCTCTTTCTGTCACCTCAAAAACACACGGCAGCGTTCCCATTTCTCTCTATATAAATAAAGTGAGCATGATAGACGAACAGACAGACAGCGCTCTTATTATAATATAGATTTTAAAAATAAATATAAACATACTAAAATAAGCAGCTTTGTGTGATAGAACCAGAGGTAGTTTCAGGTGGTTTGGTATCAAAGGGGTTAAATGAGGTTCACAAATAAATGTTCAGCATTAATTCCCAAGAATGATTTAAGTGCAAATGTAACTGCACCTATCTAGGTATGGTTTTCAAATGAATGTTTAATGGGAATGTGTTGTCAATTGAGGTGGAAAGTATCTGAACCAAAAGTAGCCTGTACTGTTGGTTCAGTCAGATATACTCCTTCTAAAAAGTCTGGCCATATATTCAGTATATTTTGTTATAGTTTTATGGGTCAGTAGAACTAGACAATTTGCAGTATCTGCGTTCCAATTCATGCCTTAGTCAACTTTGTCTTTATTCCTGCTGGAGTTGAGGAAATAAGGTCTAAGATGAATTAAAGTAAAACCCTTTCCATACAATGATCCTTGGCGCACCTCCTTACTCACTGCTACCAAAGCTGAGCTGGCTACATGCAGGAGTGATCTTTGGAGCACCTCCTTACTCACTGCTACCAAAGCTGAGCTGGCTACATGCATGAGTGATCTTTGGAGCTCCTCCTTACTCACTACTACCAAAGCTGAGCTGGCTACATGCATGAGTGATCTTTGGAGCTCCTCCTTACTCACTGCTACCAAAGCTGAGCTGGCTACATGCATGAGTGATCTTTGGAGCTCCTCCTTACTCACTGCTATCAAAGCTGAGCTGGCTACATACATGAGTGATCTTTGGAGCTCCTCCTTACTCACTGCTATCAAAGCAGAGTTGGCTACATGCATGAGTGATCTTTGGAGCTCCTCCTTACTCACTGCTACCAAAGCTGAGCTGGCTACATGCATGAGTGATCTTTGGAGCTCCTCCTTACTCACTGCTATCAAAGCAGAGTTGGCTACATGCATGAGTGATCTTTGGAGCTCCTCCTTACTCACTGCTATCAAAGCAGAGTTGGCTACATGCATGAGTGATCTTTAGAGCTCCTCCTTACTCACTGCTACCAAAGCTGAGCTGGCTACATGCATGGGTGATCTTTGGAGCTCCTCCTTACTCACTGCTATCAAAGCTGAGCTGGCTACATGCATGAGTGATCTTTGGAGCTCCTCCTTACTCACTGCTATCAAAGCAAAGTTGGCTACATGCATGAGTGATCTTTAGAGCTCCTCCTTACTCACTGCTATCAAAGCAGAGTTGGCTACATGCATGGGTGATCTTTAGAGCTCCTCCTTACTCACTGCTATCAAAGGTGAGTTGGCCACCTACATGAGTGGCTGTTTCAAACCGTATTCCAAGTCAATGCTTTCTCCATTCTGTCCACTGGGAGCACGAGGCAGCTTGTATCTGAAGTTCTTCACTCCAGAGAGCATTCTTCCACACTGTCTGGGCTCATATCATTGGTGTAATGGTGCTTGAGTATTCTTTCTCGTGTTTTCACTGTATTTGTTATCTATGGTACTTTTGTGTTTATTAAAGATATTAAGAATCTATAAGTAGGACTACAATTGATGTGCTCTAATCTTTTTCCAATTTCATAATTTGAAGAAATAACCAAAAATGTATCAAATGAAAACAAAAAGCTAGGATTTTTGCAGATCCCAGTATTTTAATCCTTTTGTTACCATATTTCTAATGTTTCGATTAATTTTGAAAATACTCAGATATGTAGGAATTCAGTAAAATAACTTTCTCATTATTAAGCTAATGTTTGGAATATTAGTTGACAAAAATTTCTGAACCCTTTATCATTTACATTACTCTATATATACTATTGTATTTTCAGGATAAGGGCTTTATCTCGCATAATATTGAATCTAGATTTTTATATTATTTATTTTGAGAACAATAACTTAACATCAGTATGAGCAGCTGGTTACAGCTGGTTTGAACAGAAAGAGGTGAGAGAATTCTGGCCGGATATGGCCTAAAGGGTTAAATGAAATTATGATGAAAGGTTTTAATATAAGTATGAACTTTTTAAAATGAGTAGTTTTGTATCGTAGAGCCAGGACAGTTTCAAGCAGGCTGGTATCAAAAAGGTTAATGTATTTTCCATTGTTGTTTAACTACCAATATCTGAAGGAAACTGTGTGCATGTATTTCCATTGACTTTGGTTTTTGTATAATCCATATTTCTGTTGCATTCTGGGTTTCATCTCTTTGGTTTTGAATTTGATATAATCCATCGTGAACTTGAAATTCTCAGCTTCCTAATAATATCTGAGATACCAGAATGAACACTAAAGCAAAGAGTTCAACAAGGAAACTGGATGACACTTAGGTGTGTTGAATTGAGGAACTATGGTTGTAGTGTGTGTGTGTTTCAGTATCACCATAAACTAGATGTGAGCCTTCCATGAAGTTTTCTACTCAATTTGTTTATCAGTTGAAGCTATTTTAGTTAAGTTTTGAAGGAATGTACCAATATCACTACAATACTGTGTGTATCCAGTTTAAAATAAGTAGATAATATCCCTGTGTGTCAGCAACTAAAAGAGGTGGCACCAGAAAGGAAACCCGACTGTAAAACTTGTCTCATTATAGTCTCACTGATGAACATGAAACGTATCGGTGAGCTCGCAAGGTTTAACCCCCTTTAGCAAAGAAGATGGCCTTAAAATGATTGGTGTTGTATGTATATCACTATAATTAATCTGTTATTGGTGTTGCATTGTGTCTGTAGATAGTAATCAACTGTAAATAGCTTAGTCTAAGCAAGTTGTAAATTGGTTCTATGTGGTGAAGGAAAAGTGTGAATATCACAGCTAAACTGACTAGTTTCCCATCTGAATGAACCTGGGAGGTTGATCATTTATGAACTTACAACTCTAAACATAATTATTTCTACTTTTTAGCACAAGGCCAGCAATTACCCCAGTGCATGACTGGTGCTTTAATCTATCAACCCCGTAAGGATGAAAGGCAAAGTTAACCGTGGCGGGATTTGAACTCAGATCATACAGGGCCATAACTCTATGCTGCAAAGCATGGCATCCGACCCTCTACCGATACTGCCAATCCACCACTCTAAACATAATTGTTTCTACTTTAGGCACAAGGCCAGTAATTACCCAGTGCATTGGTCAAGCAATAGTGTTCTTGTTGCCTTCAATATTTACAATGTTGAGTTGAAACTTCACATGGTACCTATTAAAAACATCTAGACCATTTAGAGTTGAGTGCTTTGGCCATAGACACAATGCTGTACCAGTAACAGGATACTATAGAGACACTTTGAAATATTAGCTATCAACTACCAACTAACTTTTTCTGTGTATACCTACCCCCCCCCCCTCTCTCTCTCTCTCTGTATGTATATCTGTCCCTATGTGTGTGTGTGTATCTATCTCCATCTCTCTATGTTGTGTGTGTAAGTATATCTCTGTCTCTCTTGATATATATGTGTATCTATCCTCATCTCTATATGTGTGCGTGTATATATACATTCACAAGCATTGTACTATTATGGCTTTTCAGAAAACTCATTTCTGTTGTTACTTCCTGAAAGTATGTGGTCAAAGTTTATATGTATATATCTATATTCTATCTTTCATTGTTTTCCCTTTCGTTTTCTGCCTCTCTTCCTATCCCTCTCTTTCTGTCTCTGTCTCGTGCATATAAACACTTACAAACTAGAATTATACTATACTGCATTGTTTAGTTGGGAAGATAAGCATATCCTTTATGTACTTCATAAGTAGCAATTTTGTTGCTCTTTCTTTACTAGCTTCGTTTTTGCCTTTAGAGGTCATTTCCTTTTTCTCTAATGGATATTACTCATCACACCAATATTGAAAAAAATGTGTGACTAAACTACTCAGAATATCTTCAGTGTAAAATAGTTTTCAATTCAGATATATATATATTTATCTTAATTCAAGATAAAAGTTTAATTTTAAGTACAGAAGCAATATGTGAATATATTTAACAATATGTCCTGTAGAATGTTTGGTATGTTTCAATAATTTTTTTTTTTTTTCTGTTTATAACTGTTTATGAATTATTATATCTAATGTTTTAAAATGATGCCAGTAAATAAAAAAGCTAAATGTAAAGCTTGGTATTGGTGATTAAAACTGCAGTTCTCTTTTTTTAAAATAGTTTACTTTAGTAGATTTTACAAAGTTTAATATTGTTGTCGATGAGGACTATCTCTTTTTGAAATTGTGATAGTTTTAATGAACTCATTCAGCAATCCTGATACATCAATTTAGTATAAACTGTTTTTGTATTTCATGTGAAATTTCATAGTTATTTAAGGACAGCTTTTGTTGCTTTTTTCTTTCTGTTGATATATCAACAGGTTTCTCATATTTCCCTCTCTCAATCTGTGTGTCTGTGCATATAAATGTATATTTGTATTCACAGAATCATCAGAATGATCCTGCGAATGCTTAGGTGAAACTCTAGAGTAACAAAGGTTACCACTTAGCCATTAACTCTACTTTGGATTTGAGTACTTTTTATCATGGCCATCAATAATACACGGATATATATATATATATATATATATATATATATATATATATATATATATATATATATATATATATAATATATATATATATATATATGTATGTATACACATCCATACATACAAGAGAAAGAACAGTTCCAATTCTTCTCTTAGAGAATAAATTTTGATACATTTTTCAAAATTGAATTCTTTCTTATAAATTATACTACATACTTTTTGTTTCTCTCTTTCTCTGTCTATATATATATATACACATATATATAATGAGAGAGAGAATAAGTTTCCCTTCTCTCTTCTTAGAACTTTCAAAATTAAAGTCTTATTTCTTATAAAACTAGACTACATAGATTTTGTGTTAAAATCCTGCACTACTACTTGTTAACAGGAAGACAGCTGTAATAATTGTGAATGTATTTTCTCGGTGGTGGAAAGAAATGGACCTTTGCCAATAACTGTCACAATGTTGAAATAGAAATCTACTTTGCTCTTAGTTAAAATGAAATAGATATGTAGGTAAACCTACAGTTCCAGATGTTAGTGAAAAATTTAGAAGTTAAAGCTTCTCTATATGCTTGCTTAATTCGTGGAGTTGATAAAACAGCTGGTTAGTGAATTAGATAACAGATTGTTATTTTCTGTCAATTCTAAAAATTAGTTCAAATACACTATCTGAAGTCAAGACAACTTCCCTGAACATTATATTGGTGTCATTGATGGTTATTTTATTTATGGGAAAGACTCTTTACATCTTCTAGTAGATAATTATACTAATAATAGAAAGTTATATCTTCCCAGTGACTGATATTTGTGATGTTTTTTAATCTAATTTCCTGTTAAGTTTCTAAGAACGAAAATCATCACAGGCATGTTATTATCATGTATGTAGTTTGTCTATATTCATTAAGAAATTTTGAATCTAAATGTTTCTAAGGAAGTATATTTTAAAATATTTACAATCCCAACATCATCAGTTTTACACCCACTTTTTGGGTTAGGTGAGACTTGTTTAAGGTAGTATTCTACAGCCAGATGTCAGTCCTTGTCGAACGGCAGCAGTGTGGGACATATTGTTCTTATGAGACAAGCTATGTCAATGCAATTAAAGGTGTGTAAACACACAGACACACATTCAATAAGATTCTCTAGAGTTTCTGATTATTGTTTTCACTCAGAAAGCATTGGTCAATTTGAAGTTATCGAAGAAAACACAAACCCACATGATTGCGAAGAGAACTTCTTAAGCACACATCTGCATTGAAATATAATTCACTAAGATTCATTAAAACAATTTACTAATGGAATTTTTACTAAAAAATGTATATAAAATAAGATTTCAGAAGTATCAAAAATATTCTATTTATTTAATAAGTAATTTCTCTTTACGAGAAAATTAACTACAATTATTATATTTCATTAAATGCAATGGAAGTGGGTTTTTATTTTTAGCTATTTATTCATTCTTTTTTTAATTTGGCATATGTTCGTCTAAATGATTCCTTCTCGTTCAACAGAGATTTACATTCCTACTCTCTTCATATCATGTAAACTTAATCACTCTCCCAGTTTGAAAACAACCATCTTGCCCTTGAGTGCTTTTAGTAGAATCCATCACTCTTTTACATATCAGTCAATCATTATTATCATTTTTGTCCATTTTTCATGCTGGCATGGGTTGGATGGATTGTCATGGCCTAAGACATACTAGTCAAAGAATTTTGTCTTGCTCAAACTTTCAATTTTGGGAATGGTCTCTATGGCTGAATGCCCTTCTTAATGTCAACCATTTTACAGAGCTCACACTGCATTTTATTGTGGCACCAGCACTACTATTTTTCAAAGTGTACTGGGCACATTTTATCATGGCACCAGCACTAGAGAGGTTGTTGTATCCTCAACAGGGTTGTCTCCTTTCAAATGCCAACCGCTTTACAAACAGTATAGGTTGCATTATATTGTGGTGCCAACACTAATGAGTTTGCTTTGAATCTTACAAGACTTAGAGAGAGCTCACTACCCAACATTTTTATATAATTCAATACAGCGAGATCAAAAATGGGTGAATATGAGGCAAGATCGATGACAACCAAGCTGAGTAGACTAAGTTGGAGTGCAGAAATGTTAGAGGGCAAGGAGACAGTAGCAGCAATAGTATAGAAGCAGTAATGGGATCATCTGGTGGGTTTTAGCTCATAATTCATAATTTGTGAAATAACATAATATACCAGAGCATTGAAATTAATATCAATTGATATCTTTTATGGGGTGTTATGCAATTTTCCTAAGATGATGAGGGAGAAACCAAGTGTTTAAGCCTTATATTTAAAATGCAGTGGCTTGTTTTAAAAGAAAAAGATGTGATGTTAATAAGCTGATGAAATCCATTGCAGGTAGATCGAAGACAAGATTAGTGTGTTTTTTGTTCATTAAAAAGGACACAGCGTGCGAGCACTCTAGAATAGCAGTAAGTTTCCACAGAGCCCAAATTTGATTCACACTTGAACTATTCCACTTTATTCATTTATAGACTATAGAAGATAGGTTTCACTAGATTAACTTTATCTCAACAAATTATATGAAGACATATTTTCAGAGGTAATCCTTTTACTAAAGGTAGCCATACATTTTCACAATTCATAGACACTGAAAAGTAAGATTTATTCATTAATATTTTTCCTGCTTCACATCCCAATTGTTCTTACTAAAAAAAGCAAAAATAATGTTCAATTTTTCTCAACATGTTAACCTTTTTGATTCCCAAACTGCCTAAAATTGCCCCTAGTTCTACATATTGTGACACCTTCTCTAGCGGTAACTTGATGCATTTGGTAAACTAGCCAAGGCTTTGCTGCCTGCCAGGCCAAGGAAGGCAAACTGTCAAAGTATCGACTGCTTTCTGATAGGTTTGTGGTTGAGCCTGTAGCAGTGGAGACTTCTGGCGTTCTTGGCTCCCAGACCACATCCCTGTTCACTGCTATCAGAGCAGAGTTGGCTGCCTGCAGATGTGAGTACCATGAAGTAGAGTGGCTGTTCCAGCACATCTCCCTCTCCATCCTGTCAGCTGGGACCATGAGGCAGATAACAGGGTAGGAGTAGGCTGGCAGTCTTCAGACGAAAGGGTTAATAATGCTGACACACATATGCACTCACACAATAATATATGTAATTGGTTTTAAATAATTCTAAACTGTTTATTTCATAGTGTTTATATTTATCTAAATGCCTTCCCTAATGTTATGTAAAAACCTTTGTCAAGCGATGCTCCAAACACCTGTTTGATAATTAGAAAGTTAATTATATTCTTAAAATCCATCCAAATTCTTGATTATTTTCAAAGTGATTTGAAAATTATAGGCAGTGTTTTTTTTAGAAATATGGTAACAAAAGAGTTAAGTAAATTGAATTGTTAAATATGATAAAGATGTACATTATTGAGTTGCTCTATTTTTAATGATTATATAAAGGCTAGTGTTTATTTTTATCCTTAAACCATTTGTTTATTTTCTCTTGCAAGAATAATCTTATCTGTGATGTATCTTTCTTTGGCTTAGTTCCCAAACTTTTGGAAGTTTTATATCTTATATATCTGTATCTGTCTAAGACATATGCACACTACAGTTCACTGTCAGACGTCCTTCGTAAGGCCACCTTTCCCTTTCAATCCCTTCCTCGGCAAGCAATATGTAACCCCACATTCTTGTAAGAGAACATACATAAAAAAATAATTCAGAAATAATAGCTTTAAATTTATTACACTATTTAAATAAAGATTTAGTCAATGTAAAATTGAACTGGTTTGTTTTGTTGATAGAATAACTATTCCGTTCTTTTTTATCCATTTTTTTAAAATTATTTTTATGGATATTTCACTTTATAGATATTTCACAAAAATAAATTGATTAATTTTGATTATAAGTAAATAGTTCTAGTAAAACATTGTAAATATTTGAAGTAGTGAAAGTAATATAGAGATGTATATCCGTGTGATGTTGACGGATGCAAGAATGAGTACTCAATACCAAAGTAGAGTTTAATAATATTCTTTATTATGGCTAAATGATGAGTCTTACTCTTAAGTTTCATGTGTTTACTCACAGGATCACCAGACAAAACAGAATATTCAGTGACAGAGAGACAATATAAATACAGAAAGACCCAGCAGAGGAGATATGGGGTTTTGGATGGGAGGGGTATGATGATTCTGTGAGCACCTGTCTGGTCTTGGAGCTAGGGCAGCTTGTCCAACACATGCCAGCATGGTAGGCGAACATAAAATGATAATGATATCATTGTCACCATGATTTAAGATCCATTTTCCATGCTAGCAAGGGTTGGATGGGGCTTCACAGACTTGAGTCAGTTCTCAAGTGGGGTTTCTGACCTCACAGATGGACTAGGGGCCTGCATCTCGCTTACATACAGTCAGACATTATACAGTGTGCATTTTGTCATGATACCAGCACTAGGGAGGTTATTTGTTTGGCAAGTTTTTTACAGCTGGAGGCCTTCCCTATCATCAGTCATTTTACAGTAGACTGGATGCATTTATTGTGTAGATTACCAACACTAGAGTGGTTGTCATGCTGTTGACGAAACTGAAGGGTCCTCCTGACCTGTTTTGGCATGGTTTCTAAAACAGGGCGTACTGGGTACATTTTTGTGGCACCAGGACTAAAAAGGTCATTATCTCAACTGAAGAGCCCTCTGTTCTTCAGGGAGGAAGGGAGAAGGAAGAGAAATATGATGTTATAGGTGTATGTGGTAGGATTTGGTAGGGTGATAAGTAGGAGGGGTGTACTGTTCAGTAGTGTAGACATGGTGTCAGAATTTTAGAGTTGATGGTGAGAATAGCTAAGTAATGGTGGAGGAAGCATGGGGGTACTGGAATGGGAGAGTAACATCTAAAGTGTAATAATGAGGATAGCTATCTATAAACAATATATACATATTGAAATTCATAAACAATGTGATAATTAAACAACTGAAGTTTAATATAAATTATTACAAACAACACAACGTACAACACAACATAAAATGTTTCAATAATATTGCAAAATAAAAATAAAAAATAAAAATTGTTTCTCCTGCTAGTCACTACCGAAAGCTCTCACCGTTACATCATCAGCAAGTTCAGCCTCCATGGAATAATAATCATCCAATCCATCTTTCCTCTTGCTCACACTTCACACCTCTCAGTGAATTCTTCAAATAGTTTTTCATACTTAGTTTCATTTAGTACATTTGAAATACCACACTTTTTTAAATACTTTACAAACATACAGTTAGGTATGTTTTCCCAAGTGTCATTCACCCGTTTAAACCTTTCATTACTATGTTTTTAATGAAAGACATTGCCTATGATTTTCAAATAATTTTGAAAAAAAAAAAAGAATTTGGCAAGATTTAGTAACATAACTAACTTGCTATTAAGCTGGTAATTGGAACTTAACAAAGGTTCTTACATAGAATTTTGATGGAAGGTTTTTAGATATATATAAACCTAACCCATTCTGTAAAATTGTAGTGCTGGTGCCACAATAAAAAGCAACCAGTCTGCACTGTAAACCAGTAATGCTGATATCACAACAAAATCACCTAGTCCACCTTGTAAGGTGGTAGTGCCGGAGTCATGATAAAATGCTCCATGTACTCCCTGTAAAAGGGTTGGCATTAGGAAGGACATCCAGCCATAGAGACCAAGCCAAAATCGGAGTGTACAAGCAGGACATGATCACCTGACCAATCAAACCTCATTACATGACAATCCATTTAACCCATGTATACATGGAAAATAGCCATTAAACAGTGATGATAATAAATAATAATAATAATTAAAAAAATAATTAAAAAATGAAATAATAATGAAAATATTGTGTACAAAAGTGTATGTATAGTACATAGGGTAATGTACAAACGTCAGGAAAATGAACAGTGCATGAGTCATGATATACACATGTGTGCATGTGTATGTAAGGGGTACATCAGGTGTAGTTTTGGCAAATTTCGGGAAGCATGAGGGTTTTAAAGGATGCAGTGTCTCGGCAGCTAACAACTGACGCAGGCAGTTTGTTCCATGCTTCAGCAACTCTAAGCGTGAAAAAATGTTTCCGAAAGTCATGGAAGCTGTGCTGTTTTCTGATTTTGTAGGCATGCCCACGTGTGTTAGACACATAGAGATCAAAAAGGTGCTCAGGATTGTTGTTGGCGAGATGGTTAATAACTTTGTGGGTGTTTACCAAGTCCATTGCCAGATGTCGGAGCTTCAATGAATCCATACCCAGGGAAGCAAGGCGTTCAGAGTATGGTAGGTGTCTGATGGAGGGTATGCACTTGGTTGCACGTCTCTGAACAGTTTCCAGGAGGTCAATGTTCTGAGCAAGATAGGGGTTCCAGGCTGATGATGCGAATTCCAAGTGTGGTCGTACCATAGCTGTATACAGCTTTAAAAAGATGGCTGGAGAGCAGCTAACAAAGGTCTTGCTGAGTGATGCCAAGACACCCTCGGCCTTCTTGGCAATCTTAGAGACGTGCTTTGTCCAACGCAAATCGCTGTTGACAGTAATGCCCAGGTCATGTTAACAAGAGGACTTCTTGATATCAGTGTTGTGGAGGGAGTATGTAGACGCGGGATTTTTCCTCCCAAAATGCATGGTGGTACGCAGCCAGCTTCAGTTGCCAGTCTGTGATCCATTGCTGCATTGTGTCCAGGTCTGATTGTAGGAAAGAGTTGTAGATTTCAGGATCAGTCCTTTTGATTTCAAGGTACAGCTTGATGTCATCTGCATATTTCAGTACCGTGGCATTCTTTAAGTTGGCATCTATGTCATTAATATATGCCACAAACAAAAGGGGACCAAGAACAGATCCATGTGGTACACCAGATGACATCTCATATAGTGAAGAATGCTGTCCTAGAACCGTGACTACCTCTTTTCGGTTGAGAATGAAGGATTTCAACCAGTTAAAAAGATCATCCCTCACACCCATTGCAGAGAGTTTCACCATAAGTCTTTTGTATGGCACAGAATTAAAAGCCTTATAAAGATAAGTCCTTTAAAATAAAGTTTTGTATCATAGAATCAGGTGGTGGGAGTATCAGAAAGGTAAACCTGAGGCAACCCACACTCTTTGTCACTTCCTTATTTTGAAGCCATCCATTCATTCTACAACTTTCTGATACTCATTTAAAAAAGTTTATTGAATGTAACATCCAATAGTAGCAGAATTGATGTACGTCTTCCAAGTATAATAATTTTCACCATTTTGTTTTGTTTTAATTTTTGTTAAATCGATTCACACAAATGTGCACATAATTGACCTTACACTAGTAAAGTTATTGATTGAAGTAGAGCACTGTCAGCTAAACACCACATGCAGTGTTCAATGGTTGCTTTTAACGTTTACAGTCATCTTCATCACCATTTTATGTCTGATTCTGCATCCTTATATATAGCTTGGATGGGTCCTCCAGCAAAGCCTGCCTCTTCTCTAAGCTTCAGTGTTTTGAGATCAGCTGTAACCACCTTTGATCAAGTTTATCTCGGCCTTCTCTGCTACAGCTTCCTTACACTGGCATCGCTGACACCTCACAACCATCATCCATACACATCACATGTTCATATTAATGTAGCCTTCTCTCTTGCATACAACATCTGATTCCTCTTATACCCAGTTTTTCTCTCAGTTCACCCATATCTTGTTGGTTATGTACATTAACATCATACATCCAATGAAACATGCTTGCTTCGTTTCTCTCCAGCCTCCACATATTCTCTGCATTTACTGCCCATATTTTCACTGCCATGCAACATTGCATTTCTTACATATTATGTAGCATGTATTTTGTATTGAGGATTTGTTTGTTCATGAGACATCTCACATGCTGGTTTTTACATTTTTACAAGAGTGTATATCATCACCATCATCATCATCATCACCGTTTTACGTCCCTTCTTCCATGCTAGCATGGGTTAAACGGGTTGTCTTGTTGTGGGCAGTGTCTGGTCAGCTGACCATGCCATGCTCATACAGGAACTGATTTTGGCTTGATTTCTACAGCTGGATGCCCTTCCTAACACCAACCTCATTTACAGTGAGTGCTGGGTGCTTTTTCCGTGGCGCCTACATGTCCACTTTACAGTGTGGGCTGGGTGCTTTTTTGCCGTGGTACCTCCACGACCACTTTGCAGTGGGAGGGTGTGGGGGCATATTGTCTATATGCTTCAGCTAGTACCCATGGGAGGTTGGGTACTCTGTATTACTGCGTGACGCCAGAGGTCACGGTTGTGTGTCATCGCCTTTGAGAGGTGTAATTAGGTAAGGTCGGTTTTTATCACCTCATCCTAGGTCTTCTTGGGTCTCCCCGCCCCGCGGTTTCCATCGACTTCTAGTGCTCTGCACCTTTTTATGCAACTGTCATCCTTCATACGCAACCGCCTCTCCTGCACACAGCATTTGATTCCTCTTATGCTCAGTCTCTCTCTCAATTCATTTATGCTTTGCCGTTTGCGTATATTACTATTACACATCCATCGGAGCATGCAGGCTTCGTTTCTTTCTAATCTACGTAAGTCTTCCACCTTCAGCGCCCAGGTCTCACTACCATGTAACATTGCTGTTCGGATACACGCATCATACAGTCTGCCTTTCATTTTGAGGGAGAAGCCTTTTGCAGCTAGCAGTGGCAGTAGTTCCTTGAACTTCTTCCATCCCGTTTTTACTCTAGTTATTATACTTTCTGAACACCCACCTCCGCTGCTAATTCGGTCACCTAGGTAGCAGAAGCTGTCTACTGTTTCTACAGGGCCCTCCCAGAGATTGGTGGTACTTGTTTCCTGTGGCTGTTTGCTGTTTGCTGTCCCAGCACAGCTGCTACATGTGAAGCCTACATTCTTAATTAAGCTTCCTGAGATCCCGCTACATCTCTTGTGTACCCATTGTTTGCATTTGTGGCAGAGAATGGAGTTCCTACCTACACCTTTCCTACATACTGAGCAAGGTCATTTCCCTGAGGGGATCTGGGTTCTGTTTTCTCGTCTACTTACAAGGACCTTAGTCTTTGTCATGTTGACTTTGAGACACTTTCTTTCTAGTCCCTGCTTCCAAGTTTGGAATTTTTTCTCTAGTTCTACCATTGATTCAGCTATAAGTGCGAGGTCATCAGCATACAGGAGTTTCCATGGGCATCCGGTCTTAAACTCCTCCGTTATTGCCTGCAGGACTATGATGAACAGGAGAGGGCTAAGAGCAGAGCCCTGGTGGACACCAACCTGTACACTAAATTCCCCGCTATACTCATTGCTAATCCTAACTTTGCTGACTGCTCCCCTATACATGGCTTGTACAGCTTTCACAAGCCATTCATCTACTCCTAGTTTTCTAAGAGCCCACCAGATTACAGCACGTGGAACTCTCTCTGTCAAAGGCTTTCTCGAGATCGACGAATGCCAGGTAGAGTGGCTTACTTTTAGCTAGGTACTTTTCCTGTAACTGCCTCACAAGGAAGAGGGCATCAGTGGTACCTCTTCCTGGTACAAACCCAAATTGCATCTCATCTAGTTTCACTCGGTCCCTAATCAACTGTGCTATAACTCTTTCTGTTACTTTCATGACCTGGTCCATCAGCTTTATACCTCTATAGTTTCCTCTATCTAGTGCATCACCTTTACCTTTGTTGCAGTTGACAATGATGCTACTACACCAATCTTTTGATATGACACCTTCTAGTATTACCTGGTTAACAATACGATATGCTATATCAAATACGATATGCTATATCAAATACACTTTCTGGTGTAAAACATGTTTGGAAGCTCATCAATAGGAAAAAAATTACACATTAACAATATACAGACAATACATTGCACTTGTCTGTTCTACTTTAGTATGCTGCAATAATAATGAATGGTAACAAACAGTATTTAATTGGTTTCCTGCTTTGTCAATGAGGATTTTAAAGAGTAAATTATGGGATTCAGGAATTATATTTTGATTATTAATTAGTAAATGGATGATTAATTTGTGTCATTATAGTATGAAGTTAATGAAAATAATATCTTATGAAGGGGGTTGTATTGGTGTCACAACACGAAGCACACAGTCAACCCTGTAAAGTAGTTGGTGGCATGACAGAAGGCACCCAGTCTGCCCTGTGGAGTGGTTGAGTTGGGCTGGTTACACAATGGAGCACTCAGTCTACGCTGTTAGATGGTTGTGTTGGTAACACAAGTACTCAGTCCACCCTGTAGAATGGTTGTAGTAGAGACACGACAGTAAACACCCAGTCCACCCTATAAAGTGGTTGTGATAGTGACATGACAAAAAGCACCCAACCCAACATTGGTAACATGACAAAAGTGCCCAGCCCAACCTTGGTGATGTGATAAAATGCACCCAATCCACACTGTAAAGTGGTTGTTTTGGTGACACGACAAAAAGCTCCCAGTCCACACTGCAATGTGGTTGTGTAGTTGCCATGACTCAAAGCACGTAGTCCACTCTGTAAAGTGGTTGTGTTGGTGCCACAATAAAAAAATCATCCTGTCCATACTGTAAATGTTGTTGGCATCAGGTAGGGCATCCAGCTCTAGAAACCAAGCTAGAAACAGTTCTGAATAAGCAAGACATGGTCATCTGATCTGACTTGTCTCACAATGGGACAATTCATCTAACCCATGCTAACATGGAAAAATGGATGTTAAAAATGATAATGATGAAAAAGGCAATGATAAATGATATATAAAATACTATGATACAATGATTTAACAGAAATATATTCTTTTAATATTTTAGTGTTTATATTTACTCACCACTTATAGATATCCATAGACATATTTTGGCTATGTGAAGAGAACTATTTAAAACTCTCTCAACTAACATCACACACAGTGTTGAATGGCTGAATTTGGCTTCTACAGTCATCATCGTCATCACTTAACTGTTTTCCCTGCTAACAAGGGTTGGATGGACTGTTACAAACAAAGTCAGTACTTTGTTAGAGTTAGTGACCTCCCAGATTGACTGGAGGCCCATGTCTTGCTTACAAATGTTCCCCACTCTTACAGAGTGCATTTTATTATGGCACCAAAACTAGGTAGGTTGTCATATCACAATTGAAGAGTCCTCTTGATGTTTTGTTTGGTAAGTTTCAAGTGCATTTTATTGACACCAGTACTAGAGAAGTTGTGGTGCCCTTGACACAACTGAAAAGCCCTCTCTATACTATGGGGTGGGGTAGGTTTTTTTAGGTGCAATTGATAAATCACATGATAGATTTTGTGTTATATTTTCATGGAAAAAGGTGTGACTTAACCCTTTACATTACTCTACTATTGTATTTTTGTAAAGGCTTTATCTCACATAATATCGTATTTACGAGATTTTCATGATGACATTATTTATTTTGAGAACAATACCTTAATGTTGGTATAAGAAGCCGGTTATGGCCAGTTTGAACAGAAAGAGGTGAGAGAATTCTGGCTGGATACAGTCAGTTTAAATGCTAAAGGGTTAAACATGAATATATGCAGTTATTAATTAACTTACTATCTAATATTTGATTGCTCCATGTTGAGAACATACAGCATATAGAAACAAACTGGTTCATGAATATAGAAAGAGTAGGAAATAATAAAAATTAAATGTCTAAACAACGTAAAATTATGAGTTATTAACAAATGAAATAACTTTAAGAGAAAAAAAAAAGAAAGAAAAAGCAAAATAACAAGTTAATTTTCAAAAGCTTTTCTCTCTTACATGAAAAAAAATAGATGAATAACCTAACTGCTTTTATAGAGAAATATAAATGTGTCAATGACTACAGTGGCAGGTCTTTGTTCACATAATAGCACCCATATAGCCTTGTCTTCCCAGTTTGTCCAGAAACAATATGAGAAAACCAAGTGTATGTAACTCATTTACCTATCTGGAACATACATTCACACACTCACACACAAAGTATGACTGAAACTACTTAAAAGAAAAAGCTAATGATGAAAATCTTCCATTTCCATAACATTCTTTTATAGATGCAGGCATGGCAGTGTGTTTAAGTAGTTCACTTCACAATCACATAGTTTTAGGTTCAGTTGCACTGTATGGCATTTTGGGCAGGTGTCTTCTACTGTAGCCTTGGATTGACCAATGCTTTGTGAGTGAAATTTGGTAGATAGAAACTGTGCCAAAGTGTCATGTGTTTGTGTGTGTCTTTGTCATTTGACAATGTCTGCGTGTTCATGCCTATGTGACCATGTCTGTATGAGTGTGTTCATGCCATGTAACCATACCTGTTTATATGTTTGTGTCCAAGTGTGTGTGTTCATGTCACTTGACTATGTCTGTGCCCATGCCATCTGACCATAACTGTTAGTATGTTTGTGTCGATGTCATTTGTCCATGTTATGTGACCATACCTGTTTGTATATTTGTGTCCATATCTGTGTGTGTGTGTGTGTGTCTATGTCTGTGTCCATGTCATGTCCTTATCTGTGTCTATGTTTACTGTGTGCTT
This sequence comes from Eledone cirrhosa, assembly GCA_964016885.1. Taxonomy (NCBI): domain Eukaryota; kingdom Metazoa; phylum Mollusca; class Cephalopoda; order Octopoda; family Eledonidae; genus Eledone; species Eledone cirrhosa. The sequence continues at coordinate 118,706,179 of OZ024742.1, forward strand.
ATATCTCGTAAGTTAGCAGTTCAACGTATAAAGGTTTATAAAACATGTACTATATTTTTAAAAAGCCACACTACTGGTATCTAATGACTGAAACCAGTAAAAGAATATCTGTATGTATTCTCTTGAAAGTTTTTTTTTTCACCAAACATGTTTATGCTTGTAACCTAAAGTGTATATATATATCTATTATAGTTCTCTAGTACTCTGCAGCAAGTTGACAGATCTAGTAGGCACTTAGATTAAATTCTTTAGTACAAGTACTATCTCTGTATAAGCTCTTATTTCAAATTCCACAAAAATCAGTTTTGCCTTTTGTCCTATTGAAGCCAATAAAATAAGTATCATCGTCATCACTATTTTATGTCTATTTTCCAAGTTTGCATGGGTTGGATAGATTGTTACATTCTGAGGTTAGATAGGTCAGATTACCATATATCACTCATAAATACTATTCTGGTATGGTCTCTATGACTGGGTGTGTTTTATTGTGGCACCACCACTGACAGAATATGTATATTACATTTATTTAATTATAAGTTCATCATTTTTCTTAAATTTCAGAAGACATTTTGGATTATTATAATAAATATATAATTTTTTTAAATGTTTATATTGTATATTGAATAATATAGGGAATGTTTATGAAAAACATTTGAAGGCCTTTCACTATGAATTTTTAAGATTGTGACCATCGTCACACACCTAGCCTCAGCAAAACCTACTCCCTGTTTTTGCTGAGGGTGTGTGACGATGGTCACAATCTTAAAAATTCAAAGTGAAAGGCATTCAATTATTATTCAATATACAATACATTTATATGGATATTGCTATGTTGGATAACCAATACAAGTTTATAACTTTTTTATTTTATTTTCCAGGACAATGTTTTAAATGTAATGAGAAGGTGACTGGTAGCAATGAGGCATGTCAGGCAATGGGGAACCTATATCATACTAAATGCTTTGTATGTTGTTCCTGTGGTAAGTACATAGTTTGATTTTTACTTATATGTTTATTTTTTATGTTTTCAGGTAGAATTTTGGAATATTAAAATATTTTGCCAAAATTTGATTGGGAATGAGATATAAAACAAAATAGTATTGCAGTTCTGAGTGCTCTCTATTTTTCATTGTGAATCAATATTCTGTGCATATTAATATTATTATATAACTTTTAGCAACGTATTACTCTGTGTGTATTTAGTTTCAAATAGATACATAGTATCCTTGCATGTCATAGAAGGTGACTAGAATAGTTAGCACCAGGAAAGACATCTGGTTGTAAACAAGACCCCTTGAGAGCCAACAAGGATAACCCTTTTTCTAGCAGGTAAAATAGCCTTTAAATAATTGAATAATTTTTTAATTATTTTTTTGATAAATACATAGAACCTCAGTACACAAACTTAATTCATTTCTGAAGCCGTTTGTCACCTGAAATGTTCATAAACCGAAAATATTTTTCCCATGTGAAATGTTGAAAGAGAGACAGTATGTGAAAGACAGATAGATATCACCATAGTAACTAACTACACAACAAGTGACACTTTCCTGTCAATACTCCCAGCTTGCAACCAACCATTGTTGCTGGCATCCATGTTTGTTACTCGAGACACTGTTGGTCGCTTGAGACATTTTATGTTCAGAAAAATTGTTCGTGAACTAACATTCCACTGTATTTCCTATCTAATCTCAAACTTTCATATAGGTCAATATAAATGTTTTTCTAAAACTTAGACAATACTTTCTGAAACTTGTATTACCTAAATAAGAACAGAACAGAAGAGAAAATTTCAGCTCCTTCAATAATACATAAACATCCAAAATCTTTCTGTTTATTGAAAATCAACAAGTTTCTAATATTAAGGAAGCTAACAATTAATGTAGTTACTACCATGACAATTATAATATAACCTTATTATTATATATTCAGGACTTAACAAGTCTAACACAAGCTGTTGGCACCTATAAAATAAGCTGTCAAATTCTAAATACTGCTAGATATCTTTGTTTTAGTAAATGTGTCACTTGAATAAAATAAATAAATAGACAAAGAAATGAGATTAAAATAAAATAAAAAACAGAATTGTGGAGATAAAAATCAATATTCTATTAATATTCCATTCACCACCATGCCTCAATTTTTTATTTTTTCAAGCTCTTATGGGTCGGGACAGATAGCATGAATAGATTTATTTTGTTGTTATTTAGTAGTGTTGGTAGAGCGTCGGACAACATGCTTTGTCACATAGAATTACAGCCATTTAAGTTCTGAGTTCAAACTCTGCTGAGTTTAGCTTTGCCTTTCGTCCTTACGGGGTCGATAAATAAAGCACCAGTAATGTACTGGGGTCAATTTGATCGACTTTCCCCTTTCCCCAAAATTGTCCGCCTTGTACCTAAATCAGAAATCCTTATATGTATGATAACAGCACAAATCAACTAATGAAAAGTAGTCATGTTCTTTCATTTGCTCATTTTGTCTTTCTCTAAAATGCAAAATCTTAGGTGGATTTACAAAGGTAAAGGTGATGCACTAGATAGAGGAAACTATAGAGGTATAAAGCTGATGGACCAGGTCATGAAAGTAACAGAAAGAGTTATAGCACAGTTGATTAGGGACCGGGTGAAACTAGACGAGATGCAATTTGGGTTTGTACCAGGAAGAGGCACCACTGATGCCCTCTTCCTTGTCAGGCAGTTACAGGAAAAGTACCTAGCTAAAAGTAAGCCACTCTACCTGGCATTTGTCGACCTTGAGAAAGCCTTTGACAGAGTTCCACGTGCTGTAATCTGGTGGGCTCTTGGAAAACTAGGAGTAGATGAATAGCTTGTGAAAGCGGTACAAGCCATGTATAGGGGAGCAGTCAGCAAAGTTAGGATTAGCAATGAGTATAGCGAGGAATTTAGCGTACAGGTTGGTGTCCACCAGGGCTCTGTTATTAGCCCTCTCCTGTTCATCATAGTCCTGCAGGCAATAACGGAGGAGTTTAAGACCGGATGCCCATGGGAATTCCTGTATGCTGATGGCCTCGCACTTGTAGCTGAATCTATGGTAGAACTAGAGAAGAAATTCCAAACTTGGAAGCAGGGACTAGAAAGAAAGTGTCTCAAAGTCAACATGACAAAGACTAAGATCCTTGTAAGTAGACGAGAAAACAGAACCCAGATCCCCTCAGGGAAATGGCCTTGCTCAGTATGTAGGAAAGGTGTAGGTAGGAACTCCATTCTCTGCCCCAAATGCAAACAATGGGTACACAAGAGATGTAGCGGGATCTCAGGAAGCTTAATTAAGAATGTAGGCTTCACATGTAGCAGCTGTGCTGGGACAGCAAGCAGCAAACAGCCACAGGAAACAAGTACCACCAATCTCTGGGAGGGCTCTGTAGAAACAGTAGACAGCTTCTGCTACCTAGGTGACCGAATTAGCAGCGGAGGTGGGTGTTCAGAAAGTACAATAACTAGGGTAAGAACGGGATGGAAGAAGTTTAGGGAACTACTACCACTGCTAGCTGTAAAAGGCTTCTCCCTCAGAATGAAAGGCAGACTGTATGATGCGTGTATCCGAACAGTGATGTTGCATGGTAGTGAGACCTGGGCGCTGAAGGTGGAAGACTTACGTAGATTAGAGAGAAACGAAGCCTGCATGCTCCGATGGATGTGTGACAGTAATATACGCGAACGACAAAGCATAAATGAATTGAGAGAGAGACTGAGCATAAGAGGAATCAAATGCTGTGTGCAGGAGAGGCGGTTGCGCTGGTATGGACATGTGATGCGTATGAAGGATGACAGCTGCATAAAAAGGTGCAGAGCACTAGAAGTCGATGGAAACCGCGGAGTGGGGAGACCCAAGAAGACCTGGGATGAGGTGATAAAAGCCGACCTTACCCAATTACACCTCTCAAAGGCGATGACACACGACCGTGACCTCTGGTGTCACGCAGTAATACAGAGTACCCGACCTCCCATGGGTACAAGCTGAAGCATATAGACAATATGCCCCCACTGCAAGGTGGTCGTGGAGGTGCCACGGCAAAAAAGCACCCAGCCCACACTGTAAAGTGGACGTGTAGGCGCCACGAAAAAGCACCCAGCACTCACTGTAAATGAGGTTGGTGTTATGAAGGGCATCCAGCTGTAGAAATCAAGCCAAATCAGTTCCTGTATGAGCAAGGCATGGTCAGCCGACCAGACACTGCCCACAACAGGACAACTCGTCTAACCCATGCTAGCGTGGAAGAACGGACGTAAAACGGTGATGATGATGATGTTACCTCATGGTCCAAGCCAACAGAATTGCGAAGGCATGAATTATTATCCTTGAGAATATTGAGAGAAATATGCTGAAAGAGCCAATCTAACTCATGGGGCCCGTTTTTGTAGGTGACCAACTCCATGCTGATGTTACTTGTTTCTCTTATTCCTTTTGTCAATGAAATTACTATTAAGTTACCTAAAACATTCATTATTTTTACTCACTGCATCTCCTTCAAATCAGAAGACAGTTCTTATAGTCTGCCTTTTCATATACATTTTCTTTTTATACATCCAGTAGATTATACTTGTCTAATTATTCACCAGCCTCTATCTCAGAGGGTCTCAAACTTTTTGGGCCATCGCCCCCTCACAGCCACATAATACCTTCAGCGCACCCCAACCCTATTTCCAGATAGACCTGCCAACACGCAAGTTATAGATAATATAATATATACTATATCCGGATAGTAAACCAAGTAATACAGAATGGGTTCATACCAAATGACTGGCGTAGCAGCAACATCATTAACTGCTACAAGGGTAACGGAGATGCTCTAGATAGGGGAAACTATAAGGCTTTAAGTTAGTTGACCAGGTCATGAAGGTCACAGAAAGAGTTATAGCGCAACTAATCAGAGAGCGAATTGATCTAGATGAAATGCAGTTTGGGTTTGTTTGTGTCAGGTAAAAGTACCACAGACGCTCTTTTTCTTGTACGACAACTACAGAAGTACCTAGCTAAAAGTAAACCTGTCTACTTATCTTTTGTTGACTTGGAGAAAGCCTTTGACAGAGTCTCCCGCTTGACTATCTGATGGGCTCTTAGAAAACTAGGTGTTGATGAATGGCTTGTGAGAGCTATACAAGCCATGTACAAAGAAACAGTCAGCAAGGTTAGAATTAACAACGAATATAGTGAAGAATTTAGCATAAAAGTTGGTATTCATCAAGGCTCTGTCCTTAGCCCCCTCCTATTTATTATCGCCCTTCAGGCTATAACAGAGGAGTTCAAGACCGGCTGCCCATGGGAACTTCTATACGCAGATGATCTAACTCTCATAGCTGAATCGGTGGCTGAAATAGAGAAGAAATTCCAAACATGGAAGCATGGCTTAGAATCAAAAGGCCTTAAAGTTAACTCGTCTAAGACTAAAGTTCTAGTATGTAGAAAGGAAAATAGAGACAGATGCCCTCTGGGAAATGGCTATGCTCAGTGTGTAGGAAAGGAGTAGGCAGAAATTCCATTTTCTGTCCCAAATGCAAACTATGGATACATAAAAGATGTAGTGGGATCACAGGTAAGCTATCTAAGAACGTAGATTTTATATGTGGCTGATGCTCAGGTGCAATAAGTAACAAGTGCCCACAGGATACTAGCTCCTTCAATTGCCCAGATGGTTCTATAGAAATAGTGGACACCTTGGTGACAAAATCAGCAGTGGTGGAGGGTGCTCTGAAAGTACAGTAGCCAAAGTCAGAATGGGATGGAAAAAGTTCAGAGAGCTTATACCACTATTGGCACTAAAGGTTTCTCTTTAAAAATGAAAGGCAGATTGTATGATGCCTGCATACGAACAGCAATGTTACATGGCAGTGGGACTTGAGCATTGTGTGCAGAGGACCTGCGCAGACTGGAGAGGAACGAAGCTTGCATGCTCTGTTGGGTGTGTAATAGTAATATACGCGAACAGCAAAGCGTAAATGAACTAAGTGAGAAATTAGGAATAAGAGGGATCAGATGCTGTATACTCGAGAGAAGACTACATTGGTATGGTCACGTGATGCGCATGAAAGACGACAGCTGTATAAAAAAGTGCAGGGCGATCAAAATTGATGGAAGTTACGGAGTAGGTAGACCCAGAAAAACCTGGGACGATTTGATAAATTCCGACCTTACACACTTACACCTCTCTAATACAATGTCACTGGACCGAGATCTTTGGCGCTACGCAGTAATACAGAAGACCCGCCTTGCCTATGTACAAAGCGAAACCTACAGTCAGTAGGCACCTCTTAACCAAATATACACCCCCATCCGACTACCCCCCCCCCCCCCCCCCCCACTCCCACCAACACCACCCTTTCTCTGTAAAGTTATGTTGGTACCACAACATCCAGTCCTAAATAAATGAGGTTGTGTAGGTGTCACGACAAAAAAAAACACACAGTCCACGCTGTAATGTGGCCGTGTAAGTAACACGGTAAAAACCTCCCAGTCCACACTGTAAACGTGGTTGGTGTTAGGAAGGGCATCCAGCCATAGAAAACCTGCCAGACAGTCCTATACGAGCGAGACACGGTCACCCAACCAATCTTGCCTCAAGTGGGACAATTCCCATCTAAACCCATGCTAGCGTGGAAGATGGACGTTAAACGATGATGATGATACTATGCATAAATGAATATTATATAATTTTTTTTATTTTACTATATATATAATATGTATCATTTGATATTTAATATACTATTATAACATCTCTACAGCCCCCTAGACCACCTCAAGGCTCACCGGGGGGTGGTAGCGCCACTTTGAGAATCTCTGCTCTATCTTATCTACTCAATGCAAATTCTGCAACAGATTTTTTACATATGCTGTCTATAGCCTGCCTTTTGCCAAGAGCAGGGATCAACAACATTTTGAAACAGCCGACTTTCAATTTTCTTTTTGGTTTTACCCATGACCCACATGTATATTATATTATATCTTACATATAAAACTTTGAAACTGTCCAAGACCCACAGAGATCACATCAATGGTTCACTTTGTTGCCAACCCCTACCCTATATAGAGAAAACATCTAAAGCGGTTCTTGCAGCTCTATTGAACCAGGTCATCATCATGTCAAAGATTTCAAAATATCCAATTGTGTGTATTTGTGTTATCGCCTTAAAAACTATAATGAATAGTTGGGGATAAAGTCACAGCTTTGTTGGACACGTTTTTTTACTGAGTTTTTCACTAAATTTGCTGCCAATCTTACAACACCATACTATATGTTTTAAACTTCTTGTATGTCATTAATTTACACCTGGTTTTCTCAATCTCCACCAAACTACAGGGTTTTCTCCAAATCAATGAATGCAAAGTTAAATTCTTAACTAAGAATGCTTCATGCAGTTGTCTCACTATAAATATGGTATCTGTAACCCATGTCTCTGTACAAACCCAAACTACCCAAAACCAGCCTGATTCTATTCTGCACTAACTTTGCTCTGACTCTTACAACAGCTTTTATTATTGTGTCCATTAGATTTAGGCCTCTATAATTGTCTCTCTCCCATACATCTTTGCTCTTTAAGCAGTTTGCAATGCTATTTTGCCCTGTCCGTTATTGGAGATAGTTCCAGAGTACACTACTATAAACAACAGCCAAATCTTCCTCTTATCACATCCTACCAATTTTTAAAGGGGAAAGGACACACTGGATAATTATAGTCCTAAAAACACTGTCTGGAGAAGAAAAGATGGAATGATCACAGCTGGAATGTCTTTGATCATAGGTTTACTCAGTCAGAGTTGAACTGAGGTTAAACAACAACATTTCATATGATCCATTAAAGAAACTTTTACATGATAAAGGCATTTTTTTTTTCCCAACAAAGGACTTTCTATGAAACATTTATACATTTCCTCTTGTGAAACACAAATTTAAACAATTTTTGCAGGTGGCAATTGTCACTAGTTTTCTCAGATGCTAGTGTTTTTTGTAGTTTACCTTCCTGGTTAATGAGTCCCACTCCTTCACAGTTAAAAATATCTAATAAAAAAGAACCTATACTACAGTGAAAGTCTTTTTACAGCTGATTGTCCTTTTCCTCACTATTAAACCATTAAATAAGTATTGTAGCTACTGTTCAGTTAAATTGAATTAGGCAAATAAAGATCCTACTATTATACCATTCAGAGTATTGGAATTTATATCTCTGGTCCCAAATCTGAACTGCTCAACTATGTTATTCTTATTAACTTATTTACTGCTAGACTCTACAGGGAATGAGAATTATCAAGTTTCCTATGAAATAAAAAAACAAAACAACTGTAACAACTATTCACAATTTGACCTAGTGGATTAATATGAAAATGGACACCAGTGTATAATTTCTGTTTTACTCACATTTGTTAGCTATTTCATTGGCTACAGCTGGTGTTATGCAATTTCTTTAAATTCAATAGAATCTACTTTTTTTTATATTTCAATATTGTATATTTAGAAAACTCAACACAAATAGTGTTAAAAGTAGATCAAATCTCCTAGTTGTTTCACTATGAAAAATATTTGGTAATTTAATTTGGTCACTGTTTTATTTTTCTACTTTTATTAACATTAAAAGATTATTGATTCTAATCTTAGTTTTATCAAATTCTTTTACTGCCATTAAATGGATGACATTCTACTCCTTTATTTATTTTGTATTTTTATCAAGCTTGCTGAGATATATTTTCCCTTGTATGTCTTAGTATCACTGTTACTTTAGAAATCATTCTGTATGCTACTTTACTTGATATTTTGTACATACTTTAGTATGTTTATAATTGTAAAATATTTATAGAATAGAATAGCAAAATATAAACAATCTGGGTATATTATTGTTATATAACAGAAGAGTGGAGTTGAAAGTTCTGTAAGTCAGTTACCCTGCTTATTTTTCCCTTTAGTTTTAATAGATAATTGTTTTATTTCTTATATATGGTGATGCATTTAACCCAAATGAATTATCAACATAGATTACAATAAAATAAAATAGAATGCCTTCTATACTACTAAAAACAACTGTTTAGTATTATTGAGCTATGACATGTTAACTCTTAGTGTCCTGTACTGCAAGAAACCACATTAACAAGGCATTTTTGAAATGTTCAAAGCAGCACTGAGTGCATCACATTGAAATTTAAAGTTTTTACTTCAGTTTACTACAAACTTTTACAACGATCTGCCCACCAGTAAATATACTATAAACTTTTAAATTAACAGCAGATTTTAGATATTTTCTACTAAATCATTACCAGATGTTAAATGTTAATAGAATAATTGTCAACTAATTTTCAGCAAGTTAGTGAACACTTAATGAATAACATATCTTGGAGGTTAGATGTATTTTGGGATATAATTGGAGCACATATAGTTTTAGAGACACAGATATCTTTTTATATGTTGATGTATCCAGTACTACCTAACATTTTGGTCCCTTATTTTGAGGTATATTTAATCCACTGATTCTCAACGCGGCATCAGATTTACCATCATCATCATCATACGTCCACTTTTCCCTGATTGCGGGTCCTATTCACCATATTAGTTTTAATTAATGATCAGGAGATTTAAATACAAAAATAACCACATTAAAGCTATTATTATATTACATGCTATTGAATGAATCTCATATTACTTAAATCAGTTTATTTCAGCACAGAAGCAGAGGGTGCACACCATTAGAATCTATTGTAATTGTAATTAAAAAATAAGCATAAACCATATAAAACAAATCAGCCATCCAACACATGCAGAACTTCTTTTATAGGATTTTCCAGAGGATGATTTACCAAAACAGTCCTTCTGGAGGTTCCAGCAGTAATCTGCCGTTACATATTCCACTTTCTCTGCTACTTCTCTTCTATTGTCTTTATATCCTGATGAAATAGTTTTCCTAAATCATTATTCTTTTCTGGAAGGTGATCTATGTAACTGGAGGTAATGGATCTTGATACACATGTTACAGCCAATCTTTATAAAATTGGAGAGCATGTCCTCTAACTTGGCCAAAATTTTGAACTCTGCATTTAGTAGAATTATGGGCCTGAAATTATTTATGTAGTCCCCCTTGTTCGGGTCCTTTCTCAGCAGCGTTACCGCTCCTCAACTCACAGAACTGGGAATTCAGTTGCAGTAGACATCTGCCAAAAGGCTGCTGAACAAGTCTGACACGTGAACATAAAGCTTGTATGGCAGACCATCCAAACCAGGCGATTTACACCTCGTGTAATTAGTCATTACATCCCATATTTCAGCGGTTGTTATTGGCCTTTCGCAGCAATCCACCTCCATTGTCAAGAGCCATGGCAGGCTGTCAAGGTAATGAAAAGTCCATCCCATGCCCGCCACTGCTTTCAATCAGTTGAGCAAATTACTGCTGAAAGGCTGCACACATCTGCTTTGTTGTCACACTGTGCCTCTGCCATTTGGGCCCATTGAACGGCTTTCATCCCTTCATGTCTAAGAGCCATGAGTAATTGTTAAAATAGTTTGGTTTCATTTTTTGGTGGGGATAGGGGAGTAAACAACAGCAAACTAGTTTAATGTAAAAGTCTAACATTTGGACTTATTGTGCTCTCTTCTAAATAGCCTACCGAAATAATCCAATTCCTCCAAAAACATAAGCTATGTGCCACCTTATTCAGTTCCATGTAATGGTTTCATAGAACAGACATATTTTTAGCAATAATTTTAACACCAAACACAATGTTGAATGATATACTGAGGCAATGTTTTTAGTAGCTGATTCTGTAATATAGTTTTTCACTATATATAAAGAGATTAGCTGAGTGTATTTTGGTTTAGAATAGGTACATCTTATACCTGCATGTAAGAGACAACTAAAAGACTTGGCATCAGGAAGGACATACCAAAAGTAGTGTTATTCATCTTGTTTTATTTTTTTTTTTTCATGTTGTTTACCTTTTTGTCAGTCTTATTAAAATGCAAATATGACATTGGAAATGTTACTCTTGAGTTGCTTTAAATGATTCGTGAATTTTAAAATATTTCTCTCTTCAGGCCGTACTCTGCGAGGAAAAGCATTTTACAATGTCCATGGAAAAGTTTACTGTGAAGAAGATTACCTCGTAAGTTAATGTTATTTTATTAAGATAATTATAAGTTTAAATGTAATATTAGTAGTGACTTTTCATAACAGTGATTAGAAAATATCATTGATATAATATTTGCCATTTTATATTCTCATACCAATGATATTTGACTATATCCCACCATTCTGGAATCCTATTTTGTCACACACTATTGTTTACCACTGTTATTCGTCTTACTTTCTTTAGCCTGAGTTCTTTGGAAAGGCATTGCTGTAAGTTTTGTCAATTTCATAATTTCATTATCTTTCCTTTTTTCCTGATTTAATTTTTGGGGTTTCTATGTGGGTGCCCATATGATGTGTTTAAGATTCAGAGTAACACAATAAATTGTTGGTATTATTATAAGTTTTTCAGTAAACTATTAGCTTTATTATACCATTTTTGTAAAGATATATTTAATTAAAAAATATATAATTTGAAAATTCATATTTATTGAGCTTTATAGATTTTCTGATTCTACATCATCACAATTTTATGTTTGTTTTTCTATGTTGGTCTTGATTGGGTGGGAACATCTCATTACTTGCTTAGGTCTATTGATATCTGACACACTCAACGACAGAAAACCACATGTATGTTTAGGAGGGATACAGTTCTATTGTTGACCATTTTACATGGACTGGGTGCATTTTATCAGATCACCAGTAGAATTAAAGTCTCCTCTACTTCTTTATCAGATTTAATTTAGAGTTATTGCTCTATTAAATATGTTGACTTTGTTATGGTTTGCAGAATCCATGTTTCCTTTGTGTGATTAGGGTACAGCTCTTTTCAAAGGGTGCCTAACTTTCTAGATGTGTCACTTTAACTACAGTTGGGAAGCTTTATCTCTTAATAATGTTGTGGGGGAGTTAGTTACCAATGAGACTCATTGTGATAGTATAAGGCCACTGGTTGTTGCTGTGATATTAGGAGGGGAACCTTAATTAATAGGAGGAGCCCAGGTTTAATACAATTGGAATATCAGCTTTCCAGATAGGTCATTTTCGCTACAGCTGAGAAGCTGATAGGATGCATATATCAACCACTATTGATAATTTCTAAATATTTTAATAACAGCAACAATTTTCAACTCAGTATTTTCACAGAAAAAAAGCTTCCTGTTTCTCCAGTTATAAGGAGAAATGGCAGTGATGGCAACAAAAATAGCCCCTTACCAACAGCTTAAGTTGGCTGATTGATGCATCTACAACACCAGAACCACTAGCAATAACACAAACATAAAAAATACAGAAGCTGAGGCAGCAAAAGCAACATAGACAGCAGCATAATTTCTGCTATAACTGAAACTGCTTCCACTGTAGCCAATACATCTGTCACCTCCAAAGGCAGCCACTGTAGCAGCAACCATAATAACAATGGATACAATAAAGCAGCTACAAGGACTGGGTCTTTTAGTAGTGAAGCAACAGTCACTGAGCAACTAGAAATATAATGAAAATCTTGCAAACATATCTAAAAAGAGGACAGGAGAGTCATTTTGGTTGTCACAAATAGTAAAGCAGGATGTCAACTGTAATATATCTGTGCATAAGCAATGCATGCCAAGATGGAAAAATGCCTGAATACAGTATAGAAGCAAAAACCTTTGTTACTTGTGCTAAGCAGCATGAACCATGAAGGTTAGAGCCCTCACAGAGGCCAAAACCAAGTCTCACCAATTTTCATAATAGACATGGATTGGTGAGTAACAAAGGTGACGGTGGTTGATATGTCACAAAAAATTAGCACCTGATATTTAATAACTGGTGGTAACAGGCTTTATCAGGAGAAGTGATTGGATATGGGGCTCTTAGTCCTAATAGTTTTGAAAAAACTTGAAAGCATCTTGGACCTGACCAAGCTACCGAAAAGGTATTCAGTAGAAGAGAGAACATGCATGTACCATGAACCACCTAATAATCTTCTGCTGACAGCAGAGGACAAATGAAGGAAGGCCCATACTGATTCTAATTCCACAACATCAGAAACTCCCCAAAATAATAACAACAGTAGCAGACCCCACCAACACAACAATCCAGAGAGATAGTTCCACCTCAACTAAAAAAGTCCCCCACCTCCTCATCTTCCCTCTGTTTTAGGCTTTTCCAACTCCAGGATCATCTTTGAGTGACAAGATTAAGACAAGCCCATTCCAAGACATCATTATTGTTAAGGCAAAGAGGAAAATAGAAACACAAAAATACACATTAAAAAATAACAATAAAATCAATAGCTGCAGCAACACCAACAACCAAATAACTGTTTATCAATAACAGCAAAACTTGATTTTATGGTATAGTTAATTGTTCATTACAAATCTCAAATGAAATAGATTGGATACTGATTATAGACATTGATTAGTTTGTATATTGGTTATATCAACTTTGATATTGGTTAAATAGGCTTTGATTATTGTATCTTTAAACTGCTTGACACTGCTAAATAAGATACATTTTTGCATTGTTAAAGGTTTTTTATTCAATTTGACAATTTGTCTTCATTACTTATATTTCTATACCAATTAGCTATTTTTACATATGTCATCATCATCGTTTTTTCATCTGCTTTTCCCACTTGCATAGGTGGGATGGGTCCTTTTTAGCACAGCATTTCTCCACTCATAGTGTTCCTTCTTTTCCTCTGTAAGTTTCAGCAATATGAGATCAGCTCTCACCACCTCAACCCAGGTCTTCCTTGGACTTCCTCTTCTGCAGATTCCTTCTACTGAGATTTCTTGGTACTTCTTCACCTAGCAATAATCATCCATATGCATCACGTGTCCATACCAGCACAGTCTTTACCCTTGCACACTACTTCTGATTCCTCTTAAACCCAGTTTTTCTCTCAATTCATCCAAACTTGTTCAGGTTGTTTCATATTGCAAAATTGCACTTTCCACTGTACTTTTTATGCCACACTTTTCCAGCTGACCATCGATCTTTCTATAAACCTAATAACATTGTCTGGCACTGGAGTAAATGCTAGACACTCTAATATTCAATTTTAGAGGACCATGTCATAGGCTTTCTTATAGTTCATCCACACCATGGCTAAGTTCTTGTGCCACTCTTTAAAATCTGTAAGGATTGTTTTAGCAATCAACAGTTGATATTTTGTACCCCTTGTTCTTTTTGCATCCTTTCTGCTCTTCCACTAGAATTTAATTCTCCTTGATGAACTTATACACAGTCCCTAAAATGATTTGTCATTAGTGTCCACGTTAGTGGCAAGCAAGATATGGGTCTAAAATTATCTACTACATTGCCTTTAGCAGGATCCTTCTGAGATGTTAAATATGGCTTTCTAATTCTTCTCTTCCACCATGGTTCCTTCCCTTATTTTCCCATTCAATGGATTTACAAATCCTATTTTCCTTGCAACAAACACAACCATAGCACTAATAAGTTTATTTGTATCAGATATATTTTCCCTTCTAATATCTGTCAGTACCTCATTCACCCTTTTTGTCGATTCATTCAGAAATGTTCTATCCACCTTCTCCAGTCCCTGTATTTGGTTCAAATGACCCTCTTTCATGATCTCAATGATCTCATTAATCATCTTATTCTTTTCACTCCTTTCATTCTGCTCTATGATACTGATTATCAACTCTGTTTTAAGCTCTTTCTCATTCACCCCATTCGTCACAATTTCACCAGTCTCATGATCTTTGTTCTCAGATGTGACTGCTACAGATAATCACTCCTTATTTCTTCCAACTCGATCTCTGTTAGCCAACTGTTTTGTCAAATCATCAGCATCTGGTCACATAGTCTTTGTTCCGTCACTTTCAACTCTTGTCTCTCCTTCCAGATGTTATGCATTTGGTTTCTGTAACCACTTACAGGTTTTCCCCTTATCATCGACAGGCCTATTAAAAAAAACAGCTCTCCATTATAGCAACATTCAGTTTTTTCGACCATCCTGTTCTGGCAGTAGTTGAGTAACGACTAGGCCCATGTTGCTCACCCATGGGACACCTGTCAGACAAGACACCCTCAGCATTTCTGCCTCCAGCATCATTCACTGTTATTTCTAATCAAATGTTTTTCCATTTCCCTCAAAATGAGGTTAGTGTTGAAGAGGTGCCACAACCACCAGTATTTTTTTATCAAGACACCATCTCTAGAAGGTGTTTTAAACAACTCAAAGGAGCCCTCAGACCTTAAAATTGAGGCGAGATATTCTGCACTGGACACCAATGTAGTACTCTATACTTCCCAGCATTATTCTTATTATTCTTGTTTACATGTTTCCCGAGCTGTGTATATGTTGTTGTTACTATTGATGTTATTGTTATTGCCTTATTATTATTAATTTTTTTTTTTGCTTTTAGTATTCTGGTTTTCAACAAACTGCTGACAAATGCTGTGTTTGTGGTCATTTGATTATGGATATGGTAGGTTTTAATGACTTCTAGGCAGATACACATTTGCTTAAATTTTATTTAGTTTCTTTCACTTGCATAAATGTTGTGTGTGTGTGTTGTGACAGTGTGTCTATGTAGCAGTGTGTGCTTGTGTGTTGTGACTGAATCTGTGTTTTATAGCAGTGTGTGTTCTGGTGGTGTGTCTGTATGTTGTAACAGTGTGTCTGTATGTTGTAACAGTGTCTATATGTTGTAACCATGTGTGGGTATGTTGTAACAGTGTGTCTATATGTTGTGACAGTGTCTATGTTGTAACAGTGTGTCTATGTTGTAACAATGTGTATGTATGTTGTAACAGTGAGTCTATATGTTGTAACTGTGTATGTATGTTGTAACCATGTGTCTGTATGTTGTAACCATGTGTCTGTATGTTGTAACAGTGTGTCTATATGTTGTAACAGTGTGTCTATATGTTGTAACAGTGTGTGGGTATGTTGTAACAGTGTGTCTATATGTTGTAACAATGTGTATGTTGTAACCACGTGTGTGTTGTGGCTGGGTATGTGTATTTTAGTAATATCTTATTCATTCAGTGTTATTTTTCTTAGAAGTTCTAATCTCTAATTATTACATCTCTCTCTATGATGCAACCATAAAATAATTATATTACCAAACTCATCAATTTCTCCCTTTATAAGAATATAACCCAATCTTCTGTTCCCATATTTCTAATAATATACACTTACTATAATTTCTAGATAATTTTGAAAAGAACCAAATATTTGATGTTCAGAATATAACTTAAAAAAGTTCATACTTAAAATAATGATGGGAGGTTTTTAGATGAATATAAACACTTTAATACAACCAGCTTAGTACTGTACAACCAGCAGCGATTTGGTGTAGAAAGTGTTAAGAAAACAAATATGTTTTTGTTTTTTTAAGTATAAAAATAAATATTTTATTTTGTTTTCAGATCTTACAAGCAATGGGTAAAGCTTACCATCCTGGCTGTTTCCGCTGCTGTCAATGTAATGAATGTTTAGATGGTGTACCTTTTACAATTGATGTAGAAAACAACATATATTGTGTTGCTGATTATCATAGGTATTTTATTATTATATATATTTATGAATTTGATTTGCAAGATTCTTGATGTGAAATCATGTGTTGAAACATATATTTGAGGATGGTCATTTTGCCAATAAAAAGAGATGGAGTAAACAAAATAAGACCAGAAAGAAGAGGGAGCACAGAGAAGAAAAACAAATAGTCATTGAGGAGGTCACAGAATGTGTGATGAAAGGGTTAAGTGAAAGTCAAATAGTGTGTGTGTTTGTTTTGACAACTGGTCATCTCCAAATATAACTAATATCATCATCATCATCATCTTCGTTTAACGTCCATTTTCCACGCTAGCATGGGTTATATATATATATGCTTACATAGTCTAAGATTCCTAATTTGCCATATTTAATTTTTGCATGGGATAAATGAGGTGTTTTGTGTCAGGTTTTTCTATAGCCAGATATCCATTCTAGTGCCATTCCATACCTTATTCTAGGTATGGTATATGCTGCTGACATTTGGCAAACTGCTACATTATAGCACATATTTATTGAAGACAGTCACCACTGACTTTATAAATGGTATTGATATGATATTGGCATTGACTGAGGCTTCTGTCCCCGCCCTCTCTCTAATGGTGATTTACCTGGCTTATTCAACTATTTTAATTTGCATTGTAGCAACTTTTGATAAGAAAATCATCATGGTTTAATGTCCATTTTCCACGTTAGCATGGGTAAGATGGGCTGTCCTGTTGTGAGACATCCAAGTCAGAGGACCGTGTTTTGCTCACACAGAACTGATTTTGGCTTGGTTTCTACGACTGGTTGCCCTTTCTAACACCAACCACATTTACAGTGTGTCCCGAGTTCTTTTTGTCGTGATATCTACACGACCACTTTATAGTGTGGACTGAGTTCTTTTTGTCATGTCAATAGATTTTCAAACTTGCCTTATATCTTTGTAAACTTCCCAGTTTGCTTAGTCTACCTTCCATACTGGCATGGATTAGATGAGTTGTCAGAGTCTGGGACCAGACAAGTTTGATCAATCCATCCTGCTCGTACATTCCATGGTTTTTATAGCTACACACACACAGTGGCTTCCTGACAAAAAAGAATGTTTTTCTCCTTTTAGATTATACACTATTCATGTGATGATTATTGTGTTTAGAATAAAATACAAAATTATTCTATTATTAGTTTGAATGAGCATATGACACTGCACTAATCTTTATTAAAAATATCTTAAATAAAGACAATAAGATGGATGAATTCAGATATTTTTAATTTACTCATAATCTTGATAATGAGCTCTTGATAAGTATCCAGTGTATTTTACATTTTTTGTGCATTGGTATATATATATCATTTGGGAACAAATATTTCATTATTGAATTTCCTGCATTTTGTCATAGAATGGAGGTCGTTTGCTATTTTCAAGTTTAGTTGACTGGTAAAGATAAGCCTGTAATATATTTTTCAAAGCTCTTACACAATGCCTATAATTGGATTGAAACTGCAAATTTAGTGGTCATAGGTTTAATTATATAATCAAATTAGTTTGTTTTTTTTCCTTCTAACATTTGATATTAACAGGTTTATAGTTTGCCACTCTCACACTAAACTGCCATCCTGTATTTTCCCTTAATTTAGTAATTGCAAATTCATTACCAAATCAAAGTAATTGATAATAATCTTAAAATAGAGTATTTCCAGATATATTAGTAACTTTTAGTCCAATTATTATCTATTTTCACTGAATAAACAATAAATATTATATGCTATTTCTCATTGCCATTTCATTTTCTTTTTTTATAGGATTTATGCTCCAAAGTGTGCAGCCTGTGGGCAAGCAATCACTCCTGTTGAGGTATGCATTTATGATATATGATTGACTAAAATCTTTTTTGAAGATTATTTGAGTATAGTCTGTGTTGTTGGTCGGAGTACTAAGGAGTATATGTATAAAGCTTATAAGCTTTTAGCTTGTTCTTGTCTCAATACTGAGTGAGTAAATGTCTCCCATGATGGATGAAAATCCAGAAACATGCACCTGGCATTCTCACAGCTTAAAACATTCATAGTGAGACTTTTATTGATTGAATTCTTAATGATTATTTTTAGTTTTACCTACATGTATAAGGAAATTCTCTGATTTTTAACTTTAGGGCACTGAAGAAACAGTTCGTGTTGTGTCTATGGACAGAGATTTTCATGTTGACTGTTATCATTGTGAGGTAAGTTATAGATTTAATGGACAATTTATTTCCCTAAGTGAATATTTTTTTTTTTTTGATAATTTCTTATATTCTTCAAAAGGAATTGGACTAGTACTTGTGTGCCTGTGTGAACAAAGATATTTCTATGATATTAATTCAATAGAGCAAGAACTGGTCCCTAAATTTCAGTCAATGTTTTGGAAAACTTATACTTTAAAGTTGTGCTTGATCTGAGGTCATGTGTTGAAATTAAAGCAATTATAGCAAAGAAGAAACATTTTAACCATTTAAAAACACCAGAACTCTGCACTTTACATTTAAATCTATTTTTTGGTATTATCAGTTTTTTGTGTGTTTTTGAATAACTAAAATGCCCTCCAAGCTGTAATTGCTATCATATTTTAACTTAGTCAATAATCATTTGAATTCAGAAGTTGTTGACCTGCTTCGATTCTCATTTAGGAAAAGAACTCCAACTTCTCAATGCCACTATGTAGATATTTGGTGATGTAAGAAAATGCATCAATGATTATTGATACACAGTTATAAACTGAAACTTATAATTATATTACAATTTTTGCAGTTTCTGCATTTGAAATCATGTATGTTGATTTAATATTCACATTAGTGTGGCCTAATGGTTAGGGTGTTGGACTCACAATCATGATGTCATGTGTTCAATTCCCAAATCAGATTACATATTTTATTCAGCAAGGTAGCTCAGTTCACTCAGCAGCAGTGGACTGGTATCCTATCCAGTGGGAAATCTTTTACATTCAGTCACTTCACAGCCATGAAATAAAATATGCCAGGGGCTTCATCCAACCCGTAGAAGCTTAGGAAAATGGTCGTAAAATGATAACTGTAACTCATTCACATCAGCTTGACAGCTGATCTCGACAATAGTATGCATTCGTTTTCTGTTTTTTAGCCATACAATAGTATTCAGTTTATTGGTTGAATTAGTAGCAGTTCTCCTAATATTCTTGACTTTAGAGTTATAAATACATCCAAGAGTATTGATATTTTTAGTGAATTAATCCTTCTTATGATTGCTATCACCAAGAATATACAATAATACCTTACAGAAAGACAATGTCTTACTGATAGATTGAACAGCTCCTGTATCATGTTTTCTTTGCCGGATTCAGATAACAATGTTTTATTCTGTTGATTTTTGTGCTATCTTTAGTGATATGATAATTGAACAGATTTTGTCAATTTGTCAGTGGCAGCAACTAGTTATGTTAGTATATTTTAATCAACCATGAATTAAGAGCTGAGCCAAAAGTTCACATTTAGTCCAGTTGTATTTGATTACTGTATTTCCCAGCGTTGAAGACACTACTTTTTCCCTAAAATAAGTAAAAAAATCTACCATGCATCCTTGGTTGTCAAAATTCGGGTGCGTTTTTCTTCGCCAGGAAATACGGTATATTGCTCAGCGTTTGCTTTAATTATATTCACTATTTGAAACTTATTCTTAAATGAGGGTTCAAGTTGGCCAGTCACTGGTTCACTGCTTTTTAGACAATAGCTGTTCTTTCTGTATCCAGCTTATCTTTTGTGTAGAGCTACTGCAGCTTTCTCTATACATCTGCCCACACTAGTTTCATGTCTATGGTTATACACACAATTTCAGTCCTTCACTCAGAGACACAGTGCAAGACTTTTTTCACTACTCTTGCACACACATCAGTAATCAACTCTTAGCATTTATAAATTGTACATAAAATCTTGTAGGACTTAGTCTTCAGTATTTACTATCCACTTTGCTTTTTTCAACTGTAATAATTTAATGGTTTCTGATTTAGGCACAAGGCGAAATAATTTGTTTTGGGGGGGAAAGTCGATTAAATCGACTCCAGTGCGTTACTGGTACTTTATTTTATTGACCCTGTAAGGATGAAGGGAAAATCTAATCTCGGCTGGATTTGGACTCAGAATGTAAAGGGAGGTAACTATTTCGCAAAGCATATCCGATGCTCTTACTGATATTGTTAATCAACTTCCGTTTTAACTGTAATAATTTAATGACCTGAAAGAGAAGTCTCTCTCATTCAACAACCAGAAAAACCATAGTAAACAATTTAGTCGTGTTCATCCATGTAGTTTTTGAAAGGATAATTATTATTATTATTTTCCTTCATTTTCTATAAAACTATCTTGTTTCACTTTGGATATCAGATAAATTTAGAAATAATTTTCACTCATTCAGAAGAAACGAATGTTAATTATTCTAACAAGTAGATTTAATTATTAATATTTTATCAACATTTACTAAGTCAGCCAATTTATTACTAGTATTATGATAATGTATAATGAAAAACTATAAAATACATTAACAAAAGGTGTTTCTATCCATATTTACAGCTGTCAAGACAGAATTAAACAGTAAAATATCTCCTGTTGATTTTTTTTCTCTATAACATATAGCATGTATTATTGAATTCTTCTGTTTTAGATATTTCGTGAATCCTTTTCTCTTTTTTTTTTTCTTTTACTTCACAGTAGATGTGAATAGTTAAAATTTCCTTCTTATTAAACTAATTGCAGTTCAAACATTATTGGCATGATAATTACCTGATTAATAAACTTACTACTTACAGTTTTGGGTGATTGACATCTTTTTAAAAAAATTATCAGTTTTGTGTTGCCATTTGTTTTTAGTTGTGTAACAATTTAAGTAATAAGAAAACATTCAGAATTTGACATTTAAACTTCAGTGAAATTTAACTTTTAATCTAACAATCTTTTCTAATTTGTATTTCTTTTTTTAGTTATTGCTCATTGGTTATTTGTGTTGGTGATTTATATGATAAACACACTCTGTACAATCTATAAAATGGTTGGCGATAGGAAGGGCATCCCACCATAGAAAACCTTCCAAACAAAGGGTAGAGAGGACTGTTAACTGTGCCAAAAACATAACAACTTCCCTTGTGTTAGTGTCAAGATAAAACACACTCAGTAGAGTGCAGGATTGTATGTTGAGCCTCAGCCAATCTGGAGGTCTGGCACTCCGCTTGAGTACTGCCTGGTCTGTAACGACATGTCCAACTGATGCTAGCAATGAAAACGGACATTAAATGATGATTTATGTGTGTGTGTGTGTGTGTATTTATATATATGTGTGTATCTATATATATATATATATATGTACTTTTAGTTGCGTCGGTACTCAAACTTTTACACAAACTCATCATGTATTTCTGCAGCAGTGAGTTTTGTTGTTGAATCTTTATTCCTGGTGGAAATTATTTCAGCCCAATTATGTCTGTTGTAAATGTAAAAGTCAAGTATAACAGAATTCCTTTCCTCTTCCCCTGAATAGATTCAGGTTTCTTCATTAAATTAAAAATAAATAAACATTGAAAGAAACAATAACATTATACCATCAACATTTAAATACAGTTGTCCCCCGGTATTCGCAGGGAAACGTTCCTAAAGCACCCACAAAGAATGAAAAACTGTGAATATTGGATGTGGTCCATAAAAATGCCTATAAATGTCAAAATATAACGTAAAATATTGGCCGGCAAACACTGTATAATGCTATTAATAATTTAGCGTTAAAATATATATTGCCACGAAAACAAGCCATTAAAAAAATCGCTGAAGATATTTATGATTCCGCGAATATGCGGTGATTTCCATAACAATTATTAGTTAGGTTCTAAGGAAAATTCCGCGAATAATCAGGGCCGCAAATGCCAGGGGTACACTATATAATGTGTTTGTTTTAAGTAAATCTAAGAAATGTTATTGTATTGCTTTTTTGCTTCCAGCCTTGTTATCAGTTATTTTAAAACATGTTACTGATTGAATATGTAATATGGTCTAAAATTTATTATTAGAATTATGAGAATCTTTACTGATAGACATATGTTTGTAATTGTTTTATTTCATCTGTAAATTATTTCCCTTTCAAATCAATTCTTATTTCTTCTAATAGGACAAAATAAATTTTGCCCTTTATATTTGAAAAACTGCAAATGGAAATCGATTTAATACATGTTTTAGTCATATTTTTAATTGGCAGATGAAATTAGTCCACTGATTTGTGTATATGTTTAAAACATTTATATATTTTATTTGCTAATTAGGTGTTTTCCTCCTTAATCTGGTGTTGTTATTATTATTTTTTTTTTTTAATGTGATTCCACACCGATTTCCAGTTGGAGATTGAATATAGTTCAGGAGAATTAGCTCTATTATTATATTATTACATTATTATTATCTGTATTGTACTGCACATGGGTCTCTCCTATCGACTACATTAATTATCAACAGAATTATTTGTGGAGTTGTTTCCCTTTTAATCTACACCTCATTCATTTGCGAAAAAAATAATACGTTAATCATTCACATCATCGTATCTGAATAAAGTTTAATGCTTAGCATTAAATAAGATATCCAAAACACTGCAGTGTTTTGTGGAATACGCATCATACCAGGGAGGAGGACGACTATATTACCAACATTAATATAGAAGATACGAGAAAATCTTTCTTGCAGCCAGTAAAAATTGGCAAATACTTGTATAGTTATTAATAGAAATTCGTATGAAGATTGTGAAATTTGGCTTGAAATCTTTTCTGCATGAGTCTGATTGTATCTTTCTTGCATGGTGGATTTGGTTTCTTGCCTTTTAAAAAGTGTTTGCAGTTATTTTAGCATCATTACTGCAGACTCCTAAGTGAACAAATAAATAGATTCAGGCATTAAATACTATCAAAAAAACTCAATGTAAAAAGTAACAAATATATAAAATGGAAGGAAAAGACTATGTATTTCATATACTTTTTTGTGCTCTTAAAAGAAGTAGGGTGAAAGTAATAGTGCTCATGAGTTATATAGCTCTTTTTGAAGAAGATTGGGGTTCTGTGTTTGAAAGATTGCTTAGTGGAACATAATTTTTATCTAAATCTGTTCTAAGAAGATGCAGTTCCAAGGAGGAAAAGTGTCTGCTGTTTTAAGTGTTGAAGGGAGAGGAGAAAGAGAGATAACTTTATACCTTATCAGGCTTTAATTTTAATTGGATAAAAATTCAATTAAAATTAAATTAACTTTTTACATTTATGATTCCCCACCTCCCAAATGAGATTTGATTGTTGCACAAAAAATATTTTAATCTAAATGTCTTTATATTTCTTTAAAGTTTTTAAAACCAACAATGAGAGTGTAGGATGGCTGAATCAACATGATACCGGATGACTAACTGCGGTATTAGCTATGTCTGTCCTGCACCAGAAAGCCAAAAGACCTGCCTTGCAAGCTCTTATATCTCTCTAGCTGCAGCTATGTAGTTTGGATGTTGTTAAGAGGATGTTTTCCAATTTTTTCAAGCTTTCTTGCCCACCACTTCTCAAAGAGGCTCTCTCAACAGTAGCCTTGCTGTTATATTCAAGATCAATTTTATTTCTCTATGCACTAATCTCCTCAGGAGTTTCCTTCATTCTAACAGCATTTTTTCTGCTTTAAAGAAATCTTAATAACATAGTCATTAAGTGGTAGCATTTCAAAATCATTGGAGAGATATTAAAGTTTAAATAAAACATGTCAAACATCTTGAATATAATTAAATATTTATTAACAAAAGCATTTCAATGATCTCATTGGTTCTATCCCTCTTTGTGCTTGTATGTCTTATAAATAGTCAATATTTGATTGAATTTTCAATGCCTATATTTGGCATGGCATAACTTCATCCAGGCTATTGCTGCATGTTTCCAACATTGGCTTTATTAGATTGTAAAAGAGGCTTAGAATTAGCGAATGACTAGTAGCAAAAAGTAATACATACTACTATTAACTCAGTGGTGTCTATTTTAAACACTGTAAATTGTGTATATTTAACGAAATAAGTTCTGGAAATTACCAGTCGTTTTTCATTAAACATTTTTTACAAGGAATAAATATTTTTAGGGAATAGCTTCTTAGACTAAACAAACACATTAAGCAGTATTTTATTTCATCCCTCTTGGTTTTAAGATCAAATCCCTCAGGGATCAATTTTAATTTTTATCCATCACTGGTACTGTTAATTGCCAGGGATGATTCATCCAACTACATTCCTCTCTTCTAAATTAAAATTTGTTAAAAATATTAATATTTTCAAATTTGTTTGAAAGAGATTTTGAAATAAACTGGTTCCTTTAATAATTTCTGTTTTCTTTCACGCTTGTAGGATTGTGGTATGCAACTAACAGATGAACCTGATAAGCGGTGCTATCCATACCAAAATGTATTGCTCTGCCGAGACTGTCACATAAAACGCCTCAATGACCGCTATCCCGATGAGCAGTTTTGCATTGATCCAGTTACTCAGCTTATTAAAACCATAAATAATGAAAACTCTAAAGTGGATTCTCAAGGTGGCTCTCTTGGTGGAACTGTTGGAGACTTTGCTCCTGCCACTATCAGTGTTCTTACAGCTCCACGTATGAATACACCAGCTGGTTATCGTGGCTCATATTGCAGCAATAGTACTGTAGGAGATGCAAATGGTGCTAACTCCAACACTAATACACACAATTTTAGTTCTGGCCAAGAACAGTATTTGCTATCTAACAACTATCAATCACCACAAAGACCATATGATCAAAAAGCACCTCTATCTCCTGTAAAATCTTCTATGAAATACCAAATAACAGAACTTTGATACTGTTGATATAGTTGATATAATAATATACATAGTGAAATTATGTAAATTTTTTATTTTGGTTCGTTAATTAAAAAAGTAATAATGAAATCTGGAAAAACATATTCAAGTTTGACAGGAAAATAGCTAAAGCTTGATATGTCATGAGTTTCTTTAAGATAGTCAACCAATTTTATTCTGTTGGAATATCATAGAAATTTATCCTTTTCATTATTTATTATTTATCAATGCTTATGAATAATTTCTATTGAATATAATTTTATTGACTGCCACCCCAAGATCTGAAGTTTTGAGAAAGATAATTCTTAAGTATTTTACATAACCATTTGGTTGAAAAAGTTAGAATCTCTCGTTTCCAATCTGGCAAAAAATATTTTTATCCTTTAAGGTTTAACTGAAATTAAAGGAATGCCTAGAGGAAATTAGCATATTATTCCACAGATCTGGCATAAGCAAAATCCAAAGACACAGTCTTCAGTAATATGACAGTGCTAATAATAATATATGTAAGTTTCATTTTTGATCTTTTGTCAACCATGCATAATTATTCTCCTTTTTAATTTTTTGGGGGTAGATTTTTCAAATCATATTTTTACAGGCTGTAAATATTATCTAGTCATTCATTGACATTTTCTAGAGTTTTGCCAGCAGGTCTTTAAATGTATGCATTTAGTTGTAACTAATGATATGAACATTTTGAAATGACAATTAAAACTTGTTAAATATATAAATATTTGAAGAGATTTATTAAAAGCAATGTAAATAAATAAAGGTTGATTTCACTGTTGACAAGAATTGGGATTAAAATGTTAGATGTTAAAATATTTTTCAAGGTTATCTTTTTTTATTTGCAAATCTTGTTATCTGATTTAACCATATTAAATTCAAATACTGATTTGAATTTTATGAAGAAGTGTAGCAATGCACATGTTCTTTGGTTATTAGTAAAAGCCTTTCAAGTTTACTAAGATAAAACAGTGATCTCACATATATGGTTACCAAATTCCAAAATGTTTATCATTTCAAGTTATTTGAATGTTTTCTTCCAGATATAGTGTTTCAAGTGAAAGCTTATTTCTATTGTTGACACTTCAGCTTAAATCCTAACAATTCACTGGAAACATTTTTACATGAAATATATAGTATAGGACCACATCTGACTGCAGTATGTATGTGTGTGATTCTGTTTAGAATTGATGGTTCCTAGAATAGGTACTCAATACTCTAGAGTTTCTCCTTTATGATTAGTCATCAGACAATTAACTGTTTAATGACTCTGTAATCATACAGAAAAAACTCTAGAGCAGGGGCGTGCAACAGGTGACCCGCAGGCCATAATCCGGCCCACCAGACCAGTCAGAGTGGCCCGCGATGACCATTTAAAATTTTTAGCTTGTAGGCTTTAGAATTTTTTTCGTAACCATAATACAATTTTCTGTTAGTTGACCTATACTAAAGGCCTTCACTGATTGGGTTATGCGTGTTATAATTTCCCAGTTCCATGAAAGAAGTTGTGGTGAATCTTTGGAATAGTGCTTAATTAATATTAATGGCCCTAATAGTCGTTCCAATGTTCAAAAGTGGCCTGCCAATGGAATATGTTGCACACCCCTGCTCTAGAGTAATAAGCCACTGACTCAACCTGAATAAAACTATATATATATTATGCAGGCATATACAATACGTTTATGTATAATAAAGTTACAAGAGTTTTGTTATGTGAAAACCATATGCACTCATTATCAACCATGTTAGTGCTGCAGCGCTATTGCTAATATATATATATATGTGTGCGTGAGTATTTGGGTAAATTACGAAACATTGAGGAATTTTGAAAATTTGTTACTCGCAATATAGACAACTATTATTATTATTATTAGTTGATAACTGAAAATAATAGTTGAATAAGTCAATTAAAATACCCCAGAAGACAGAATAAAGTGGCAAGAGACACGTGCAGGGATCAAACACTGCATCTCTCATGGTTCAATTCTTTCAAGTGTCTCTGTCCATCTTTTTCTGTCACTTGGGATATTTTACCCGATTTATTCAACTATTTATAGTTGTCCACATTTTCAAATATATTTCCATCCCTTGCTGCCAGGGAAAATGGATACTCAATAATAATGATGTATATAAAATATTTAAATTTGCTCAAAACTAATAAAAATATTGAGAACTAGACACAAAAAATACATAATGGTATATATAAAATGTTTGATAAATTTACCCAAAACTAATGAAAACAATGTGAACTACAAGGGTGAATTGAAAAGTTCATAGGCTGACTATGAAAGAATGATGCTAGAGCTGTGAAATTTTGCATGTATTAATTTCAACTCATATTAATAAGTGCATTATTCTTTTCCAGGTAAACTGACATTTGACTGTTTAAAGAAGACTTCAACGGTAACTGGTCGCGACTTCTCTTGAAAATGGACAAAATTTGGCATCATTGTGTTATCAGTACTTGTAGAAAAGGGGTTTAGCCTCCCCACTTCCCCCAGGACATTCATGCTGACATGGTTGCTACATTAGGGGATGATGCTCTAGCTTTATCAACAGTGTAAAAGTGGGCACCTGAATTTAGGAGGGGAAATGACCCAAGGTTTAGATGTCCTACAACTGCTACCACCAAGGAAGATATTGATCATGTTCATCCTTTGGTGATAGATGACAGGCAATTGGCTATGTATCAAATAGCTAATGCTATTAGTATATCCCATGAAAGAGTTGAGAATATTCTGCTCAAAGAACATGGCATGATGAAGGTTTATGTTCGGTGGGTGCCATGTCTTTTGATAACTGATCAAAAGAGCACCAGGCTGATCACATCATGAGAAAACCTGACATTGTTTGAGACAGATCCAGCTGGTTTCCTTGAATGTTTCCTAACCCAGGACCAAGTGTTGGGTTCATCACTTTCAGCCAGAGACAGTCCATGCAGTGAAAACACTCCTCCTCACTTGCTCCAAAGAAGGCCATGGTTGTTTCATCTGCAGGGAAGGTAATGGCCTGAGTTTTGGGGGCATGACAAGCATAATGTTTATTGACTATCTTCAAAGGGTCCACACCATCTATGGAGAGTACTATGCCAACTGGCTGAGGCAGTTACAAAAGGCTATCAAGACCAAACACCCAGGAAAACTGATGAAAGGGGGGGTCTTGTTTCATCGGGACAATGCTCCAACACACAAGTCCTTAGTTTTGAATGGCTATTGTGCGTGACTGTGACATTGAACTGGTTGATGACCCTCCCTGTTCTCTTGATTTGGCTCCGTCTGACTTTCATCCGTTCTCCAACATGAAAAATCACTTCGTTCGGAAGCAGTATTGTAGTGATGATGACATCATATCTGCTGTTGATGACGTTTTTTACCAACAGGATGAAAGCTTCTTCACCAATGGGATCTAAGGACTGTAACACTGACGGAAGAAGTGTGTGGACCACAAAGGGGACTATTTTGAAAAATAAACCTTGAGAGTATCTTGGTTAACCTATGAACTTTTCAGCCATATACACAACAATACATTATGTGGTAATTCTTTAGATATGTAATGGTCGTCATGCTCATCTCATGTGTATGTATATTTAAAGGAAGGGAATTAGAAATCAAAATGAGAGAGATTAGTCATATTTTTATTGGCCTTCAAAATATATGGTAAATTGTAAATTTGTATATAAAATAAAAGGTAATTGGCTTGAGAAAGAGTGCAACACTCAGGCAGGTTAGATCAATGCAGTGGATATTCAGCTTAAATGTATGTAGGTTGATGTCTGCTGGAAAAATATTGGTGGGAAGTAGTGATTTTATAGCGTTTAGTGTTAGACATGAGGTGAGACACAGTTAGGATGATGGGATGAGGAAAGTTGTGTAGATTGAGTGGAAGATGTCATCATCATCATCATCATTTCATTTTACGTCCGCTTTTTCCCTGCTTGCAAGGGTGGGACGGGAACTGATTCTGGCTTGATTTCTACAGCTGGATGCCCTTCCTAACACCAACCTCATTTACAGTGAGTGCTGGGTGCTTTTTTGCCGTGGCACCTCCACGACCACTTTGCAGTGGAATGATATGGACCCCAGACCCTATCATCTCATTTCTACAGCTGAGTAAACTGGAGCAATGTGAAATGAAGTGTCTTGCTCAAGGAAACAACACATCACCCGGTCTGAGAATTGAACTCACAACCTTTCGATTGCAAGGCCAATGCTCTAACCACTAAGCCATGTGCCTCCATGTATGCAACTTAATGTTTCAGAGATTCTTATAGTAAAGATTATGGAATTGAACACAAGAATCAGCTGTTAGAGACCAACTTATTTAACAACCAAACCTACTGACATCTCAAACTCAGTTCTCCAGACATACTGACATCTCTAGCTCAGTTCTCCAGACACACTGATGTCTCTAGCTCAGTTCTCCAAACATACTGACATCTCTAGCTCAGTTCTCCAGACACACTGACATCTCTAGCTCAGTTCTCCAGACATACTGACGTCTCTAGCTCAGTTCTCCAGACATACTGAGCCATTTACACTGACGTCCCTAGCTCAGTTCTCCAGACATACTGAGCCATTTACACTGACGTCTCTAGCTCAGTTCTCCAGACATACTGAGCCAGTTACACTGACGTCTCTAGCTCAGTTCTCCAGACATACTGAGCCAGTTACACTGACGTCTCTAGCTCAGTTCTCCAGACATACTGAGCCAGTTACACTGACGTCTCTAGCTCAGTTCTCCAGACATACTGAGCCAGTTACACTGACGTCTCTAGTTCAGTTCTCCAGACATACTGAGCCAGTTACACTGACATCTCTAGCTCAGTTCTCCAGACATACTGAGCCAGTTACACTGACGTCTCTAGCTCAGTTCTCCAGACATACCGACAAGGCTACATTGGTATTACTTATTCAGTTCTTCATTTTCTGCAACCCTGATTGTTTTTTGCTTTTTTTCTTAACTTGTAATGTATCAACTATTATGATTTAATAAAACAAAGTAATCAAAGTTTAGAAATGTACACTATAATTGTAAGTATTTTATCTCAAGTTACCTGTAGACTATTCTCATTATAGAAATATTTACTGCTAAACTCTGCTATCATTACTTAAACAGCATAAAATAAGTTGTCAGTTTGAAATAGTTACTGATAGTTAGAAGTATTTCAAATATTTGAGTGATGATAGGGCTTCAACATTTGAATTTGTTTTATACAAATTATTTAATCACTTTTTTCTCAAGTACATTTATATTTCACTATACTACATAGTTTCATTGGTTATTCTTTATTTCATCATATATTTTTAGATTAACTTCATCAACTTTCACTATCAAACCACCCTTGGTTCTATGATACTAAGTTGTTTATTTTACAGTGTTTATATTTCTTTAAAATCCTTTCATCATAATTTTGTACAAGAACCTCTGTTAAGTTATATTCTGAACACCAGCTAAATAATGAGACAATTCTTGATTACTTTAAAAATGATTTGAAAATCATAAGCAATGTCTTTCATTAGAAATATGGTAATGAAAGGGTTATGGTAGTTTCTGATACCATTTTGTCTTCTTCAATGACATGACAATCATATTAAGCTATATAAAATAATTTGCTACTCAATGCCCTTTATTCAAATAATTTAGATCTTCCAAATTTCTTGAAATTAATCTAATCAGTTCTATAAATTTTCAGATGCAGTAACTCCTAATGATCCATTATAGTAATAGTCAAACAATATTTATTTTCTTGAAAAAGAATTGTATTCACTTCACTGTTTACATAAGGTACCTAATGTAAGCAATTCTTTGTGTGTGTCTGTGTGAATATATATGTATATATATATATATATTGTATTGGTTAATAAATGTTATTTTGTAGAGATAATCTAAATGCCAGTATTTAAAACAACTAGTGTTTTATTGCTATCATTGTATTATCAATTTTGTGTGTGTTTGTGTGTATATCATTATCATCATCTTCGTTTAACGTCCATTTTCCACGCTAACGGATATTGTCGTCGTAGACCCCTTCAGTCACTAATGACCATGGTTTTGCACCTAGAAAGTTCCCCTCCGAGGCACAAGCCTGGGCAAGGTGTGTTTGTGGAAAACCAGCAGTTGACTATGCATGACAGTCTTCCCTCTTCACGCAACTGATGTTGTCCAAGGGAAAGGCAATGGCCAATACAGCTTGGCACCAGTGACGTACGTCTCAACTCATTTCTACAGCTGAGTAAACTGGAGCAATGTGAAATAGTGTTTTGCTCAATAACACAATGCACTACCCAGTCCAGGATTTGAACTCACAACCTTACGATTGTGAGCTCTAACCACTAAGCCATATATATAATGTGTGATAGGAAGGGCATCCAGTCGTAGAAATCTTGCCAAACAAAAGGGTCAGGAGGACCCTCAGTTATGTCAAAGACATGACAACCTCTCCTGTGCATTCGGTGGAGCATCGATCGTACGTAAAGCGAGACAAAGATCCCTGGCCTGTCTGGGAGATCAGTGGCTCTGCTTCAGTACTGACTTATATGTAGACCTGTCCAATCCCTGCTAGCAGGGAAAGCAGATGTTAAAATGACGATGATGATGATGATGATGTTATGACTGATTTCTATTTTTAAAGTCATTCATACAAAATGCCAAAGGAATCTATTCCCAATAATTTTGCAAGTAATATGTCCTTGATATAAGTGTTTTCTAATGTATTTAGTTTTTGTGTTATGGTACAGAATATTTTAGTTTCTGTTCTAAATAAAGCATGAGTTCAACCAAATTTAGAATGTTGCTATTATTTGAGGAACTTTGAGGCCAGTAGATTGGCATAGTTGTTATAGTATTGGCTAGATAATTAGCAGTATTTGTTCCAGCTCTTTACAATCTGAATTGAAATCCTGCCAAAATCAACTTTGCCTTGATAAAATAAAGTACCAGTCATGAACTGGTGTCAATTTAATAAACTTTCCCCTCCAAAATTACAGGCTTTATGTCTAAAATAAAAACCATTATTTGGAAAAAGTTCAAGTGGAATGTCTATAAAGCAGACTTTATTCCTGTAATCTGTCAGATTTAATTTTAGATGGAAGCTGACTACATGTAACTCTATTCTTCCCTCAGACATGATATTATGTTGCATATTTCAGTTTTTTCTTCTGGAACTCTTTTTTAAAGTTCTCTACAATCAACCTTTAAGAATGAAGACACAAGTGTTTTAATGGTATTCTCCTTGCTATAGCAAGGGTTAGCCATGTGAGTCCCATGAATGGCTTCATATTCCTCATGGGGTCCTTTTTGAAGCAGTGTTTTATGGTCAGATGCCCTTTTTGATGCCAACACAATTAATCATCTATTACAAACTGGGGTACAGTGTACCTAGTCTAAACTTGATACACACTTTTAAGAATTAAAGGAAAAAAATATGTACACATACATACATCATTTTTGCCTGTATTCTATAGTTCACACAATTATTCTCTTTGGAGAAAAATCTTATGTGTGTCATCCTCATCGTTATTACATACGCTGTGCCGTGCTTTCACATGTGTGATAAAAGCTATGAGAAGTAGAGACAGAGGAGAAAAAAGGAACAATATATATTAGGACTTTAAAGATAATGAGTTGATATCAACTTAATATAGCTTAATTTATATACTTTTCAAAAAGCTTGCATGCTTTATGAATAATCCTTTTTATATTATGTTTTATTTTTAAAGAAAATACATTTTTTTTTAATCAGTAAGAAATTTTTTTACGTTTTAATTTATTTTAGCATCATTCTTCAATGAAACATTTTATAAAATTGATTCACAAATCTTGCCAATTCACACAACTGGATCTGATTTCAATACACAAACTGTTAAATATTTTAGTGAAATTGAATTAGTTTCCTATATATTTAGTTGTTCTATATCAGTTCTTTGTCATAAATGCTTGTATGAAGTTCTGTTTGATATTTAAATTTTAAGACCCTCAAGATATTTTCAGGAATCCTCATCTATATTTAATTTTGTTTTTTATCAAATAACTTTTATTAACCAGTTAAAATCTCAGTGTTTGTCTTTCTACATATTTTGCACTCATATGTAAATGACAGAATAACTTCATAACACCAGTGTTGAAATTAAGATTACTGAAAGATAAAATGTGTTGAGAGAAATGACATGAATTAATGCTCTCCTTTTTTATTTTCCTGTTAACTACAATTAAATAAATATTCTTACTATTGTATTATGAAGAAAAATTCAAATACAGAAATATTTCAGTTTATGTATGAATAGTTTTACTTTTTTTTTTCCTCTGTGATGGAAGAAGTTTGAAAATGTAACACTTTCAAATATTCTTAAGATGTATATATAATTTTGTATCTGTTCATATTGCTATTACTAAATTTTTCATCTTATATTCTTAATTGTTATTTAATATGTTCACACTGGACAAAAATGTATTCTCTGAACCTTTTCCTTATTTGCTAACAGTTTTGATTTTGCAAATAGTCAGTAGACTATCATTTTTTTAAACATGTTTTCGTAAAAGATAAACTGTTGTAAAACCTTCGTCAGAGAAGATTCAGTTCTGGTTGTTTATTTTTAAAAAATTAATTACAAAATCTTTAATTAAAACAAATTACAAGATCAACAGTAACTTTGCAGTATTGAACTCATATATTGTTTCAAAATTGTTCCTTGAGTAACTTACACCTCTGCTGGATCAGGTATGATCTGAGGCTACACCATAATGTAATTTTTGTTTTGACTAAACTGTATAAAACTATATTATAAACCATTTTATACTGATTAAGTTGTTATAAGAGCTATGAGTCTAATGTTTAGTCTTATTGGTACCAAATTTATTCCTTCTTAAAAGCAGATTAACCAATCTTTTTATCTGATACTTTATTACACAGTTTTTTCTTTATTTTAAAATTATATATTACACCTTAAATATATTATATAAATTGTATTTCAATTCTATTTTTACACAAAATTATGATAAGACTTATTTGTATATTTCTATTTGTTTCATATATCCAAACTTGATTTACCTCTGGTACATTTCTATCTAAGAAGCACACATATACAAGAGATTTGTATGTTTAAATACACAAGCGTAATAGAGTAAAAAGTAATATTGTGTTGAAGGTAGTTAAAACTGGAATTATTTATTCACATCATATTAAGCACTGTTTATTACAGATGTGTTTACAGCTTCAGATTTATTAACCCTTTAGCATTTACATTACTCTATATTTGTTATTATATTTTCGTAGTAAAGGCTTTATAGCACATAATTATCTCACATAATATTGAATCTACAAGATTTTGATATTATTTTGAGAATAATACCTTAACATCAATATGAGTGGCCAGTTACAGCTGGTTTGAACAGAAAGAGGCGAGATAATTCTGGCCAGATACAGCCTGTTTATATGCTAAAGGGTTAAAGTAGTCATTGTGTTCTTTAATTTATAAAGACTCGTGTTCATTTGGTTCTGTTGTCTATCTGCAACTGGTTTGTGACTATCATTCATCAACCTTGACTGTTTTTATAAATTGAAGAGTTTGAACCCTGTCTCCAACTCAATTTTCCTTAAATACATGGTTTTTGGGGCTAGACAAGAAAGTAGATTATGTAGTGAATTGATTGTAATTTATTACTGGTACTTTATGGAGAGGAAAGCTAAAGTTGACAATGTCAGGGCTGAAACTTAATATTGTAAAACATTTAGTTTGGTCTATCGCTATCAAAGCCATATCCACTCAGTTATACATATATACAAACATTAGTTTTTGTTTTTACAAAGCTATTTTTATCTTAACTTATAAAACAAGTGGTATGTTCCCAGCAAGCTGAGCCTATGACAAACCTTGAAGCTATTTTAATTCACTTATGTTACTAATTTCCTTAGGAGACACAGAAACATTACAAATACATTTTTCTTTGATATCTCCCAAAAAGAAAACCAATAATGAATGCTATTTTTATTTAGATCGAAGGCAGAACACAGCTTTTATCAACTAGACAGTCTTTAACTAAACATTGCTTCTCATTCCATGCTACAGTAAGAAATAAAAAAAGAAACAATCTGCTAACTGAATAAGTTTAAAGGAAAATTCTTATAATTTAAGATACCCATGTTAATAACAGTTGTAAACATAGTTATGTATGTATGTATGTATGTATATATATATATATATATATACACACACACAGATATATGAATTGTGTTTTTATTTTGTACAATAGCTAGGTTTCCAATCTTTATAGAATTTATCCTTCTGTGCAAGGATTTCAATATTTATAGCTAATAATGAGTGTTTGATAGGTAGAAATAGTAAAACATTTGACTAAATTATTTTTTAATGTTTGATTTATAGCTTCCTGAAGTTCAAAATTAGGTTGAGTGACTTTGCAGTTCATCTCCTCGGGGTCAATAAAATAAAATACAGGAAATAATTCGATCAGTTTTACTTATCAAAAATTGATGTGGAACTTGGTATGAAAAAAGAAACGTTCATTTAATCACAGTAATTTTCTTATTATAATATCTAATCATTTGATGATTATCCAAATTTAAGTATAGCACATCTAGCACCTTTTGTTATTAAAATGAACCCCTGTTGGGTCATTGAGTTGCTTCTGAAGACATTATCTTCATGTAGTGTGTCAATGGCAAGTAGACATCTCTCTGCAAACCAGTTATTGGTCAGAAATCACAGGTATAAGAGATAAGGAAGTGAAATGACTTCCAGTTGGAATCAGATTACGTTAAGACGTTTACCATCAGTCTACAGTGTTCGTCGTTTACCATAAATCTACAGTGTTTGACCAGTTTATGAATGAATAATTTTACTGCTTTATTTCAAATCTCGTGAAAGGCTTTTTGGTCTTCACAAATTTTTGAAAGCTGGCTCTTTTCTTGATTATTTTTTCTTTCTCTTTCTCTAATTAGAAACTATTAAACAATAACCAAGAAGGATTATATTAGCTATGGTTATTGCTAATTAAAAGCTATTCTTAATTGTATAAATCTGTATTTCACACAAGTTTCAACACTATTATGTATGCTTTCAATGGTGTATGGCAATGTATAAGCAGTAAACACTGAAACCATTTTATTCCTGTGAGAAAACTGTAGTTTTTTCTTTTCTTTCTTTTTGATGCTGTTATGCAAATATTTCAAATGTATACGTTTTAAAACAGAAAATAAACTTGCAAATTTATTTTTTCTAAAACATACATTTTTCACTTTTACATTATTTCACTTGGTGGTGGCAGAAGGATTGATGAGTGACAAAATTAGAATGTTTAAAGTTACTGAAATACTAGAATCATTGGAATGTGTTGACATGTGCAATTGTTTAAATTATTATTCCCTTGATACACATATTTTTCTCTTACTGGATGTAAGTATATGGAAACAGTTGTCATCATCATCATCATTTTACATCTTTTCCATGCTGGCATGGGTTGGACTGGTCTTGTGTTATCTCTGTGAGCTTCAGCAATTTGAGATTTCTTAGCACAATAATGATCGAAACTACGATCTCAGATGCTAGTAATAATTTCTCTTTGAAAATTTGAGTTTAGAGACTCCCAAAACATTCTCCAATGAGGACATGTCTTGATTCCTTCAACAGTACAAAGAGACAATCACTGCACATATCGAGGAAACTCTTGTACATCACTCTTTCTAGTCTTAGACTGGCAATCCTATATAGATAACATAGCAAAAACTGTATCCCAGACACTAGTCTTCAAGCCAGATAATATTTTTATCCTTGAACATCTGATGATGTCTACAAAGATAACGAGAGATCCATTATAGAGAACTGATTTCATATTTTAGGTGGCACTGGTGCTATACAAAAACATCCAATACCACATCTTGCCTGTAGATGTGCTGTCTCCTCATTCTGCCTTTTCTACAGCTACTAAAGTAGCTTCTGCTCCTTAGAGCTAGCTAGTTGCATGCCTATTTCATCCAAGTCCACCCATTTCTCCTCTCCTTATCACCTATCCATGTCCCACATATCTTTGTGAACATCCTTCCTTTTCTGTCCACAAAGATATTGTATATAATAATTGTTTCTACTTTTGGCAGAGGGCCAGCAAATACCCAGTGTATTACTGGTACTATATAATAATGAAGTGTTAACATCTGTCTATTAGTGTTGCCTAAAATCTATAGATGTATTCAGTAGTATATTATAGCCTTAACGCTATTTATTTAACAAACTAATAGAATGAAAAAAAAATGGATATCGAATAAAATAGGAAACATAATAGTGTATTTAATTCAGCATCTTAACTTTTTGGTGGTGAATTTTTTCTTTTATAAAGACCATAAAAGATTTTATGATAGTCTGTTGTACAAGAGCGGTAATTGAAAGCAGAGTATTCTCCCTTGGTTTGTATAGAAAAATTTCTAATTTCAATTTTTTTAATTATTATTTTGTTTTCGAAAAAGAAGCTTTGATAATTCAATCTGCAATTTAAAATCTAATATGTCTGCTACATAAAATTTGAAGTTGCAAAAGTTTTAAAAACTTCAAAATTTATTGAGAAATAAATCGGGTATTACAATTTTAATAATTTTAAATATTTTTTAAAGTTCTTTCCACTGTTATATTACTCAGTATTTTCTTTGATGTTAGTTACTAAGTAACAGCAAATAATAAATTTCTGTCTACTTCTGAATGTTAATATATAGCATATATTTAGCATTCAGATTAACATTTTCTATTAAATATTTTTTGCTTGATGTAGTGGTCTAAAAAGTCATAGTATGCACTTTATAACTGTTGTGCATGGAAGTCAAAATATTTGATTATAGTTTGCAGGAAACTTTAATGGGTATGTTGGGCAACACTGTGATGGTTTTGGTAGAATCTGTAGGGGCTATGAGGAAGGTTTCAGGCTCCTGAAATTCTGTAATGCAATGATCTATCTATAACACGAACTTCAAAGAATGCGACAATCACTTGATCACATATAGATCAGGGGAGCACACCAGCCAGATAGATTTTATCCTTACCAGAATACGAGACAGTGATAGTTGTAAACACTAAGTCCCTCCCTAGTGGTTAGCAACCTTATAGTTAGGGCTTGACGACAGAGGTATTTTGATTGATGCTATTGACTGTAAGGAAGAACAAATAGAGACATACAATATAGAGGAGCAGTGAGAATTCCTGAAAGATAACCTACTGAAGGCGACAAATAAAATCTGTGGTTGGAGCATGTCTCTAGGGAGGAGAGTGACTTGGTGGTGGTGGAACAGTAGGGTAGATAAGACAATTAAGGTCAAAAGAATGGCAGAATGGGGGAAATAGAGAACACTGCCAGGATGCTAGGAGAGAAGCTAGGCAACAAGTGTACTTTGCAAGAAGAGAAGCATGTTCTGCAATATGAGGACCATGATTGCGAGGCAGTGTGTCAGGGAAAATTGTGATGTTGATAGCATACTTGCCCTCACTGACACTGAAAAGAATGGTAGCATGGAAGTGCCACAATGAAAGACTACTAAATGAGGAGAATGCATGAGAAGATAGTTTGCCCCAAGTTGGCACAATAGAAGGACTGACTGTACAAGTTAACAGTAGTATAGTAAGTAAAGCAATCAAGGATATGGCAGGTAAAGTAGCTGGACCTTTGGGGATAGTTGTCGAGATGCTGAAATCATCTGGGCTGGTGGGTCACGCCATAGGCATTTGTATTGAAAACCAAGTAATACAAAATGGTGTCATACCTAATGACTGGTGTAGCAGCAGCAGCACTGTCAATGCTGTAAGGAGATGCTCTAGACAGAATACTATAGAGGCATCAAGTTCTTTGACCAGGTCATGAAGGTCAGAAAGAGTTATACCACAGCTGATTAGATACCAAGTTAACGTAGATGAGATGCAGTTTGGATTTGTGCCAGGTAAAAGTACCACAGATGCTCTCTTCCTTGTGAGGCAACTGCAGATGTACCCAGCTAAAAGTAAACCCCCTCTACTTGACATTTGTTGACCTGGAGAAAGCTTTTGGCATAGTCCCCCGTTCCATTATCTGGTAGGCTCTTAGAAAACTAAGAGTAGATGAATGGCTTGTGAGAGCAGTACAAGCCGTGTATAGAGGAACAGTCAGTAAGGTTAGGATTAACAATGACTATAGTGAAGAATTTAGTGTGCAGGTAGCTGTCCGTTCTAAGCCCTCTCCTGTTTATTATCGTCCTGCAGTCTATAACAAGAATTTATCACTGGTTGCCCATGGGAACTTCTGTATACAGATGATCTAATCCTTATAGATTAAAGTATGTAGAAAGGAAAACAGGTCCCAGATTCCCTCAGGGAAATGGCCTCACTCTGTGCAGGAAAAGAGTAGGTAGAAATTCCTCCCTATGAGAGTCAACGGCCATCCAATAGTGTGTACATATGTATATATTGTGTGGATGTGTAAATATGTTTGTTAATTTAAGAGTGTGCACAGCTGTAATAGCTTTCACTTGTTGGCACTGGAAGATCTTTTGTTGTATCTGTGTGTCTGTTCAACATGCCACACAGCGAACTGATGACGTGCAATATATGCTCATTCAAGCTGAACACCTAGCCTCTCTGTTTGAAGGCTGACCTATGTGGTGAAGAGCCACATCCTAAATGAGGTGCCGCTGATACAGCTATCATTGGATAGTCTAGCAGAACAGGTCAGATCTAGAGGAGTAAGCCTCAATAACAGTCCTGCTTGTCTCATAGTAAGCAGTAGCTCATGCGGCAACCATTAGTTTAATTAGATGACCTTGGCATAGTGAACACCAGTGTCTTCACAGATGATCAACTATTAATTCAACAATGGGTTGGGCACAACTGCTCCAGTTAGATCTATAAGTATGCAGGTGTGGCAAGCCACATATATTCTAGGCATAAAAAGCAAAATGCTTCACATTCGATGCAGGGGTGACTCAAGAAAAAGAAGACTTTAAAATCTAGATGTACCATTACCCACTGTCTCTTTGGAAGTAGAGTGAAACTACTTAAAGAAATGTTATTTCAATACTGGGCATAGCATTATCTAATGTTCCTTTAAAAATAGAGTGAAGGGATTTGAAGAAATGTTATTGCAATACCAGACGTATTGTTATCCAGGATTTAATACCAGGGTGCTTGGATGGAGAAAATACCATATCTGGTAATGGCATGCTTAAAGATGACCGAGTATACTGGATCTCTGACTCTTCCTTTTGGCTCTGGGACATTTTTCAGCCACACCTTGGTAACTGCTTCTGCTTGCAGTGCTAAACTTAGTGAAGGACTGAACATTTGGAGAAGAGATGAGCACCACCAAACATTTGTAAGGCTCACTGAAATTTCATGGTGGACATGGTCAAACATGTAGAGTGGCACTGCAAACAACTGGCTGCACAAGCTGTGGAGACTTGAGTGATTATTTATTGATCATGTGTAGCTCTAGGCCAGTTTTGATTGAGCAGACCTATCATGTAGGCAACCAAATAACAAGTCATGACTGAATCACATATCTATTCTAGATTTAACCATGACACCACCAAGCTGAGCCCTAGCATGTTGAAACATGCAGTGATGAATTGTATCGAGTGCAGATACACAGATATATATAGATAGAAACTGGATATCAAACAGAGACTTTTCATTAATTTGATTTAAACATTTTTGGCCATGTGAACATTCGGCTATATAGGATGTCCTCAAGGGTTCTGGTGGTGGCCACAATCATAGCAGCAAAGTAAGGTTGGTCAGAACATAACAGTTGGAGTTTCTCTGCACTTATCATTTGTCTTGCAACACTGTTGTAGGGTGTGAAAGTAAACAGTTTGTAACAAGACATTGCTTAACTGACTAGTGGCTAGAATGATGAATTTTTGAAAAGGGGCTCACAATATTTAAAGGATATGAAAAGGTACAAATACCAAATCTCTATATATGATGTTTGCTCCGTCTATCTGACAGACAGATTATGCTTCATTGATGTGTATCTGGTGCTCTTCTTTCTGAGGAGCTGTTTTGCTCTCCCCAAACTCCTCTTCACGCTGTGCCTTGTCACCCTCATGCAGATTGCCTCATCAAACTCGATACTGTGTTGAACTAATCTACAATGTCAGTTTTAACAGCAGAAGCTGTGAAATTCAGTGGCTTTGACCTCCAAGTGGCTTCTGACCTGGCACTGTCATCTTAACTACCCTCCATCACCTCGTGCTGCACATTCATCAGAAAGGTGCTTCACAAGACAGCAGAACCAGATAT
Source organism: Eledone cirrhosa (assembly GCA_964016885.1). Taxonomy (NCBI): domain Eukaryota; kingdom Metazoa; phylum Mollusca; class Cephalopoda; order Octopoda; family Eledonidae; genus Eledone; species Eledone cirrhosa. Next base: position 118,747,875 of record OZ024742.1, read on the forward strand.
GGACAGAAAATGGAGTCAGCTCTGGCTGACTGGATTGATGAAGGCTTCGTCATCCCTTAGTATACAGGTGTCCAATGCAACTAGGATGACTTCAAATGCAGTTCAACCTTCAGGAAAATCGAGGCTTCCTTGAACCAATACCATCTTGCCTGCCTATGTTCTGCCTTGTAGCTAATTAGTAACATGTGGTTCGATTCAGTGCCCTCCTTATCAATCAGTACCCTTGCATCAGAGTAGCCCAGTGCCTTGGCCTCTGCATATGTAACACAAATGCCCTTTTTAACTGGCTTGGTCTGTATCTATCCTGCTGCCATAGCACAGGCTGCTTCCTTCTATATGCTGCTCTAAATGACATTCAGGAGCCTAATGCAGCCAGCTGGCCTTGACCGTGATGATGGTAAGCGCCTAGACAGGATAACTCTTTTCCCATTCGAAGGAGGTAAATACCTAATCTGGAATGCCACATGCTGCGACTCATTCACCACCTCCAGCTATGTCGCTGTGGCCGATAACTCAGGCACTACTGCCCACAATGCAGAGGAGAAGAAGACAACCAAATACAAGGGCTTGACTGACTGCTTCCTTTTCATGCAAGTTACTGGTGAGATCTCAGGTTTCCTCGAACTGCTGCTTCCTCTTCAAAATTGGGAAGACTGCAACCCACCTGAGAAAGGAAGCTCGTGGGGTAGGGTGGCTGTTGCAGTGGGTGTCATTGACTGTTTTCGACAGCAATATCTTTGCGATTTTGTCTGCAGGGCATAGCCGAAACAAACAGCTCAGAATAGTGTGTAGTCTATTGCTCCTTCCCCCTTCATTTTATTTTGTTGCTTAGTTTCTCTATTTTCATTTGCATATTGCCATTTATATTGTAGTTTCAATAAATTAAACTTTATTAGTTGATAGACCAGTTTTCAGTAAAAATTTTATTTTTATTTCTTTATTTTAAAAACAAACTGTTATATCTACCAGTAATATCTATATTTCACTGTCCCTTTCTGTCTGCTGCCTCTCTCGGCAATAAATCAATTTATATCTTTTCATAAAGTCAGTCGATGGAACAAACAGACAGGACATGAGCAAACAGTAACGGTTGTTAAGCTGTTTAATGTAAATACAAACATGCACATGCGCACATGTAATATATATAATGTGTATATTGTTTCATAAACACACCCACTACATGTGTTTATATATATCTATATATATAAAACTGAGGTGTCTGTCTGTGTGAGTTTGAATCTCTAAAACTCGGGAACCACCCAACCGACTGTTTTCAAACTTTACACATGTAATACTAAAATTTTCAATGCCCTAGGGACCGCATTAGGCGATTTAGCGATCCCTCTCTATAATTCTTAGTCTTTCTCTTTTTAGATAGATACATACATATAACGTCGCGCCCTTATAGTATCTGTCTCTATCGCTGGCTGTCTGCATTATGTCACTTCCCTGAGGATGTCTGTCTGTGTGTTGTGTGTGTGTCTGTGAGTTTGAATCCCTGAAACTCGAGAAGTACCCAACCGATTTTTTTCAAACTTTACATGTGTATTACTTATGTTTCAGGGAGTGATATGTACATAAAATTAAACATTTTGTCTCCTAGGGCCAGCATGAGGTGAAAAACTGCGTTTTTTAAGCTTTTTAGGATGTTTTTGAGGCGTTACGTCAGACTGATTTCCTTGAAATTGTAACTATGTATTAGTCAGTCTCTTCTTCATACCGTGAGCAAAGAAAATCCAACTTTTTTATGGCCTAGGGCCCGCATTAAGTGAAAAACTTCATTTTTTCAACTTTTTAGGGCTTTTTGGAGGCGTTACGTCTAGCCGATTTTCCCGAAATTTCAAAGCATATTATGCACATACAAAAAATTCATTTTTTTTATCCCCTAGGGCCCGCATTAGGTGAAAACCTGCATTTTTCCTGCTTCATCGAGGAAAATCTTAAAGATTATCCAGCCATCAGAGTATTCGGTTTATTTTCTTTACATATTGTCGAGGCATGAAGTTTTTCCACGATTAGGTCTGTTGGCGTCACGCGTTCCAAAATACCTTATCCCGTGCAACGCCGGGTACCACTGCTAGTATTATATAAAATAGAATATTACTTATTCCTTTAGCAAACTAATATTTATAAATATATTTCTTATAAAAGTTAGCTTTATTGTCGATGTCCAACTGGTTATTGAAATTATATTTACACTATCAAATCTTTTATTTAAATATTCAATGTAGCAGACATGGTTCTATTGTAGATGTTTGTCAGCTTGGTCGTAGTTGTCAAACTGGTTATTGAAATTGCAAGACTATTTACATTGTCAAATCTGTGTGAAATAGTCAATGTAGGTAGGTTACTTGGTTCTATTGCCACTCGAACAAAATATTGAAGGTAACGTGCACAATGAAAGCTTAAATTTGTTATCTTCCATTTACAATGGATGACCAGGTCATCAAATGATGACCAGGTGCATAAGTGTCAAAATATGTTTTTGACATGTCCTTAAAAATATAAACAAATCAAGAATATTTCAAATTTTACAAAAACAAATCAAAACTATTCAGGGTAAATTTATAAAAAAAAAAAAAGTACCCGCTTCTAGTTCGTTATGGGAACTATATACAAAAATTAACGTATTTAAAAAAAAAAAACATATTCGTAATCTACATCATAGAAAATGTACCACTTCCAAATTTTATTTTAATATACTCTGTCCTTTACTGTGGAAAGTAAACTTAACTGAATTCATTTGTGTCTGGTGGGTCTGATGTAAAAACCTTACAACAGTTCAGATTAATTCTACAGTTAACGATAATTCTGGATTATAATGTGCTGTCTTTGTTTCGCGAATAAATTAAAGGTTGTCAATAACAATATTTTAAACTGAAAGAAATATTGTTCACATATGACAAGGAGAATTTACAGTAAATCAAAGTATATTTATATTATGGAACAAACAACAAATCCACAAAATAAACAATTACAGAAGAGAGAAAGATTGGGCCCCATTTGCTCATAATAGTGAGAGATGGGAGAGCGGGAGAGACTGAGACATGAAAGTTTGGTTCCTTTGTGTTCAGACTTGGTGTATATGTATATGTTTCACAGACACACATCCATAGAAGGAGTGCTAAAACAAATTTTACAGTATGTCTTATCTGAGGCTTCCCCATGATATTAACAAATACTGTGACTTGACGGACCGCTCCTTCTTCGTACCGGTCGGCGTTGGGACCTCGGTTGCCCAACTGCCAATTTCCCCAGCAAAATCGGAAAGACAGCAGCCAGTCCGAGGAAGGAACCTCTTGAGACGGGGCTGCTGTTTCAGCGGATATCGCTGGCCATTCTCTGTAGCAATACTTTCGCCATATTTTTCTGCGAGGCACAGCCGAATCACAGCTCAGACTGGGGTGTAGAGTCCTTCACTCCCCCTCACTTTCGTTGCTTAATTCTCTTTGTCTTTTTTAAACATTATCCCGCCTTTCATCCTTACGGAGTCGATAAAATAAAGTACCAGTAATGCACTGTGCCAAAAAGTAGAAACAATTATTAATTTTTAATTGTAAATATTATAGAAAAAAAATTACAGAAAATGTTTTTCAAAAGTAATAGCTAATAAAATTAAACCTAGTTTCTTTGGAAATTGGAAAAGTATTCGAAAAGTTCGGTAAAAGTCTTATGATATAATAGATAAAGCAGAACAATTTAAGGGGTTTGCCAGCTTTGAAGACAATTGAAAATGTTTTGTGGATGAAGAACTAAGCGACATTGATATGAATGAACGCCAACTTTGTCAACCGAGATTGAACGACAAATTGAAATGAAAGAGGAATTGGAAATATTGAAAAATGGGAGATTAGCCTTTATGGATAATTAATGTCAATAGTACGATTGAGTTTAAAACTATGGCACTTCTATTTAAAATACCTCTTAAAACGGATTGATATGTCATAAAAAATTAAAGCGTTAAATGTTTCAAATAATATATAAAAAATACATTTAAATCCAAACACAATTAAATAACAAGATTTAATGCAAAACCATTTGCTCAAACACAAGTACAATCAAAATAATATTCAGTAGCCATAATTGAACATTAGGTATAAATTATTGGAGTAAATTCCTTTAGAACAGGCTTGTATATCTGAGGTACGTGCTTAACAGGAGGTTTCTTTTTCACAGTTTTTTGAAGTTCCCGGCGGCGAATATTCTTTCTTTGCCTTCTTGATCGCTTGATTTGTTCAGAATCTGCCGACTGGTTAACTTCGCTGGAATTTGGACTTTCTGCAGACATATTGGAGCTGCTTTTTGTTTCAATATTGTCCTCCGAATCAGATGTAGCGGGCATATTTAACTTGGTGCTTTTTCCCCTCAACAATAATAGCTGACAAAGATTAAATACGCTGCGTTTGTTTCGCAACTGTAAAAAGTTCTGGATGAGTCTATTATCCGTTAGAATGTTTGGTATTTCACAGAGAACAAAATAACAAACGCCATTAAATTTTCTCAAAAACTAACTTCTATATATGCCGGTGCTTATCTCGGTTTCCATGGCGTTACGCAACTGAAGGTACAATACTAACCCTTGGACAGGACGTCAGTCCATCGCAGGGTTAAATTCCCAGCAATTGCTGGTACTCATTTTTAGTTGAATATACTGGAGCAACATGAAATGAAGTGTTTTGCTCAAGAACACAACACACAACCCAGCGCAGGAATTGGACCCACAACGTTATGGTCATAAGTCCAACACCCTTACCACTAGGTCACGTGCTTCCATGTAACTTCTTTGACCTGTAATTCCTGGTGGAGTTGTAAGGACACTGTAGTGACATACAGAAGTTCTTGGGTATTTTTTAAATATGGCAGAACCCATCTCCAAAAACCAGGTGTGAAAACAGGCGATTACTTCTTGAGAAGGAGAGAGAGAGTGATAGAGAGGAAGTAAGAAGGAGAGAGAGTGGTAGAGAAGAAGATATGAGATAAAAAAGAAGAAACAACCCTAGTTTTGTCTGTAAAATCTCTAGCAATTCCTTTCTGAGACTTCCGACCTCATATCTGTAGTATCAGAACTATACTCTCCTGACGCAAAGAAGCAGCAGCTCCACCTGGTGTGACTACTTAATCTCCAAATTATGCACGCTATTGAGTAACGTTATGGAGAGAATATATGTTGCTCACCACTCCTGCATACTCATTGATATTTCCGCTAACTGGAGCAGTTGTGCCAACCCATTGTCGAATTAATAGTATATATATATATATATATATATATATATATATATATATATATATATATATATATATATACTAGCATTAAAGCCCGGCGTTGCTCGGGGTCAGTAAGTTACCAAAGTTAGGTTGCACCACCCATTTTATGGCAGCACTTTTTTGTCTACCAGGCACTGGGTGAATGAATTGCAGACCTGGACTGCCGAAGCAGGAGCTGCGCCAGCAGTGACAATTGTAGTTTCGCCTATGGATATTATCTCTGTGCAAAGAAGTGTTGAAATTTATTGTTTCACAGTACTTGCGCAACACGCGCGTAGACGATGCCAGCCGAACAACAGAGCTGCGATGGAGTTGTTCTGCATGGTTGTCTAATGTGTGTTTTTTAAATTTAAGACAGTAGGGAGTGGTGTGATAGGGGGGATAGTTAGCTGCTATTTCTAGCAGGTTTAGTGTCCTCATAGAGGATATGTTTTCTAAATTTAAGACAGTAGGGAGTGGTGTAATAGGGGGGATAGTTAGCTGCTGTTTCTAGCAGGTTTAGTGACCTCATAGAGGATATGTTTTCTAAATTTAAGACAGTAGGGAGTGGTGTGATAGGGGGGATAGTTAGCTGCTGTTTCTAGCAGGTTTAGTGACCTCATAGCGGATATGTTTTCTAAATTTAAGACAGTAGGGAGTGGTGTGATATGGGGGAGAGTTAGGTGCTGTTTCTAACAGGTTTAGTGACCTCATAGAGGATATGTTTTCTAAATTTAAGACAGTAGGGAGTGGTGTGATGGGGGGGGGGGGGGAGTTAGCTGCTGTTTCTAGCAGGTTTAGTGACCTCATAGAGTATATTATTGTGTATAGTAAATAAACTGATACTTCTTTCTTCCACGTTCGTTGATAGAGGTTTTAAAAAAGATTTATCGCTATTTTTGTTGTTGAATAAATTTATCTGTTGCTTTTGAATAATTGTTGTTTCGAATGAAATGTAATAAGTTCTCTTTGTCATTGAAGTAAATACATATTTGACCGTTCCACACTCAAAACAAACGTTCTCTCTCTCTTAAAGTTTAAGGGGTGTAGAGAGAGATAATCGGATTCTATTAGAGAGTAAGCGTCATGTATTTAGTTTTATCGATTATTTCCGTAATTGTGGGTGAGTGTGAATGAAATAAATAGTCGTTGACCTAAGTTAGACCATTTACAACATTCTTATCGAATCAGTTTGAAATTGTGCAAATGTATAAACATGGAACATGCACACACACAACAACAATCTGCCTTTTATAGATAACTAGCGTTAAAGCCCGGCGTTGCTCGGGGTCAGTAAGTTACCAAAGTTAGGTTGCACCACCCATTTTATGGCAACACTTTTTTGTCTGCCAGGCACTGGGTGAATGAATTGCAGACCTGGACTGCCGAAGCAGGAGCTGCGCCAGCAGTGACAATTGTAGTTTCGCCTATGGATATTATCTCTGTGCAAAGAAGTGTTGAAATTTATTGTTTCACAGTACTTGCGCAACACGCGCGTAGACGATGCCAGCCGAACAACAGAGCTGCGATGGAGTTGTTCTGCATGGTTGTCTAATGTGTGTTTTTTAAATTTAAGACAGTAGGGAGTGGTGTGATAGGGGGGAGAGTTAGCTGCTGTTTCTAGCAGGTTTAGTGTCCTCATAGAGGATATGTTTTCTAAATTTAAGACAGTAGGGAGTGGTGTAATAGGGGGGATAGTTAGCTGCTGTTTCTAGCAGGTTTAGTGACCTCATAGGTTTTCTAAATTTAAGACAGTAAGGAGTGGTGTGATAGGGGGGATAGTTAGCTGATGTTTCTAGCAGGTTTAGTGACCTCATAGAGGATATGTTTTCTAAACTTAAGACAGTAGGGAGTGGTGTGATAGGGGGGATAGTTAGCTGCTGTTTCTAGCAGGTTTAGTGACCTCATAGAGGATACGTTTTCTAAATTTAAGACAGTAGGGAGTGGTGTGATAGGGGGGAGAGTTAGCTGCTGTTTCTAGCAGGTTTAGTGACCTCATAGCGGATATGTTTTCTAAATTTAAGACAGTAGGGAGTGGTGTGATATGGGGGAGAGTTAGGTGCTGTTTCTAGCAGGTTTAGTGACCTCATAGAGGATATGTTTTCTAAATTTAAGACAGTAGGGAGTGGTGTGATGGGGGGGGGGGGGTTAGCTGCTGTTTCTAGCAGGTTTAGTGACCTCATAGAGGATATGTTTTCTAAATTTAAGACAGTAGGGAGTGGTGTGATATGGGGGAGAGTTAGCTGCTGTTTCTAGCAGGTTTAGTGACCTCATAGAGTATATTATTGTGTATAGTAAATAAACTGATACTTCTTTCTTCCACGTTCGTTGATAGAGGTTTTAAAAAAGATTTATCGCTATTTTTGTTGTTGTTGAATAAATTTATCTGTTGCTTTTGAATAATTGTTGTTTCGTATGAAATGTAATAAGTTCTCTTTGTCATTGAAGTAAATACATATTTGACCGTTCCACACTCAAAACAAACGTTCTCTCTCTCTTAAAGTTTAAGGGGTGTAGAGAGAGATAATCGGATTCTATTAGAGAGTAAGCGTCATGTATTTAGTTTTATCGATTATTTCCGTAATTGTGGGTGAGTATGAATGAAATAAATAGTCGTTGACCTAAGTTAGACCATTTACAACATTCTTACAGACTTTGAGTCGAATCAGTTTGAAATTGTGCAAATGTATAAACATGGAACATGCACACACACAACAACAACAATCTGCCTTTTATAGATAACTAGCGTTAAAGCCCGGCGTTGCTCGGGGTCAGGAAGTTACCAAAGTTAGGTTGCACCACCCATTTTATGCCAACACTTTTTTGTCTGCCAGGCACTGAGTGAATGAATTGCAGACCTGGACTGCCGAAGCAGGAGCTGTGCCAGCAGTGACAATTGTAGTTTCGCCTATTGATATTATCTCTGTGCAAAAAAGTGTTGAAATTTATTGTTTCACAGTACTTGCGCAACGTGCGTAGACGATGCCAGCCGAACAGAGCTGCGATGGAGTTGTTCTGCATGGTTGTCTAATATGTGTTTTCTAAATTTAAGGCAGTAGGGAGTGGTGTGATAGGGTGGAGAGTTAGCTGCTGTTTCTAGCAGGTTTAGTGACCTCATAGAGTATATTATTGTGTATAGTAAATAAACTGATACTTCTTTCTTCCACGTTCGTTGAGAGGTTTCAAAAAAGATTTATCGCTATTTTTGTTGTTGTTGAATAAATGTATCGGTTGCTTTTGAATAATTGTTGTTTCGTATGAAATGTAAAAAGTTCTCTCTGTCATTGAAGTAAATAAATGTTTGACCGTTCCACACTCAAAAACAAACGTTCTCTCTCTCTCTCCCCTCTCACTCTCTTCTCTCTCTCTCTCTTCGGCGTTCCTAAAGGAAGTTTGTAAGCATGTATGTAGTTTTATTGAATTTGAAGGGGAGTAGATAGAGGTAATCAGATTCTATTAGAGGGGTAAAGCGTCATGTATTAGTTTTATCGATTATTTCCGTAATTGTGGGTGAGTGTGAATGAAATAAATAGTCGTTGACCATTTAGTTAGACCATTTACAACATTCTTACAGACTTTGAGTCGAATCGGTTTGAAATTGTGCAAATGTATAAACATGGAACATGCACACACACACACAACAACAACAATCTGCCTTTTATAGATAATGATGATGATATCATCATTTCATTTCATTTTACGTCCGCTTTTTCTCTGCTTGCAAGGGTTGGACGGGAACTGATGCTGGCTTGATTTCTACAGCTGGATACCCTTCCTAACACCAACCTCAGTTACAGTGAGTACTGGGTGCTTTTTTGCCGTGGCACTTCCACGACCACTTTGCAGTGGTATGATATGGACCCCAGTCCCTATCATCTCATTTCTACAGCTGAGTAAACTGGAGCAATGTGAAATAAAGTGTCTTGCTCAAGGAAACAACACATCACCCGGTCTGAGAATTGAACTCACAACCTTTCGATTGCAAGGCATGTATATACTTTACTATAAACAACTATAAACAGGGAAGGTCAGTAATTTATTACTACCTTATTACCAGTAAGAGAAATAGCTTTGCCTATATGGCAGTAGGATCTTGTTTGAATTCTTCAGTTGAATAGGAGGTTAATTATATGTACAAACATTGATAATGCTCCGAGGACTCCAAGCTTAAGTTTGGAAGAAACAATTGTCAGCGATTAAATGATTTAAACATAACTTTGATACTTATGTAATATATATATATATATATATATATATATATATATATATATATATATATATATGAAGAATATTATGATATAATGGTTACAGAACGAAAACACAAACACATAATATATACAAAGTAGGTAATACATACATCTGGGACCACATACAACAAAAGGGGTGGGCAAACGAATCGCTACCAGAGCAAAAGATAACAGTATCGCGAGGAGCAGTGGCAAACCTCTCTTTAGGCAAGCCAGCATGCTCGCAGCGTTATCTCGGGTGATGGCGAGGCTGATGCGCTGGAACAACCAAGCGCCCTCACGAGCATCACCAGTTACCTCGATATATAATATATCATACATATCATCATCATCATTTAACGTCTATCTTCCACGCTAGCTTAAGGCAAGTTGGATCGGGTGACCGTCTCGCGCTCGTACAGGACTGTTTCTGGCTGGTTTTCTACGGATGGATGCCCTTCCTAACGCCAACCACATGTACAGTGTAGGCTGGATATTTTGTAGTACCAACATAACTTTACTGAGTAAGGGCGGTGTGGCCGGAAGTGGGAGGGAGCTGTAAGGGGTATATATATAATATATATATACTCGCAGAAGTACTTGGTGATGCCCTGGTATTTTATGTAAGTTATAATATATTTTGGCCCATATTTCAAAATATATGACCAATGAAATATGATTACAGTATTTTAACTTAAAGTAGGAATTATAGCAGAATATTTATTGTCACTTGTTCAAAGCAAATCATCTAGATAAAAATATTAGTTTTGTCCAGTGGTCTTTTTTTTAATACTGCTTGTTATTACAGCCAGCATATATATATACTGCTTCACACCTAGATAAATCATTAGGTATGTTGTCAGTGAAAAGGGTATGACCAAAAATATATTTGGACTTTTTTATTTATCTTTTTTTTTTTTTTTTGCACAATCAGAACCTCTGAAATTCAAACAACATGTGAAGGCTATTTTGAAAACAATAAATAAAATGAAAAATAAAAAAAAATAAATAAATTTAGCATTTACTTACTCATTTCTGTAATTCAGGAAAATTTATTAAAATGTTTACACTTTAGCTCTCATTAACCTTGCCTATATGGCAGTAGGATCTTGTTTGCATGAGATTAGTTTTCTATTTCTTTTCAGTATACTAACAGTTATAGTGACTCCCATGACACACAGATGTATGTGTGTTTGTGTGTATGACTGTTGGCAGTGATTTGAAATAGATTTTATTAATATTTCTAGTAGATCGAGGTATCACATAGAAACTTTCCTTTTTTATTCATACATAAATTTGGCTGCTATTTCTAACAGGTCTAGCTAGTTATCATAAAAAGATCTCACTTATACAACTTTATATAGCAGAGGTACCCAGGAATGTCTCCATATTCTTCCAAAGTAACACTATGCAGTAAAGTTGTGACTTCAGAATTCCTTACAAACTATATGACTAATGAACTAGGATCTATTGTCATTGAATCAGGAATTACGATATTGCTCATTCCAAAGCCTCTGGATAAACAACATTCTTGTTTTTGCCCTGTGGTGCTACAATGAAGAGACAATCAGGCTTTCCAGCCTTTGTAGTACCAACATCGAGCTGATCATGCGAAAAGACAGGATCTGCCAGGTTCAATCCAATGACTTTCAACAATTGCCCGAGATTTATTGATGGTCATGGTAAAACTGAGTCTGATAGGAAATTGAAGCCTTTGAAATTCAAATAGCAGAGGTATTCTGGGAATGAAACAATTATATAGGACATTGGGCATTATATGTTTGATGATGAGTCTTGTGGCATTGCAAAGTTTTGGAGGATCCAGATTATGAAGTAGCATAACCGATGCTCCAAGATTCAATATCAGGTTGTGTAGAAGAGTTCCTGCTACTTCAAGAATGTTTATAAATATTCAGTTGGATAGTTTACAACCTGATCTTGGGAAGTGATTGTGTCAACTGATTTGTAGCATCTTTTCCCTCCCAGTAACATGTCCAGCAGCCTTCTGTTGATTTCTTTCACATCAACATTTTTTGGGTCTAAGATTGCTTGTTCCCAGAGACATTTGGGAATATTGTCTGCTCTGAATATTTGGAAACACTCTGGCAATCAGTTCTTGTTCTCTTTCAATGATATGGCCAAATTACAACTGATTTTGGCTGTTGGAGTCCTTTTCAAGTAGCCCATTTTCCCAATTTAAGTAATTGGATGGCAAACTCACTGACACCTTCGTCACCAGTCAAGTGCACTCGCATATTGGTTGTAAAGCTCAGCCACCGAAAGCAGAGCTAGAGATAAAATGTTTTCAGATAGGCATTGACCTGATCAGCTCAGGTCCCTTGGGGAAATTCAGCAGATTTTGTCTGAAATCACCACAAGAACCATTGTTACTCATCCCATTCTGCAAGTATTTTCTCTCTGATCTCTTATTGTCCAGGTGAAAAGTTCAATTGCTTGGTAATGGCTCATGGTAGCTCCATCCCAAATTATCATCTTGCATGTTCACAGAAGCTTGTCCTTGGATGAGTTCTTTTTGATGTTGCAAAAAGATTGTTCAGGTCATAAGGGCAGCTTAAACATGGAGTGTGCAGTTCTTCCTCTATTCAGAAGTGTTGCTGCAATTCCACTTGAAACCACAACAAGAGCAATATGTTGCATTTGGCGAAATTTTGCAAGCAGGTAATTTATGAGGAATATCTTACCTGTGCTAGCAGGAACATCGATGAAGAAAAGTCCTCCGATGTCATTTTGAATGTTTTCCATGATATTGTGGTAGGCGTATTTTTGGTCATCCACCAATTGAGGTTCATTTTTATCCACAAACTTACGCAAGGCTTGAATATGGTAGTTTGTCTCCTGAAAAATGTCTTGTACTATCTCCATTTCTTCATCTTGCAGTTAGCTAATGTGTTACTCATTACCTGAACTCAATGGGACAAGTGACTCGAGTGACTGCTGCTTTTTCTAGGGTTTTCTTCCAATGTCCATTGTCATGCAGGAGTCCATGATATTTACATGCTTCTTGGTATGTTGTGCACATTCTTCTTCCAAAGCACCTGAGATCCTCAAATGATGTTGGACCTCGAACAATATGCAGAAGTAGCTGTAAATGAAACCACTCTCTGTTGTTGGGGTAGTCATTGTAAACACGCCCAATAGCATCACTTACCTTGACTTCATGACCCTGCTTCCTTCAATTTCAGGTCTTTCAATTGGTCCAGTTGTAGTATGTTGAGATGTCAACATATAGGAGGGATCAAACAAATTCATCATTCTGGCAGAGTTTTAAAAATGCAGTTAGAGTAGTCGCAGGTGGTGCTTGTGCCAACTCATGAGTAGTAATATCAGTGAAGTACACTCTCCGTCCATTTTCTAGATGGTTGAGGTTGACCACTATTGGGTGGCGTTGGTGGATATCAAATCCAAAGATCTGCCAGATAGATTTATTGCGGGAGATGTATCAAACTGTCTGATACTGTTTGACAATCTTCATTTAGTTATTTGTCAGTAATAAAGGTAGCCATGTCACTGCCCTTGTTGATATATTTTGACATATAGTATTGCTTTGAAAGATCTGTAATATTCAAAATTGATATGAGCTTTGAGAAGTTTAAATTGAGGGTAGGAATGAAGTTTAGAGAGGAATTCCAGATACAAATAGGAGTACATCAGGGTTCGGTCCTCAGCCCGCTCTTGTTCAGTATAGTCCTCCAAGCCATAACAGAGGAGTTTAAGACTGGCTGCCCATGGGAACTTCTCTATGCTGATGATCTGGTTCTTATAGCAAAATCAGTAGAGGAGCTAGAGAATAAATTCTGGCTATGGAAACAGCAGTTGGAATTAAGAGGACTGAGAGTGAACATAGCTAAGACAAAAGTGTTGATAAGTAGAAAAGAGGACAAAACTCTGATTAGGTCAGGGAAATGGCCATGTTCAATATGTAGAAAAGGAACTGGCATAAATTTTATAAAATATACACAATGCAGATCTTGGGTACACAAGAGATGTAGCGGGATAGCAGGCACAGGGAAAAATATGTATGCAATAGATGTACAGGGAAATTTGACAGTAGAAGTCGCAGTGATAGACACATTTTTCAAATGCAGGTAGGTTCTATAGAAGTGGTTGATAGCTTCCGGTACCTAGGTGATCAGATTAGCATGGGAGGGGGTGTTCCGAGGCCATAGTATCTAGAATAAGGATGGGTTGAAAGAAGTTTAGGGAGCTGCTTCCTCTGCTGACAAAGAAGGGTTTCTCCCTGCGTACGAAAGGCCGGTTATATGATGCCTGTGTGAGATACGCGATGCTGCATAGTAGTGAGACATGGGCAGCAACTGCAGAGGATATGCGAGAGCTGGAGAGAAATGAAGCAAGCATGCTCCGTTGGATATGTAATGTCAATGTATGTGAATGACCAAGCATGGATGAGTTGAGAGAGAAACTGTGTATAAGAGGGATAAGTTGTAGTGTGCGGGAGAGAAGAATGCGATGGTATGGACATGTGATGCGCCTGGAGGATGACCGCTGGGTAAAGAAGTGTCAAGAAATGCCAGTAAAAGGAAGACTCAGTAGAGATAGATCACGATAAACATGGGCGGTGATGGTGTGAGCGGACCTCAGATCGCTGAAGCTCACGGAGGAGATGACGAAGGACCATGACAAGCGGAGAAATGCTGTGCTGAATAGGACCCGTCCCACCCTTGCAAGCAGGGAAAAGCAGATGTAAAATGATGATGATGATAATGATGATGACTACCCATCGATAGTCTATGATCAGCTTTAAGTCAAATGACGTTGGAAAAAAATAACGCACAAATTTTTCCTAATATTGCCAAAATAATAATTGTTTCTACTTTAGGCACAAGGCCAGCAATTACCCAGTGCATTACTGGTACTTTATTTTATCGACCCCGTAAGGATGAAAGGCAAAAATAACTCTTAGAATGGCGCTGTTCAGTATAATGAAAGGCAATGACTTGAAGGTTATTAACCATGTTCATAGAATGATGTCAGTCACTATTTTTTCAGTGATAAAAATAGTGTCAGGGACCAGGCTGCCACTGACACTAAAAAAGTTTACATCAATTTAACAGTAAATAAACATTAAAATAATAATACTTGTTTCTAATTTGGGCACAAGGCCAGCAATATTAGGGGAATTGAGTTTATTATATCGACCAAGTACTTTACTGGTACTTTATTTTATTGACCGCAGAATGATGATTTGAACTCAGAACGTGGGTGGGTGGGGGGGGGCCTAACGTACAATGCATTTCACCCCTACCCCCATATATATATATATATATATATATATATATATATATATATATATATATATATATATATTAAAAATAACAGATTAAAGTTTAAGCAAAGAATCGCTGCTTTCACTCTTAACGGGATCTTCTGAAACTGACAAAGTCAATCTGTAAACGCAGAAGTGAATATTTCAAAAAACGTTGCAACCGGAGGAAGACAGGAAGACGATACTTTGGTTCGCGGAGACGTTCCCTGGCAAAGAACGGGAAAAAACGAATATAATACGTCATTATTTGGAGCATGTACTGGGTAATTGCTGGCCTTGTGCCTAAAGTAGAAACAATTATTTGGAGCGGTGAAAAACAATTACACGCAAAGACAGAACCACGTTTATGGTATAAAAGAAGTCGTAGACTAATCTTCTATTAGGTGGTTCATAGAGACGTTCTCTGGCAATGAACGGAAAAAACGAAGATAATACGTCATATGTGGAGCGTGGAGAACAATTGCACGCAAAGATAAAACCACGTAAATGGTATTAGAATTGGTGCTCTGAAATAGCGATATATATATGAATGAATATATAGTGTATTTTGCAATACACTGTATGCTTAATTAAAAGCATTTTGAAGACCATACGCTATTATTTTAAAGTAGTGACAATATCACTTACTTAAATTTTCAGCAAACAGGGGAGATAAGCTGACAGAGCTCTGTTTCGTACTTGTTGGTACTTATCAAAGCTCACAACTCTTCCTGTTTGCTGAAAATTATGTGTGTTGGATTCTTATAGAATTCCAGTAATAATCAGGAACTGATTATATAGAGTGGTCGCCGGTCCATCAGAAACTGAAAATTAGAATTGGTGCCCAGCAAACAGGAAGAGTAGGAGCTTTGATAAGTACCAACAAGTACGAAACAGGGCTCTGTCAGCTTATCTCTCCTATTTGCTGAAAATTTAAGTAAGTAACATTGTCACTACTTTAAAACAATAGATATATTCTTCAAAATGCTTTTAATTAAGCATACAGTGTATTGCAAAATACACTATATATATATATATATATATATATATATATATATATATATATATATATATATATATATAATTAAAAATTGAACACAAAATATTCCTTTGCTTTTCCTTCGGAATTACCTAACACACACACACACACACACACACACACACACACACACACACACACACACACACACACACACACACACACACACACATATATATATATATATATATATATATATATATATAGTGTATTTTGCAATACACTGTATGCTTAATATATATATATAGTATAACTGAACAAAAAAGAAAAACGAACACAGACATATGCATGTATGCGTTCAAATCGTAATGGACCAGAAACGCTAAGGTGAAAAAAATACTAACTACAGACAATAGGGTTTGCTAGACTCAATTTAAGAATAAATCAAGAAAAATAAATACAAACCAGTATTGTGGTAACTACCATTCACCCGGACGGTTTTTGATGGAACCGTTTCGCAATATTATTTGTGAAGAGGTATATCAAATTCTTGGCTCATCAGCGGGTGAAGAATTAGTATCCTAATCACTTCTAAATAAAATAAAAAAACTGGACAGTGTGTATATATATATACACATATGACGGCTCCCATCGGTCACTAATGACCGTGGTTTTGCGCCTAGAAAGTTTCCCTCTGAGGCACATACTCACCACCATAGGCGATGAGCTGGCCAGCCGCAGTTGTGAGCCCCGCGAGTTGGAGTAGCATTTCCAGCGGTCTCCCTTGC
>OZ024742.1:118769395-118784395 GCA_964016885.1 Eledone cirrhosa
CAAGCCATGCCTATGCTTGAAGCTTTTTTAAGTGAGGAAATCCTTTGCAAGGAGCCAATCCCACTCTCTGAAATTCGAATGTATTTACCCAGAAAGAACTGGTCTACATCATATCATTGGATGCAAACGAATATAAATCAGCATATAGAGATATATGTTCAATCATAGGGGATTTAAAACCACCAGCGCGGCGAACATATTAACTACGGAAGGAATGGTCCACTATTTAATTTTATATTAATGTATATATGCCTCTCTCTCTCTCTCTCTCTCTCTCTCTCTCTCTCTCTCTCTCTCTCTCTCTCTCTCTCTCTCTCTCTTTCTCTCTCTCTCTCTCTCTCTCTCTCTCTCTTCGTCGACTCTGTAGCCAGGATGACGATTTCGAAACCCATTCCCTTCGCATGGCTTCCTGTTTCATCCAGCGTGGATATCCCCCCCACCCGGATCCAAGCTGCTCTCACCCGCGCCCGTGATACAGACCGCACCACAGCCCTCTCACCTCACCCCGCCCTCCCAACACCCGTGTTCCTTTCCCTCTCACCTACCACCCCATCACCCTACCACTCCGGCGACATATCCCCCGTTCCTTCCGTATCCTCTCTTCTGACCCTGTCACTTCTCGCTTTTTTCCAAACCCACCCATTACTGCTTTTAAGCGCGCCCGCAACCACCGCGACCTCCTGGTTCGCAGTTCCTTTTCGTCCTCTCCCACGACTCCACCCGGCTCTCATCCTTGTTCCCGTTCCCGCTGCAACACTTGTCCCTTTATTTCCACCCTCACCACTCTTACAGGCCCTAACGGGTGTTTCCGTATCCGCGATTCCTTCACCTGCACATCCACCCACATTGTCTATGCCCTCCGGTGTATCTTTGCGGGTCTTTATATATCGGACAAACGGGACGCCGTACGGCGGACCGTTTTGCCGAACATTTGAGGGACATACGACTCGGTTTGGATACTTCTGTCGCCCGTCATTTCTGTTGTCCTGGTCATTCTTCCCTATATGTTTCAGTCCTGGGTGTCCTTTTACATCATGGATCATAGGCCTCGTGCACCAGGACTGAACAAAGTCTGATTCACCGCCTTGGGTCCTATTCTCCTCTTGGACTCAACACACCTCCCCAATTTCTCTAATACCCCATCCATTATCACACCCTATCGCTTTCTCTTGATCATTAGCAGCTTCTCTTACAACTAATATATGCCGACTATATATGCTCACTCCACTTTTCCATTCACTGCTCTGTATACACATATACACACCCTCATATTAACATACTTTTACTCATAGCTTCGTACTTACATGCACACACACTCTTTTACTCACATATACACACATTTCTTCTTAGCTTCGTACAGACGTATAATAACACACACACACACACACACACACACACACACACACACACACACACACACACACACACACACACACACACACACACACACACACACATGCTTACGCATGTGCACAAGTATAGCTCTTTTTACAAAACGTTTTTTTTTTCGATTTCAGGTAGACGCGCTCCATCATCCACTTTTTTAAAGAATGAATCACACACAAAACGCCAGCACCAACAGTTTTGCAAGAGACCTGTTATTTTTATCTAAAGACAATTTTCCAATTCCATCCCGCCCGTCCCCCTCAATCTATCTTATTTATCATTCTTTCTTCTGATGAAGGACTAGCGTCCGAAACGTTAAGACCCTCTTCCTGCTATATCAAGCGTTAACCTAATATATCCCTTCCATATAATGTACCGATTGTGTTATTTGTGTTTACCTTTTACATACATATATATCATCATCATCATCATCATCATCATCATTTTACGTCTGCTTTTCCCTGCTTGCAAGGGTTGGACGGGTCCTATTCAGCACAGCATCTCTCCACTTGTCACGGTCCTTCGTCATCTCCTCGGTGAGCTGAAACTCACCGAGGAGATGACGAAGGACCTCTGCCCATGTTTTACGTGGTCTACCTCTTCTGCGTCTTCCTTCTACTGGGATTTCTTGGCACTTTTTTACCCAGCGGCCATCCTCCATGCGCATCATATACCCATACCATCTCAGCCTTCTCTCCTGCACACCACGACTTATCCCTCTTATACCCAGTTTCTTTCTCAACTCGTTCATGCTTGGTCGTTCATGCACATTGACATTGCACATCCAACGGAGCATACTTGCTTCATTTCTCTCCAGCCGTCGCATATCCTCTGCAGTTGCCGCCCATGTCTCACTACCATGCAGCATCGTGTATCTCACACAGGCATCATATAACCGTCCTTTCGTACGCAGGGAGAAACACTTCTTTGTCAACAAAGGAAGCAGCTCCCTAAACTTCTTCCAACCCGTCCTTGTTCTAGATACTATGGCCACGGATCCCCCCCCCCATGCTAATCTGATCTCTTATGTACCGGAAGCTATCAACCACTTCTATAGAACCCACCTGCATTGGAAAAATATGTCTATCACTGCATTTAATACTGCCAACTTTCCCTGTACACCTACTGCATACGTAGTTTTCCGTACCTGTTAGTTTGCCTGCTATCCCACTACATCTCTTGTGTACCCAAGATCTGCATTGCGTACATTTTATAGAATTTATGCCAGTTCCTTTCCTACATATTGAACAAGGCCATTTCCCTGATGGAATCGGAGTATTGTCCTTTCTTCTACTTATCAACACTTTTGTCTTAGCTATGTTCACCCTCAGTCCTCTTGATTCCAACTGCTGTTTCCATAGCCAGAATTTATTCTTTAGCTCCTCTACTGATTCTGCTATAAGAAACAGATCGTCAGCATAGAGAAGTTCCCATGGGCATCCAGTTTTAAACTCCTCTGTTATGGCTTGGAGGACTATAATGAACAAGAGCGGGCTGGGAACCGAACCCTGATGTACACCTACTTGTATCTGGAAATCCTCACTAAACTCCATACCTACTCTCACTTTACTGACAGCACCCCTGTACATAGCTTGCACTGCCCTCACAAGCCATTCCTCTACGCCTAGTTTCCTTAGGGACCACCAGATGACAGATCGGGGTACCATATCAAAGGCGTTCTCTAGGTCAATAAAAGCTAAGTATAGTGGCTTATTCTTCTCTAAGAACTTCTCTTGTAGTTGTCTCACTAAGAAGAGAGCAACTGTTGTACTTTTGCCAGGCACAAAACCAAACTGCATCTCATCTAATTTGACCCTTTCTCTAATCAGTTGCGCTAATATTCTCTGTGCCACTTTCATGACCTGATCCATCAGCTTTATGCCCTATATATATATATATATATATATATATATATACACGCATATAAAGACACACATATAAACTCATATATATGGGTGTGGGGGTGTGAGGGTGTATGTGTGTGTAAGTGTATATATCAGAGATTTAAATAAAAAAAATTGAAGTGACAAGAAATGAAGATTTAAATGCTAAGTCTCCCAACAAAAGGTGTACTTACTGGAACAGTGGAATACCATGTCAGTGACCGAAATAGCGCGGGAAAATGTAGAGAAATGAGTCTAAAATTCGTGAGATAAAACAAAGAAAAAATGACATTCATAGAATTTATAAATACGTCGTCTGTAACGGTGAAAGTCGTTTGTCAGGTCCGTGATAAAGTATTTGTAAAGACAGAGAAAGTTTGAAATATATGGCAAAAGAACCAGACATGTCAACCTCTAAAAACTCAAACGGGGAGTACCATGAAAAAAAGAGCCCCCAAATGGGGAGAAATAAGTCAAAATTGGAGATATTTTACATAATATAATTTTCATATAAGATAATTTTCACAAAAATGAGGAGACGGCGAGAAATGAGCCAAAACGGAGAGATCTTCTCGTCGGACAGGGAGAGTTGATAGGTCTGAAGAACATGATGCAGAAGCATCTCTTTGTTGGCAGAAACAGTTTGCATGGAAAGGCGCTAGATTATACGAACATTACAGTAAGGGTGTTGATCAGGACGTTAAGAAGTGGTTTAAAGGTAGCAAAGGATAACATTACAACGTTATACAGCATTAAAGCTTCAAGATTACTTGAAAATCAACATTGGCTGATACAGAAGCAGCGTCAGGGTTCTCAGAATACCTAAAAATGAAAAAAAAAAAAAAAAAAAAATAGTCGACATAAAAAAAAAACTTTCCTCAAAAGTATGTCTTTCTTGAAGAAAATGACGAAGCTTACCTATCTATGCATTGGAGTGCCAGACTCCAGGATTTAAGGTTTGGAAAGATTATCTTATTCTGGTACTAAGTGGCGCCATAACAGATTATAAGATCAAGCCAGTTCTAGTGTACAGAGCAAAACTATCTCCGTCCCTTTAAAAACCAAAACAAAATCACGCTACCTGTGTTCTGGTAACACATGCGGAAGCTTGGGTCACGTCATTTTGTTCCTCAATTGGTTCCCCAACTTCTTAATACCTGAAGTGAAGAAATATCTCGAAAATGGAGCTGTCATTCAAAGTCCTTCTTAACATCGACAATATTCCTGGCCATACTATATCTCTGAGGTGTGGAGATGAAAATATTGAAGTGATCCAGCACGTTACAACTATAGCCACTCAATCAAGACATCATGTAGTGTGTGAAAGTGACGTACATCATCCTTATCATTGCCAACCCGAATTACTGCACAACTGCAGATGTAACTGAGTTCCTTATTGAGTCTATTGATGCTCGAAAGCCAGAAACAGTCAATACCCGCTGGAATTCGTTATACAGAGATAAGGGGGTGTATTGGCAGAGTTGTAAAAACGTCGGATAAAATGCTTTGCGGTATTTAGTTACAACTTCTACGCTCTGAGTTCAAATCCCACTAAGGTCAAACTTTGCTTTTCATCCTTTAGGAGTCGATAAGATAAAGTACCAATAAAGTACCAGGGTCGGTATAATCAACTTTCCCCTTACCCCCAAAATTGTTAGCCTTGTGCCCAAATTAGAAACCGTTATTGATAGAGATAACACTATAACATGATTTTTGTCCTTGGGTAGCAACTGTTATTTTCTATTTGCTTATGCCGAGAAAGTATGAAAAATGGCTGTTATTTCCTTAAAACTTTGCTTTTATGGCCATGATAATATTTCTAGATTTACCTAATACCATTGGGAAAACTGCCAAATGTGAACATTCTCGTTCAAGCAAAGTTAGAATAAAATGACATGATTCAAAATCTAGCATTTATATATTCTAGGATTATACAAAAAACTTAGAAGTGAGCAGGTTTTGGGGATTTACGCTTAAGCTGAAAATTGCTTTCACGAATCAGCCCCCATATATAGTCTCCCATCATGTTTTCATTATATGATCCTTGATAGCGAGGTTCAAAACCAAGTATATCCTGGTGGAAGCACTCGCATTGCTCTTCAGAGTATGCCCCCATGTTTCCTTTGAATTTATCAAGATGAACGTCAAGGATATGTACTTTGAGGGACAACTGCAACACATTTTCACCAGTGTTTCAACAAACTCCACATAATTTGTGATTCCCCCAGGAAGCCCCGAACCACTTCAACAAAACTGTTCCACGCTGCCTCATCTGTCCTAGTGAGCTTCTAGGGGAATACTTTGCACTCCACAATCTTCCTTATTTGTGGTCCAACAAAGACACTGGCTTTCACTTTTGCCACAGACAACTTAGGGAAGAAGTCTCGAAGGTACTTGAGGCTGCCGACTCCTTATCTAGAGCTGTGACAAACTGTTTCATAAGGCATTAAGTGAAGCAGTGGGAACAATACCTTCCCGGGGTCAACCAGTGGCTGTCCAAGTCACAAAAGCAAATTTATAGGAGAATAATAGTCTTTTCCTGTGGTTTCTAGGCAGAAGAAAGCAGGAAATAGCACTTATTGACCAAAGACAAAAAAAAAAAGTAAAATTACATAGTGTAATAAACTATTTCAAGGTTTTCCTTATAATCGATGGGGAAGTGCAGGAGGTTTTTCAGGTTTTCAGGGAAGTTGTCGGGGAAGATTTCTCTAACATGATCAATGAAGTACATTGAAAAGCACCGAGAAATCCTTTCTGACAAATATCTGGAACACCTGCTGAAGTTGTCGACAAAAGAAAGAAGAGGAAGAAATGGAGGCTGGCCCATCACTGTGGAGACTAGAAAAGTTCGCAGCAGTTTTCCACCGGGTCTCTGTTTTGAAGAATGTGATTAAGGAGTAAGACTCTTCGATGGGACGAAGCCTATATCACCAGTGCAATTACTGCAAAGCAGCTATTTATGAATATGTTAATTGCTAAGAAATCGGCAATTGTGAAGCCTACATTTCATCCACTCTCAAGAATCAATCTCCAGACTACTCGACGTTATGTGTCCTCCAAACCATCCATGTACATCCACACTTTTATGTAAATGTCTTGAACATCTGCGCTTTCATTAGAATATTCTTTGGGGAACTAATTGATTGCGTAAGATGCGAAGTTACTACACACACACACATACATATACACACACACTCACACAGACACACACACAGACACACACACTCACACTCACACACACTCACACAGACACACACACAGACACACACACTCACACAGACACACACACTCACACAGACACACACACACTCACACAGTCACACATTATGCACATACTAATTTGCCATCATCGTTTATTTGTTAATCTTTTTGCTTTCTTTGTCCAATTATTTCTTGCTTTGCTCGAATTTTCTAAGATGTTTTGATCGAATTTAGGGAGTCGACTTCAAATTACGTGACCGCTGGGGACAATTATGTCGTCTATATCACTTTCTCTAAATCTGCGAACTTTTGACACATCATCGTCGTTATTATTGTCACCGTCGTCATCGTGGTTGTCACCAGCATGATTATCACAATCACCATCATCATCACCATTATATTAGCCTCATAATCATCACCATCATCATTACCACCACCACTACCACCATCATCATCATAATCAAGTCGCGGCATCATGGGACAAGTGTCTTCTAATATAACCTTGTTAGTGGAATCTGGTAGACGGAAACTGCAGAAGCCCGTCATATATATATATATATATATATATACATTTATTAAATAACGGATTAAAGTTTAAGCAAAGAATCGCTGCTTTCACCCTTAACGGGATCTTCTGAAACTAACAAAGTCAATCTGTAAACGCAGAACTGGATATTTCAAAAAACGTTGCAACCGGAGGAAGACAGGAAGACGATACTTTGGTTCGTGGTAACGTTCGCTGGCAAAGAACGGGAAAAAACGAATAATACGTCATTAATAGGAGCGGTGAAAAACAATTACGCGCAAAGACAGAACCACGTTTATGGTATATATATATATTGAGAGTTACTAGTTTAAACAAGACCAGTGCAATGAGGAAGCGGTTGGTCAGTCAGGCCCCGGTATTTGACTATCTTCCTCTCCTCCGTATTGCGGGAGACGGGGCCCGGTTTGTGGCCAAAATGACAAGGCTGGAGGCGGAGAACGAGCCGCTGCTCGTCGCGTCCCAAATTAGGGATTTACTCTACTTGGAAAGAAGAGGGTTAATCCGTCGGTGCGCTTGGTATCGCCACGGTCGATGCCAGCCGGCTCCATTTATGAAGGAAGACCGGCTGTGTTGAGGCTCCATCTGATGATGTCGTTCCGAGCAGCGTAACGAGGGAGCCGGCCTACACTAGGGTGGCAAGATAGCGGGTGCAGACCGAACTCGCCGATCATTGCTTTATAACGGCATCCAACGGCATCTGTGTGGGTCGCACATGCCAGGGCGCTGTGCCACCCCGATACGTGTGCACTCCTCATCAAGAAGGGAATTGGTTGATGAGGAAAGCACCGAATGGAGCCAAGTATCACTATTTGGTTGAGAGGCGGAACGTAGGCAGGCGAGACGATGCTGGTCCGAGGAAGTTTTTTTTTTTTCCATGAACGGATACATAATAAACATACATATTAACACTAAAAAAATTATAACATACACAGACAAACCATACACATATCAGACAATGTTAATACAACCAGACACACATAATCTACTATTGTACTCTCCCGATGAAGGACTAAGGTCCAATACGTTGGACTTTTCTCTCTCTTTCATTCAAAGCATGAACTTAATAAGATTAATTGTTTTTGTATCTCTGTGTTTGCCATTTGTTGTTACATATTCATATATATTTCGTAGACTCCCTTCGGTGACGAATGACCATGGTTTTTGCATCTAAAAAGTTCTCTTCCAAGGCACAAGTCTGTGCAAGGTGTGTTTGTGGAAGACCAATGCTGTCCAAAGGAAAGATAAAGTCCGATACAGCTTGGCACCAGTGACGTCGCAACTCATTTTTACAGCTGAGTGGCTTGGAGTAACGTGAAATAAAGTGTTTTGTTCAAGAACACAACACACCGCCTGGTCCAGGATTCGAACTCACCACTTTACGATTGTGAGCTCAACACTCTAACCTCTAAGCCACGACCTTCACACACACATATCTATATATAATTTAACGTCAATTTTTCGTTAGCAATATTTAATCGGAGCTACTGACCTCACAGGCGGGCCAGAGATACACAGCTTACTAACATAGTTCTCATATTCGACAGAGACACCGTGTGCATTTTATTGTGACACCAGCATTATTGAGGTTGTCGTGACTGGAGAGTCCTCGCAACAATTCTTAGCATTGTTTCTAGTCACGTTGATACTACTTAAAGGAAACACGTGTTTATGGAGTCCCTTTCTCTCTCCCCTCTCGGACAATAAAATACAAATACAATAGAGACAGAGAGACAGACACACACACACACACACACACACACACACACACACACACACACACACACACACACACACACACACACACACACACACACACACCTGTACAGTGGAACCTCGGTTCGCGAACTTACTGCCTTCTTGAAAGCCGTTCGTCATCCGAAATGTTCGTAAACTGAAGCTATTTTTTCTCATGAAATGTTGAAGAATGCAGTGAGAGAGACAGACTGTGTGTGAAAGACAAATTAATATCACCATAGTAACTAACTACACAGCAAATAACGCTTTCCCGCCGATACTCCCAACTTGTCGCCGGCTTGCGTGTTCGTTACTCGAGCCACTGTTCGTCAACCAAGACGTTATAGTAGGAAAAGTTGTCCGTGAACCGTGTCTTTGAGCATGACATGTTACTGTTACTACAGTCCACTCAACTCGCAAAAAAGAGTTGTACCTGTAATTCAAGGGATCAGCATTGTCACATATTGTGTATTGTTGAATCTCCATTAAGGAGTACGTGTTTGTAGAATGCTCAGCCACTTATACGCTAACTCCACCAGCTGGCAGTTCCATTGATTGAAGCAACTGGAGCACTCGTTGTGGGAAACGACAGTGGTCCAACACACAGTGTGGGTGTATGTGTAGACATATATGTATGTGTGTGTATATATATATATGTGTGTGTGTGTAGCGACGTGGTTGGTCAGTCTAGTCACTACTTCCGATCAGATCCGAGAATAGCCCTTAAAAGAACTGTTATCGCATACGGTCTGATCGTATCTGAAGATAGCCCTTAAAAGAACTGTTGTCACATACGGTGAGGATGAACAGACGAAAGCACAATTTGAAAGGACGAGGCAAGGCGAGGGATGTAAATTCGATCAGCTATTTATTTTCACATGAAGCGACGATACAAGGTACAAGGCGTGTGTGAGTGACAAAGCGTGGCAGAGGCGAGGAACAACGATACGCGGGTTGACTCTGCCAAATGTCGACTGGTGAAAGTGTTTTGGATCACTCTATTTATACAGAAATAATCGTTTGATGTTTAGCCGCTGTGTAGGCGTTTATTCTGATGGTTTCTAAGTGTTTTGTTTCACGGTGAGGTAGCTAGCTAACAGATAGATGGAGCTGTATATTTCACATGTTATTTCCGGTGGCTGTACATTATCCCACTGCCAGATCTTTTGTACAACAAAAAAGCGAAATATCGTATAGTAATGGGCCAGTGGTGCATTTGTCATGACAATAGCCCAAGGAGTGTCCAGCACCTTGTGAAATTTTGTGATCATCGAGTATAGGACAGAGTCGATGTAGAGATGATATGGCAAGATGTGTGTGTCAGGAAGAGAAAAAAAGAAATAAACTATAAAATGATTTTGACCAGATTTATGCAGGCGTGATGAATGAGCCTGTTGCAATTTGGGTTGAGCTGCCTGTGAATTGCGTGACAAAATGTCTAACTGGGCAGTGAAGATAACCGTAATGTGTGAACTGAATGGCCGTAAGCATGCTGCCTAAAGGTAACAGCTTGCTCCACAGCATATGACTTGAGCGAATGCATGTGGTAAAAAAATAGCGAGGCATTCTCGAGCTATTGAGTGAATGTGTACGTGAAAAAAGAAAGCCAGTGTTTTGAGGATGCGATTTGTGAAATGCGTGATCAAAGAGAAAACATTTTGTAGTGTAAGAGTTAGAGGGACACAAATATCTATTGCTCCGTGTATGAACCAAAAGGTGAAACAAACGTGGTTTTGTAGTGTGCATGAAAAACAGAATATGTACACGCCTTGTATGTATATAAAAATTATGCAAATTACACAATCAATGTTACAGAACAAGAAAAATAAAAATTTTTGCAAAACAAGAGAGAGAAGAAAAAAAATGATATACACAATGTTTGTTCTTAAATAGTGTTTGTAATAGATAATGCTCATAATAAATAATGTTCTTCGTGACATGAGCACATGGTCACTAAAAATTGCAATTGTTCAAGCAGAACGTTCATTGTATTTGAAACTGGAAATAGTAAACACAAGAAAAATGGAAATGTTTTGCACGAAGAATGATTAAGAAACTCACTTGAGGTTAATGGTAATTCACATATTGTGCCAACTTGGCGGGCCAATGGACGCGTCGTCCACTTCTCGTGACTGGAGATGAAACAGGTGGCTCGCTGGGACAGCAATCTGTTGGAGTTTCTGGTGTAGAGACTGTAACAGTATCCATGGTGGCTTTTTTTAATCTGTCTACGCTGACAGAATTCTGTTTACCATCTAGATCGAGAATAAAATATTTCGGATATTTTTTTAGAACACGATAAGGGCCAGAATATGGAGGTCGAAGATGAGCTGAGATGGTGTCGTTTCGAACGAAAACGTGTGTCCAATCATCAATGTCTGAAGGTACGTGTGTGGCCGTGTTCTGTTGACGGGTGCTTGCCGGAGCAAGGTGAGACATATATTGTCGAAGACGGTGTACGTATGATCCTGGGTCTGGAACATCCTGAGGAGAGATGGGAGCAACCATCTGACCAGGTAGAACCAGGGTGGTGCCGTACACTAATTCTGCAGGTGTGTGTCCGAATTCCTCCTTAACGGTGGATCGAATGCCCAGAAGGATGAGTGGTAGGTATTCAAACCAGTGTGTCTTGTCTGGATATGCTTTTATTGCAGCTTTCAATTGGCGATGGAATCTTTCCACGAGACCATTAGCTTGCGGGTGATAAGCTGTCGTGCGGATGTTTACATCCTAACAGGCGAGTCAGTTCTCTGAAGAGGTGAGAGTCAAATTGGCGTCCTCTGTCCGTTGTTATCTTCGCTGGGGCGCCATAACGTAATACCCAGTGTAAAACCAAAGTTTTAGCGACTATTTCCGCTGAGGTATCATTTATGGGAAAAGCCTCAGGCCAACGAGAAAATCGATCTATGCAGGTGAGCAAGTGTGTGTAGTTCTGTGATGGTGGTAGAGGTCCGACGATGTCGATATGCACATGATGAAAACGTGCATCAGGTTGCGCGAATGTGCCGAGTGGAGTTTTGATGTGTCCGTGGACTTTGGCTTTCTGGCAGGCAATGCAGCTCCTGGACCAGTCGCGCACGTCCTTGTTAATGTTAGTCCACATAAAATGAGCAGAGATGAGTTTCTGTGTAGCCCGGATTCCCGGGTGCGACAAGCAGTGTAAAGCAGAAATAACTTGACGATGCATCTGTGGTACGTACGGTCGTTCATGACCGGTAGAAAAGTCGCACCAAATTTGTCCCGGAGAAGAAGGAATGGGAACTTGCTGAAACTTGAGGGATGGCGAATCTCGGAGCTTGATAAACTCTTCGTCAGTCTCTTGGTCAGCTGCGATCTGTTGACAGTCGATGCCTGAATGCACATGTATTGTGTTCAGCTGGGTTCGGGACAGGGCGTCGGCTGCTACGTTGTCTGATCCCTTGATATGCCGAATATCAGTTGAATATTGGGAGACAAAATCCAGGTGTCGGAGTTCTCTCGGTGAATGTCGATCAGGTTTGGTACGGAACGCATAAACTAGTGGTTTATGGTCCGTGTAGATCACGAAATCTGATCCTTCGAGCAAGTGCCGAAAATGCTTAACCGAAAGATAGGTTGCCAAGAGTTCGCGGCCAAAGGTACTGTATTTCGTTTCTGCCGGTTGCAACCGCTTAGAAAAGAAGGATAAGGGGTTGCCACACGCCGTCGACATGTTGTTGTAAAATGCCTCCAACCCCCGTATCTGATGCGTCCACTATCAGCGAAAGAGGAGCGCCAGACCTGGGGAAAACGAGCATGGAGTGATCTCTTCGTTTTTGCGAGTCCGGTTACGAAGAAGGTCCGTGAGGAGTCTGGCTGCGTCGGAACAATGAGAGATAAAACGCCTATAAAAAATCACCAGACCGAGGAATTCACGCAGTTTCCGAAGTGATGTAGGTGCGGGAAAACTGCGGATAGCTTCTACTTTCTCGGGAAGTGGACAAATGCCGTCTTTATCGATGATGTGCCCGAGAAAGGACAGTGAAGGAACGCCGAGAAGACACTTGTTGGGGTTGATGATGATACCGTACTCAGCGAAACGTTGGAAAAGGAGATCTAAGTGCTTCTCGTGTTCTTGCTCGGAAGTACTTGCTACCAGCACGTCGTCAATATACGCGTATACGAAGGGTAGATCGCGTAACACGGTGTCAATAAACCGCTGAAAAGTTTGTGCAGCGTTGCGCAGACCGAACGGCATTCGCAGGAATTCGAATAAACCGAACGGTGTTGTGATTGCGGTCTTCGGAATATCTGCAGGCTCCACAGGTATCTGGTTATATGCACGCACCAAATCTATCTTGGAAAAGATGCGTGCGCCTTGCAGAGAGGCAGAAAAAGCGTGCAGGTGAGGTACAGGGTAATTATCGGGCACTGTAGAATTGTTAAGTGCACGATAATCCCCACATGGTCGCCAATCATTCTCGGTTTTGTTAGGAACAAGGTGTAGGGGTGCAGACCAGTTGCTGGAGGAAGGGCGAATGATTCCGAGGTCCAGCATGTGTTGGAAGTCCTGCTTGGCGATTCTCAATCGGTCTGGAGGCAGTCTCCTTGGTCGGGCAGCTGTGGGTGGTCCCCTTGTCTCGATGTGGTGCGTGACACTATGCTTAATAGGACCATCCTTCTATTTCTAATTCTTCATTTATTATATATATCCTATTTGCAACAACACAGCTCGCCATTTTTCATTCATATATTTTTCATTCTTTCTAAGAGATTCACGAGCGAAAGGTCTGTTTTTCTGACTCGCTCATATATTCACACAGCTTATGCTGAAAGAATAACTATGTTGCTTGTGTTTATTTCCATCTTCGGTTAGCTTCCCCCTGTGTTGTTTACTTGTCTCACTCGCTTTACGCGTTTCTATTGTCCTAATAACTTATTTTAGTTATTATCGCTCCAACGTGAGGTATATGATTTTTAATGCGATGAAATACCCATGATCGTTTGGTAAATCACTGATGAGGGACTCATTTTATAACATGTTATCCATGTGCAACCAACAGTTTTCTTCTCACCCATATTTTCCTATATATATATATATATATATATATATATATATATATATATATATATGTCAAGTATTTCCGTAGAAAAGGTAGTGGATATATATATAAATATAAATACATATATACATCCATGAACGATGAATGTAAAATGAAACTATTGATCGAAGATTATATATATATATATATATATAAGTAGAAGTGGTATTTAATTTGTTGGAAGTCCGACAAACATAAATGTTTAAAACTGATTTAGAGCACTCAACAAATTACTGGAGTAATTATTCAATTATATTAAATAAATGGAAACTATATTTTATAAATATGGTTTTATAAATATAGTTTCCATTTATTTAATATCATTGTATATATACGGAAAAAATGAAACGAAATTTCATTTCCCACTCTTAGTACGGCTGTTATATATATATATATATATATATATATATATATATATATATATATATATATATATATATATATATATAAAATATAAGATCAAAAGATGGTTAAAGGAGTTCCATGTATTTTATTATGCGCATTTCAAAAACAAACATCATCATGCAATAATATTTGTGTTTTCATCAGATAAAACAGGAGAACATGATATGAAGGCTAAAAAACACTTGTGGATAGTGCAGTTTTAAATCAACATATCCACAACTGCACTATCCACAAGTGTTTTTTAGCCTTCATATCATGTTCTGTTTTATCTGATGAAAACACAAATATTATTGCATGATGATGTTTGTTTTTGAAATGCGCATAATAAAATACATGGAACTCCTTTAACCATCTTTTGATCTTATATTATGTATACTCCAGTCCTACAAACTGTAGAGTGCTTCTTATCCGATATCTGCATTGCTTTATTGTACTACAATAAAACTCACCTCCTACATTATATATATATATATATATATATATATACAGTTGTCCCCGGTATTCGTGGGTTAACGTTCCTAGAGTACCCGCGAAGAGTGAAAAACCGTGAATATTGGACGGGGTTTATAAGAATATAAGAATGCCTATAAACGTCAAAACGTAAAATATAGGCCGGCAAACACAGTATATTGTTATTAATAATTTAGCGTTAAAAAGCGTGAAAAAAATATATTTGTTTCTACTTTA
Organism: Eledone cirrhosa; assembly: GCA_964016885.1. Taxonomy (NCBI): domain Eukaryota; kingdom Metazoa; phylum Mollusca; class Cephalopoda; order Octopoda; family Eledonidae; genus Eledone; species Eledone cirrhosa. The sequence continues at coordinate 118,784,299 of OZ024742.1, forward strand.
GGCACAAGGCCAGCAATTAACCAGTTCATTACTGGTACTTTATTTTATCGACCCCGTAAGGATGAAAGGCAAAGTCACCTCGGCGGGATTTGAACTC
>OZ024742.1:118791895-118796895 GCA_964016885.1 Eledone cirrhosa
ATGTATTCCATTGTCCCTGGCTACAGAGACCAAAGACACCCAAGCCCTTGACAGCAACCAGCTCGAAAAGGATGTAGTCAGTGAAGTCCCAGTATTTAGCTATCTTCTTTGTGTTGTGAGATGTGGTGCCAAGGTTGGAGGGGGAAGAATGTCTTGCAACACATGTTGTCCCAGATTAGAGATTTACCTCCCTCAAATGAGAAGAAGGTTATTTTGTCTGGCCACTTACCATCACTTCAGTTGAGGCCAGCAGGCTTCAATTGTGACAAGAAACTGGCCACGTCAAGACTCCTGATGGCATTCAAGGCAATATGTTAAGGGAACTGACAACAGCTGTTCTCAAATCTAGGTTCTATTAAATCAACAACAACCCTTTTTCTTTCATTTCTTAAAAGAAAACAAGATACTATAAATAAACATCTAGAATTGTTGGAACAATGTTACTTATTTTGTTTTCTCTTTTTTTCTCTTTGCTTTTGCAGATGTTAACTATACACTCACATTAACTATACATTAATATACATTAACAAATTATTTTTAATATGAGTGATACAACTACTAGCAATATATTACAGATTTATTATAAATGCTCATAACATTTTACATGTATTAACAATTGAGCAAAGCTGCCACTGATTACTATGTTACCCAACATACCAAGTAAAAGGAAATAACAGATTGTAGGCTTAGCAGTATGTCCCTTGCACATGAAGTGATACAATGAGATAGTATCATTTTACTAACAATGCTTGGGTTTGACTTTTGTGTCAGTGTTAAGATTTTCTAACCAGTTAACTATTTTAAACAATGGTTGCAGCATGCAGGAGAGAAGACTTTGATGGTATGGATGTGTGATATGTATGAAGATTGACAGCTGCATAAAGAAATACAGAGCTCTTGAAGTCAAAGGAACCTTTGAAAGGAGAAGACCTAGGAAAATGTGGGATGATGTGGTGAAGGCTGATCTCATACAGCTGAATCTCACAAAGGAAATGACCCAGGACTGAGAAAACTGGGGATATTATGTAATATGGAGAACTTGCCTTCCCATGCAAGTAGAATGAAGCAGCACAAAGAGAATAGCAAAATGCATACCTCCCTCTACCCTAAAGCTGAAAAAGCAGGGAGATGATACAGCACTCAGTCCCACTACCACCACCACCTGCCAGTATACTTCTGAATTCCCTCCAGCATGCATGCCGCTGATCCCCTTCTCCACCCTAAACCTGAAGAAGCAGAGAGATAGAACAACTGTCAGGTCCTCACATGCTAGTATACACCTGACATCTTCACCCAACCCTTGCTGCCATGGAAAGCTAGACTGTACCTTGACTTATAACCCCCCCCCCCCCCTAAACTCTTGTGCCTCCAACACTTTCCCACCTTAGGAAAGCCTGGCACACCCCAGAATATGTCAGTCATCATCCACTTGCTTGAAGGCCATCACCATGATGCACCTCCCTCCAGTAGTGCAATGTCTCTACCTCAGTCCCAACCTTACCAATGCATCCTGAGATAGTGCTGGTGCTATGATGAAAAGCACCTAGTCCACTCTGTAAAATTGGTAGTACCGGTGTCATGATAAAATTCTCCCAGTATATGCTGTAAATGGTTGGTGTTAGGAAGGGCATCCAACCATAGAAAACATGCTCCCAATACATGCTGTAAAGGGGTCAGCATTAGGAAAGACATCCAGCCGTAGAAACCAAGCCAAAACAATGTAGGAGCATGACCTAGTCACCTGATGCAACTCCAGATGGAGTTGTAGGGGTGCAGTAATGACATATGACGAGTCTTGTGCATTTTAAGCCTGGCAGAGCCCATCCCCTCTCCAGGTCTGAACACAGTAGATTTCTTCCATAGAAGGAGTGAAAGGGACAGAGAGGAAATGAGGAAGAATCAACTCCAGTATTGGACAGGTACTTTCTTTATCGACCTTGAAAGGATGAAAGTGTAAAGTTGACCTTGGCAGGATTGGAAGTCAGACTGCATATAGCTGGAACAAATACTGCAAAGTATTCTATTCAACATTCTACAGATTCTGACAGTTCACCGATATTTTAAAGAAAGGTGTCTCTGTTCCCAATATACTGTCTGTAAACACATGGTGTTTATTTTATAAAACAATTTTCAATTTACTCCTATTTCAGTACCCATAAGTACTTAAAAGAATAGGAAAGATCTATTTATTAATAAATTTTATTATCATCATCATCACTATTTAACATTTATTTTCCATGCTTGCATGGGTTAGATAGGATGTCATGTTATGAGGCTAGCCAGATAAGGTGATCATGTTTTGCTCTTACAATTTGTTTTTGGCTTCGTCTTTTTACAGCTGGATGCTCTTCTTAATACCAATTATAGTACAGTGTTTCCTTATTCTCAATAAACTATATTTCACTTGAAACAGTTTGTAATTTTATATTTGATAACATTTTCATAAATAACTAAAATTAAATGAATTTTCAAAATCTTGACTATGTTTCTTTCTTCCTTCCAGTTATCCATGTGAACATGAAATGCAGGTGGAGGAAAAGAAAGTTTCTACCTCAGACAATATATTTCATGAAGAAGTAGACCCAAGGAGTTATATCAGTAAAGAAAACAATATAAATGATGATGTTAACAATACCCTTATCACTGGAGTATGTTTGGATTCAAGTTCAAATGGTTTTGCTGCCCCAAGTGAAATCATTATAAATTTAAAAGATAAAATCAGCAGTCCACATGTAGAACCTGGTGGCATAGCTATCAAAGACTTTGATAGTGTGCTTATTGCAGAGAAAACTAAACCAATAGAAATATATTATGAAGACGAAAACCTCAATGAATGTGTTGATAGTGATGCTCCTCTGCTCAGTTCATCTGTTGAAAGTGATATCCCTCTGCTCAGTACATCTGTTAAGTGTCATGTTCCTCTACTCAGTTCATCTGTTGAAAGTGATACCCCTCTGCTCAGTTCATCTGTTGAAAGTGATGGTTCAGTAGATATGGAAATACTAAATCCATTAGATATTTCTAAGAGAAATGAATCAGACACTGATGTTTCACTTTTAAGTCTCTCTAGTGACGAAGTTAGTAACTCTGAGCCTGAAGAGTATATTAATTATGATCTTGCATATGTCACTGCTTCTGATAATTATAACACATTACCGAATGTTGCAGATAGTAAAAGTGACAAATTTGTTTATCCATTAAATTTAAGCAATCAACCAACTGACACATTGCACTCTTATGATAATATAATCACTGATTCTAAAGAAGTATTTGTACCTGAAGCAAAACAACTAACAGAAATATTTATGGATCAAAATCCTCATTCTACAGTAATTATTGACAGCAGCATCTCTATTCATCACTCACAGACATGTTTGGAGGAGTCTCTAATCAGTAATGCTTCTCAGATGAATGGTAATGAACAACAACTATATGGAGAAGCTATTCAAGGAACACTTACCTTGGAAAAGCAAGATAGTTGTGACAGTACATTGCCACTTATCGAGACTGAAGTAATTTCTGTTGACCCTATTTATTCTTCAGAAACTAATAATTTCAGCAAAGAAAAAGATGTTTCTTTGCTTCATTTATTTGGAAGCTCAAACTTACTTTCCACTTCTCACTGTTCAAGCCAAGAGCATGTGAACTTATCAGATGCTTGTATTCACATGTTAAATAACTTAAACAACAGTTATTCTAATATATCATTAATGCATATATCTTCCTTGAAGAATATTGAAGAGGCCTATAAGGACAATATGTCTGTTATATCTTCTGAAATAACAAAAACTACAAACCATTGGAAGAATTTAATTGCATATAGTATTGGATTCATGGTTATGAACATGGCATTTGGATCCTTACGTCATTTGCAGAGTAGTATTAACAATAGTAATGGTATTGGACTTATAACATTGTCTTGTCTGTTTGCTTTCTTCGTTATAGGATCTTTATTTGCATCCTATGTTGTTAAACAACTTGAACCTCGCCGAGCCACCCTTGTAACTGTCCTATTTCATATCATATATGTAATTAGCAATTGTTATCCCAGTATCTACATTCTTATGCCAGCATCAGCACTACTTGGATTTTGGAATGCTGTATCTTGGGGTGCTCAAGGAGTATATATTCAACGTCTTTCCTGTGATTATGCCATGAAGAAAGGACAAAAGACTGAACACATTTGTAGTAAATTCCATGGGGTGTTTTATTTGATATTGTTTTTCTCAGAAGTGTTTGGAAATTTAATTTCTTCTTTAATACTAAGCGTCAGCAACACGGGTTCATCATTAAATGAGCAAAATCAGACAGAGTTCCATTATGTAAGTTCTACTATAGAAACAATTACCAATAGGAGTCAGCAATGTGGTATAAGATACAGCCACATAAACCACGAAGATGAGAAAACTGCTCCAATATCACAAAATACTATATTTCTTTTGACCGCTATCTTTACTGGTTTAGATTTATTAGCTTTTGCTATTATCTTCTTTTTTGTGGATCCTCTCACTTCTTATTACAACAATATTTTACCTCAGACAGCCGGAAGCTGTGGAAAAGTGTGGAGAGATTTAAAATCCGTCTTAATTTTCATGAAAGACTGGCGGTTTTTATTATTAATTCCAATTTATTTATTTAGTGCCATGCATTTGGCATACATCAGTGCAGAAATAACGAAGGTAGGTTATATAAATCTAATCACATAATTTTACTTTATTCAGAAGTTTTCTATGTTGCTCTCACCCTCTCTCTCCCTATCTTTTCACTTTTCAACATAGTTCATACTTTGTTTTAAAGTATTTTTATTTAAATGCTTTTATTTTCATTTTTAATAGGCATATGATATCAAATCCTATTGTTCATTCAGATGCTTATTTATTTCATGAAAATAACAATGAAAATTTAGCTTTTTACTTGAACATTTGCATTAGTTCTTCAATGAACTAAAATTTACAGCTCACACCTTTACAGGTTTAGCTGATCTTCAAACTTTCATCTCG